>OY759158.1:16307771-16776620 GCA_963662125.1 Diplazon laetatorius
CGGACGAGCGAAAATTCCAAGGACGAAAGTTCGGATCGTAAAAAATTAAACGCGACGATTAACAACAACAACGGAACCCTCGCGGGACCGCAATCTATCAATTCGACCGATGGCGATCTCGGCGACATATCGACCGGAAAATTTCCCGATGTAACGAACAACACTCTCGTTAATCACAATATAACCAAGACCGAGGAGGATACGCATCAGTATTACAACAGCACGTTTTTCAGCGACGAAAAAGTCGCGAAGATGTATTGGGTCGACATGGACAATCATCCGTTTCGTCAGGTCAATGATTTACTCAGCGAGAGCCATCGTCGAGCTGCCGTAAGCGCGATATTATTATTATTATTATTTTTCGTAAATTAAGAATTAAGTAATTGAGGAGGCTGAGTCACCTAATTTTTTTTTTTTTCGTGAGATGATGAATCCGAATTTAAAATCGATTTTATCCTTATAAAATGCTCTCTTTCAATTGTTTGATTCACTAATTTTCTCAGTGGATCGTTTATTCGTTTATTCGCCAGTTTGGAAGCTCTGGCTCGTTGAAAAATATTCTCATAGATGTCGAAAAGAATTTTTTCGTCCAGCATTTTTGCTACGTTATTGAAGTTCTTCTTATAATTGTTGTTGTTGTCGTTGATATGATTCGTTGATTAATTTATTTTTTGAGACTCCTTTAGTGAGCAGTCGAGATGCAAGGCTTTTTGAGGGCCTCTTGGGCCATTGAAATAGTATATTATGACACTAGTACGAAAAAATGTTTTCTGACGAGTGTGAGTTTGCAGAACGAGCCGAAGGCGAGTATTGCAATCACACGAGTCCAGAAAACGTTTTTCGTACGAGTGTCGTACGGATTTTTATGTCACAAGGTCCGTAAATGCGGTTTGAAGCGAACGAAGTGAGCGTAAAACCGCACTTTTACGGACAGCGGGTTATAAAATATATTATTTATCTTGAGATATTTTTTCATCAAGTATTTTTTCCACTTTTTTTTCTATTTCTCGTATTATTATTATTACTATTATTATTATTATTATTATTATTATTATTATTATTATTATTATTATTATTATTATTATTATTATTATTATTATTATTATTATTATTATTATTATTATTATTATTATTATTATTATTATTATTATTATTATTATTATTATTATTATTATTATTATTATTATTATTATTATTATTAATTTGTTTATCTTTCTAGTGGCCGATAACAATTCTTTTTGAAGGCCTTGGTGCTTAAAAAAATATAATTTCTTCCCAAGAAGGTTTTTATAAAATTATCTTAACCACGTTGTTGCACTTTATCGTATCATTATTATTATTATTATTATTATCATCGATCCATTTATTTTCTCAGTTCGTGATCACAATTTTACGACCAACGGCCTTGCCCCATCACAAAAAATATAGATTTTACTCTTCAACGAAATATTTTCACTGAATTATTGAACCTTCTCGTTTTATTAATATTATCATATAATTATATCACAAATATTATTGTATTATATATTATTATTGTGGCGCTTTTCCCAGTCTTATAATTCACGACAGGTGGTGTTTTTTCTTTGGGATTACTATTATCATTATCATTATCGATGCACAAAACACACACACACAAAATATTCATAAATCAATTAATCGGTTGAAATTTTCAATTTTCAGACGGTGAAACTAAAGTTCGACTTTCCGTTTTACGGTCACAAAGTTCGCAACATAACAATCGCAACCGGGGGTTTCTTGTACACAGGCGAATATCTGCACAATTGGCTGGCCGCCACTCAGTACATTGCTCCGCTGATGGCCAACTTCGACACGCGTTTGTCCAACGACAGTTGGGTCAAATACGCGGACAACGGTGAGTAAACGAAAAGCAAAAAATAAAAAATTGGCCGAAAGTTCCATTCTCACATTCTCGTCCATTCTTCATAATACAAAACCAATCCTACGATCGATCAATCAACGATAATATTTTTTTATTTTTCCCGCAGGCACGGCTTTCACGGTCGAGTGGAAAGAAGTCGTGCTTCAGGACAAACCCGAATCCGGTGGTTTCACGTTTCAAGTGACGTTACACGAAAATGGAAATATCGTGTTCGTTTATTCGAAAATTCCATTGACGGTCGAGGCTATCGAAGATACGGCACATCCGGTGAAGGTTGGACTGAGCGACGCTTACATCATGGACAGAACGATTTTCTGTGAGTCTACGTCGCGTTGCCCGACGTTTTTTTGTACTTTTTCAAACAATTAATTATCATCACACAATAATTATGTTTTTTTTTCTAAATTTTTGCAATCAAGTTTGAATATTTCGGATGATTTGTTATTTTTTAGTTGTTTATAATATTTCAGATACTCAGTTAACAACGATTATTTAGTCATGAAAGTATTTCAAATGCATTTTGATTGAATGAATGCTTCTCATTGAATGAAAATGCAAATCCTTGTTCAGAAATTCCACTCGAGTCAACTTCAGTTCAAGTGGATTTAATGTTCCTGCATGTCAAGCCTATTCATAACGAACGAATGAACACAGAAAAAACAAAGACGTTCGTTGTTTTCGAAGCAACTGCGATAAAAATTCCGTTGTAAAAAAATAAAAAATAATAATTATCAACATCTGCTTGAGAAAAAACAAATCTAAATCATTTCGATGATTCACACATTAGACAGCAATTTGTACACCTTCAAAGTGGGAAGAATTCGGTTCACTAACTTTCGTTGTTCACAAAAAACGTTTACTTTTCGTCGTCACATCGACCCCCGAAAAATCCTGTCGACGTTTTTTGCTTTGTTTGTTTTTAGCGTCTGAAAAATCTGAAAAAAAAATCTGAAATACTTATCAGAGATTCTGTATTACGTTCCAATAGGTCGTTTCAAAAGTAATATATTAAATATATATTCCGCTACAATTACTTGAATGATGAAGAGATGATTTTACTCAACATTTTTCATTTGTTCCCGAAAAGGATCACTGTACGTCAAAGAGTGAAACTTACTCAAACGTTCACTTTGCCAGGAGTTAAAATTTCTAAACTACAGTCCAGTTATACCGAGAAAAAGAAGGAGAAACAATTGTAACAATCGATGTCGTGATTTATGTTTTATTTATTTATTTATTTATTTGTTTATTTATTTATTTATTTATTTATTTATTTATTTATTTATTTATTTATTTATTTATTTATTTATTTATTTATTTATTTATTTATTTATTTATTTTTCAGTTGTCCGCAGAAAAACCATTTACGAGTATCATCGTGTAAATTTGAGTCGTCAAGAAATTCGCAATTGGACGGTAATGTATCTGCGCGCATTACCCACGTGCCTCGAGATGCACAATTGCAACGATTGTCTGACAAAAGTGCCGGAATTCGATTGCAAATGGTGTCCGGAATTGCGTCAATGCAGCACCGGTACGTTCAGATTTCGACAGGATTGGTTGGAAAAAGGTTGCGAACAGCGTAACATCAAGGAACAACAGAGTTGCCCGGCAACCGACAAACCGTACGCCGAAACTTTCGATATTCCGGATCATCCGGGACACGTTCGTACGGACGCAGGTTTGACCGCAAACGTCGATCGTAACAACGGTGTGAAGACAGATCCGGAAACGAGTATATTCAGAGAGCATCGTAAGTTTCACTGAAATTTTTTTTTTTCTAAATAATAAAAACAAACGATTTATGATCGTGTGGAAATTATTGACGGCTCATTGGGTTAAATAGCGTTTATTCGATTCCTGGACGTGATCTAGGTCGAAAAACTGCCGGATTATGATGCTGTGTGTAATTTATCGCTATCTAGGTACTGTATAGAATAACTGTTCGGGATCTTGTGAGGAGTTTGGTGTTTTATTCAGTCAACTTGGCAAGCGTTTCGAATCAGAATTGGAATTATGTAGTTTGAAATGGGTAAAAATTATCTAGATACTATTCTGGAATTGCTTCGTGTTGGCCTGTTGACGAAGCTAGCGCCTGGCTAGCCCGGGAGTGAAAAAACCGATATCAATGTAGAATCGTTTATCAGTCAGCCAAACAGGGACTAGTTTTCCGGGTTTCTGGACGGGATCTAAGTTGGGCTATTGGATGGATTCTGGTGCTACGTGTAATTTTTTCGCCATCTAGATACTATATAGGATTTTTGTCCAGGACCTAGTCAGGATATTACTGTTCCATTCGGTTAACTTGATTAGCGATTGGAGCCAGCATTGGAACGACATAGACTGAGATGGGGAAAACTGTCTAGATACTATTCTGGAATTGCTCCATATTGGCCCGTTAATCCAGCCAGCGCCTGGACTAGCCCAGGACTAAGAAAACCCGAATTATTATTCAATCGTTTGTAACATCCAAATTTGGAGAAAACAACATATTACAAAACTTTCGTCAAAGTTAATATCACGGCTATTGTTAATTTGCATCTGCATGCAACACTCGCCTACCTGATTCTTCGTGAAAACCATATTATTCCACATACCATAATATTCATAAACAATTGTGATAGACTCTGGATGATCATCGTTATCCATAGTTAATTGCTGAGTGAAATTATGTCCACCCTCTTCACGGACGAATTTGGGATAGAAAAGCTAGATAGATCCTGGATATCCGTATCTATAGATGTAAACCAGCTGGGTTATATCCAGTTCCCGCACAAATAATCTCAATTGGAAAAGTTGACGCTAGGTTCAAACGAGTCAACCCTTGCCGGATTTTCACACGATTATCGTTCACAATTATGCATGCGATATTTTCGTCGCGATAATCATTTCCACGTTGCTACAACGTTGCAGGCGATGAACGCATGAACATGGGAGTTTCCGGAATAATTGGCATACTCCTCATCGTTTGCCTGGCTGCGGGACTCGTCGCTTGGGGCGGTTACGCCTATCGCAATCCTCACACCGCATCCGGACAGATGTTGATCAGAGTAAGTCATCGTAGAATCTTCAACACTCTCTCGCATATTCATTTTAAAAAAAAACACCATTTTATTTTATTTCTCTATTTTCTCCCATTCTGCAGTACCGACCGAGTCAATGGAGTTGGCGACGTGGCGAGGCGCGATACACAGCCGCAACGATTCACATGTGATCCGACCAAACTAATTCGAACAATCGAATCCAATCATCGTTGCTGAACTTGCCGAAGTGATTACTTTTTGTTTTTCTTTCGTTTCTTTTTTCGGTTTGTTTTCTGAAATTTTACAAATTATCATTCGTAACCTCCGTCGATTGTCAGTATACCTCACCGTAACATCATCGAACGTGCCTTATACGACTGAAAATTTGTGCGTTAAAAATGTGTCGCGCGTGTTCCCGAAATGATGTGCCAGTGCTCGGTCGGTAACACAAAACTGTAAACCATTGTTCTCGGCCGCTATCGATGGTCGCGACGAGAATCGAGAACGTTCCACCGGCTGTGAAATTTCCGCGGTCGATCGTTCTCGTCTTTTGGCCGAAAGTTCAATCGCGACGGAGAACAATGCGTTGCAAAGATTCGACTGTCTCTCTCGCACTTGTGGCAGACGGGAAGAGACACACGACTTTTTAGCACATCATCTTTAGACTTTTCACACGCATCAACAATACGATCAAACTCCTAATAACATTATACGCGATCGTCAAACGTCGAAGAAAAAATTTATAGATAAAAATATATATATATTTCGGATAGCTTATTATCATATTTTTGTCGTTATCATTGTCCAATGTCGAATTTTTTGACGATCGAACAAAGATTTGATAATCCGTTTTACAATATAAACAGTACGTCATTTTGTCGTACCACTACTATTACTATTTCTACTATTAATACAAATTTTACAAAAAAAAAAAAAAAACATTTTACAAAAATCACATCTTTTAATAAGAAATGCGTGGAACAAAATTATTAGATTTAGAAAAAAAAATTACAAATTAACACGTGCCTTGTCTATATCGTTGAAAGAAAAAAACTCAGATAATCATTATCGTCCCCCGCCCCTCTCGAAATTTCATCACGATATTACGTTTTGTACGAAATCTTGTAATCATGTCAGCACGTCTCTCGTTTAAATCTCGTTGTCGTTCAACAAGTTTGTTATTATTATTGTTTTTTTTTTTTTTTTTTTTTAGTCGTTAGTTCAATTTATTCTAATCATCGAGATATACGTAACAACCTTTTTCTTCCCCCTCCCCGAAAGGTCACGATAAGCTACAGCGAAACAAACGAATCGAGTTGCGAAATGCCAATGACATTATTCTTCTTTTCATCATGTCCGGTATTATTTTTATTTCTACTGACTACAACGAGAAACACAAAAGAAAAGGAAAGGAGAAAAAAATAATTTTTACAAATATAACGAAAAGCAATGAAATTTAGAAAATGTATACCATATATATATTTATATATTCCGTGGAGAAATTTTGTTGTCACGAGCTAGAGTCTTTCTATGCAATCGGACACGCGTAAAAAAAAAAAGAAAAATAATTAATTACATTTGATACGTTTGGATGAAAAAAAAAAAATTTTAAGAAAGAAAGAAACGAAATTATAAAGAAAAATATATTCTGCAGTAGCGAATCGATGAAAAGTTTGTGCTTCAATGATGTGTACATAGTAGTTTGATAAATGCGACGTAATTTTTTTTTTTTTTTAATTCTAAATATTAAGCTGATGTAATTTTCTTAATCAAGGTGCCTTGGTCGAAACGAATATACTTTCACCGTTGTAATGAAAAAAAAAACGAAAAAACAAAAAAAAAATACAAAAAAATCTAATCGTCTTGAATTTAGAAAATATGTTATACACACGTGTTTGCTGTTTATGAATAATCTTTCACGAGATACGCGGCCCACGCGACGTATCTGAGTGATATAACGTTGTACCATTGAAAGCATTTTCGTGTTATATTATTATAGGTCCTGGTCCTTTAACTGTGCAATCTCGGCGTTAAAATAACAAAAAATAAAAAATAAATTAAAAAATGATAATTCGAAAAAAAGAAGATACACCCACACGTATGTGTATATTAATATTAATGAAAACAAAGCTTATTTCTGTCGGGCGTGCATTGTCCGACGATCGAACGTTTTATATACATGGCCGAAAAAATTTCGATGAGAAGGCGGAGAAACAAAAACAAACAAAAAATTAGTACTCTCGATCAAAGTCATGCGTGTTGCTGGCTGAAAAACAAAGTAGAACAAAAAAACTGAAATTACGAAAACTGATAATATAAAAATGACTTTATACATTCGGATAAGCTTTTATATTATACATGTACCTAATCGTGTACAATTCATTTGATAGTTTGTGATAATAAATATTATAATTACCACGATACGTTGAATTTACTGATTAGCACGTTTGTCCTGTTTGAGAACCAATTGATATTCATAATATATATATATAAGCATTATGGATGGAAGCATTATTTTCGAATTAAAATTATTATCTCGTCATATTACGATTAAATTGAAACAACGAAATTATAATTGTGATTTAGTCACATTATTCAACAAATCATAATTGGGATATGATAATTATGAAATTATAATCATGATGAAATTCTTTCATGATCGAAAAAAAAAGTGACCGATTTCATCCCGGAGCTTCACATCCATGCAATGAACCTTTTCAATTTTTTATCTATTGTTACGAAGCAAAAAAAAACAAAAGATGTACCATGTGCCATAATCAGTACAACGAAATCCCGTCCGACATAACAAATGCTTCCCCTCAAAGAATAATCATCAACTCGACAATTCCGAAGAAATCAAAACAAAACGAAGCCCAAACAATTATGACAAAAGTGCATAGCGTTGTTTTTTTCCGTTTCGTTTTGTTTTTTTTTTTGTTCTCTCAACCGGCGTGTTTCGTTGTTTCATTGTTTTCGATTGACTCTCCCCCTATACAGTATAGAGCGCCGCGGCCCGCGCTGCGGCGTCGGCGGTGGTCAGCGGCTCGACAAAGATGGCCGCCACGAGAATCCACGCCGCTACGCGTACACGCCATGAACGAAAATGTGGTCAAACAACCTGGCGGAGTCGCGCGTGCGCGCGCGCACTCCACTCGACGCAGTCAAACTACAGTAAAACCTCTCAACGGTCGAACTGACGATGGTCGAAAAGTATATTCATATACGCTTCCTATATATATATACGCTTCCCCCAAATATTTTGTGATTGAATGCGTCAATTCTCGAATCGAATTAATTAAAGATATATGTAAAAGAACACGCGCGCATTTCAAAATCCGGATTCAACGATACTCAATTCTCATCCAAATTTTTTACTAATTTTACTCCGGACACCTATGGATTTGAATAATATAATTATAGGTTAATCATATATATTCGAAAATAGTATTTATAAATTTTCCAATGTGCTTATGGAATTGAAGTTTTTTCGAACAAACAATTCGTAGGTTAGGTTGTCACAAAAACATTGCACAATTCGAAACAAATGTGAAAAATTGTCATTTTTTTTCTACGATCATAATTTTTCATATAAATCTGCATTTGACATTCGCTCGGTTTATCTAGCATGTTGCACATTATTTTCAACGCTTTGATCGGTATATTGCCAAGTCGAAAAAATTATGTATAGTCTATACAAAAATTCTACATGAGGCTGGGTATATATAAAGTCCATTTATAGATTATACATAGACTGTACATAACCTGTATAGTATCTATACAGTTTATGTACAGTCCATATACAAACTATGCGCAGACTATATATGTCTCACATATAGTTTATGTATAATTTTCGTTTACTTCGGTTATCATTTAAAAAAAAAGATACATATATAGTCTGTATACAATCGATATTACATATAGACTATATATAAACTATATACAGTCTACTATATATAACCTACACATAAACTGAATAATCACTGGTTTCATGTTTCACGTCGGCAAACACTAACGCACAAACACATTGAACCGTTATTCGCTATTGGTCAATCGATCGATCTCGCAATACTCCAATCCCGCCCATTTATAACCTCAAAATTTCGACTAGCGAGAGGTCTTACTGTACACCTCAACACACACACACACGCACGCGCAAAAACGACTTACCCACACGCGGGTCCATTGACGCGTGTTGCATGGGAAACCCGTCCTGCGTCCTCCCGAAGCGGAGTCGGCGGTACGCGCGGCGCGCGCGTGTGTGAGAAGGTAGTCAGGTAGTGGTGATCGGACGCTCGCCGACGAACGTGTCTCTCCCACAATTTTTCAAGTTGGCCCCCGTGTGTGTCCCTTCGCGCTTATCAAAGTTTTCACATTGTGTTCGTGTGTGTGTGTGTGTTCCATCTTTTGAACCTTCAATAATTTCACAACAATTTTACGAACAATAAAAACAATATATACCTATATACAGATTTATATAAATATATATATATTTGAAAAATACAAATTTAAAGTGCCCGCGAGACCAAATCCTCAAAACATATTTTTTTTACCTTTCTACTTTTTTTGTGTTTCGGTTTTTCTTCCCCCCCCCCCCCCGGTTCTTCGATCATCATTGTTTTTTTTTGTTCTTTGTTCGACAAATTCATCAATTGAAATTGGGATTGAATTATTTATTCGTTCGTGAATAATGCGAATAATTCTGGAACGGCCTTCGAGCGTCGGTGAGTGATCTTTTTTTTCTTTTTCATTTTTTTTTCCTTCGTTATTTTTTTTCAATCCTAATGTTCGATGTATTTGTGACTTTCGTACGTTTGTGAATTTACTTTTTAAACAAAATTTGACAAATAATAAAAAATAAGACAAAAAAATATGGGTGAAAAAAAATGAAAATTTGAAAAAATGAAAAGATTATTTATAAAATAATAATAATAATAATAAAATAAATAAACGAGCGATTATAGAGAGAGTTTGAGTATTCGTGATGAAATTCTACGTACGATGTGGATGTCGGTGCAACTTTTTTATTTTTTTCGTTTCTTTTTTTTTTTTGTTTGTTTGTTTGCAAGGGCGCTGATTTTCCCACGGGAAAAATAAATAATTAATCCGAAAAGGACGGAGATACATGTATACATATATATACATCTATATATACATATATATATATATATATATATATATATATATAGCCGTGAGCAACGTGGTGTAACGACCCCGAGGTGAGGAGCAAGGTGACGGAGGACGTAGTAGAAGCGAGTAACGACGATTGTTCTACGAAACCCCCTCGTGGATGGTTAGACTCTTTTCAAAGTCTCTCCCAAGGAGGGAGCCTTTTCCAACCGCCGGGATACATACTGTATATCTCGTCGTCCACGCGTATCCGTTCGCCAGTCGAGTCATCCCGAGACAAAACTACGAACTACGAGGATTCCATAATCCCCCTCCCCTCCCCGCCCCTCCTACACATCCCCGAAGCGTGTGTTTTCACTATCTCGCATCCCACGGATGTGTGCTCGACATTTTTTTTTTCACTTCTTTTTCTTATCCTTATTTTATATTTGTTTTCTCATTTTTTTCGGATTTTCCGGGGCGGGGGGAGGGTTGGTTTTTTTTGGTTGTTTTTTTTTGTATTGCTTGCTTTGTTCGCTTTGTACGGGAAAAATGATGGGACGAAAATGGATGGTCGATGACTGTTCGGTAGAGCTGGTCACGATACGCTCCTAATCGAGCTCTAAAATATATATATATATATATATATGTATATATATATATGTATTTTTTAAAAATTAATTAATATGTTATATTCACTTGTTTCGATCTATATGTATTCTGTTTTTGAAAAACGAAAAAAATGTATGTGGATTAGAATGAATAAGTTTGTGGAAAAACAAAAAAAATGTTTGCTTCGGATTTTGGAGTCGACTCAAAAAAATTTTAGAAAATTTCACATTTTCCAATTCAAACCAAATATTATCCTGCAATTTTTTTTTTGTTTTTTTTTTCGTCAATCCGTTATTGTTACACTTTTTATTGATTCGAACAATGGGATAAAGATCATTTTAGCGACATCGATGCTAACTCAGTTTTTTTCTTCTTTTCTTTCACGGTATATTTCAAAATTGTGATAATCGAATTAACAAAGGGTCTTCAAATTTTTCTTAAAAAAAAAAGATCCTCGGGGAAATCTCAATCGGATAACCGAAAGAAGACCAAATTAAAAAAATGAAATGGAATTAAATTTTAAAAACGAAGAAGAAACATTGATTGTTATTTTTTGGTTTTTTTTTTCAACGTCGTTGTCTTTTTCGACGAGCCTTTAACCTCGTCATCAATCTCCCTCCTTATATATCTTAACTTCCTCATCTTTTTTTTCTTTTTGCTGCTGTCGATTTTTTCAAAATTTGTTTTTTGTTTTGAATCAAAACAATCAACGATTTTTCGTTTCCCCCCCCCCCCGCCCCTTACCCCATCATCGTAGCTCCGACGGCGAACAATATAAAAGTCGTAACAAGAGAATCGATAAGGCGAAACCACCGGGTTCATCGTCCTGGTCACAGTCCGGTTCATCGACATGACGTTGACGTTTTTATCCCATTATTCTACGATCGATAAAAAAACCATATCTCGGCCTGAGATACTAAAATAAAATAGAAAAAAAATAAAAACAAATACCAAAAAACACTACATTGGTTTTTTCCTCCACGAAAAAACCAACCAACATGATTACATAGATGACAAAAAAACATGCCGCCTCAGATACTAAAAAAAAAAAAAAAAACAACAACAACAACAACATCAAACAAATAAACAAAAAAGAGAAAACACATTCGCTTTTTTTTCGTTAAAAAAATCCAGAAAAATGATTTCATAGATAACAATAAAAAAAAAATCGTTGGCTCGTGGCAGAACCTAAGGGCTGTGTAAACAGTACACAGGATACACGTAGATATACGTGGAGAAGCAACGACAAGCTCGAGGGTTAACGCGCGAGGGTCGTTCTCTCGGCCCAACGGGGGGTGGAAAAAGAGGGGGGGGGGCTAGGGGTTCACAGACTCGGGGTAAAAAATCGATATCTCTAGGGTAAGCGTCCCCCTGCCCTCCCCCGAGCTTACAAGCGGCGTCGAAGGCGTCGAAGCTGCGATACATGAGTCACTCCACCGCCCTCGTGTGTGTGTGTGTGTGTGTGTGTGTGTGTGTGTGTTTGTGTGTGTGTGCATGATGATGAAGAGACGGTCCGCTATGCCTTCTCGAGGCTTACCCGGGTGTATACCCTCGATCCCTTCGTGACTTGCACGCTCAACCGGCTCCCCCGAAAATCAAGCACAACTCGTGTGGAAATCCGGCAGGGGTTGACTCGTTTGAACCTAGCGTCCAGCGAACTTTCCTAATCGAGATTATTTGTCCGAGAACTGGATGTAACCTAGCTGGGTTACATCTATATAGATCATACGGATATCTAGGATCTATCTAGCTTTTCTATCCCAAATTGGCCCGTGAAGAGGCTGGACATAATTTCATTTAGCAATTAACTATGGATAACGATGATCATCCAGAGTCTATCACAATTGTTTATGAATATTGATGGTATGTGGAATAATATGGGTTTTTACGAAGAATCAGGTAGGCGAGTGTTGCACGCAGATGCAAATTAACAATAGCCGTGATATTAACTTTGACGAAAGTTTTGTAATATGTTGTTTTCTCCAAATGTGGATGTAACAAACGATTGAATGATAATTCGGGTTTTGTTAGTCCTGGGCTAGTCCAGGCGCTGGCTGGATTGACAGGCCAATATGGAGCAATTCCAGAATAGTATCTAGACAGTTTCCCCCATCTCAGTCTATGTCGTTCCAATGCTGGCTCCAATCGCTAATCAAGTTCACCGAATGAAACATTAATATCCTGACTAGGTCCTGGACAGGAATCCTATATAGTATCTAGATGGCGAAAAAATTACACGTAGCACCTTAATCCAGCCGGTAGCCAAACTTAGATCCCTTCCAGAAACCTGGAAAACTAGTCGCTGTTTGACCGACTGATAAACGATTCTACATTAATATCGGTTTTGTCACTCTCGGGCTAGCCATGCGCTAACTGGGTTAACCCGCCAACAGGAATCAATTCCAGAATAGTATCTAGACAGTTTTCCTCATCTCAGTCGACATCATGATGGTTCCACTCGCTAGCCAAGGTGACCAAATAAGCCAGTAAAATTCTGACTAGATCCCGGACAGATGTCCTATATATAACAGCTGTATGGTTCTAACTCACGTCCAGAACCCAGTTGAAAATTTGTTATCGTCCGTCCAACATTGTGTCAGAATTTCCACAGGATAATCCCCGGAAATACATCTATCTTTCGTTCCACCCACGTGCCACTCACGAAAATTAATCCTCGAAATGGAGTCTATGGAGTGAGGAATACTTTATTATTTATGGTATTGACATTGTCCAATGAGTCATTGGAATATAGAACTGGAACGTGACATTCGTTGAAAATGTTTTTTTTTTAGATATTTTTCATGAATTAATGATCATGGATCATGACGACTATCAAATTTTTAAATCTACTATAAAACGTAGAGGTTATTCGTGAGATCGAGGACTCCGGTCGATGACCCTTTGACGATATTGTAGACTCCGTTACACGCAGAATTGTTTAAAACGAAATACCGAGTCGGACAATCATGGTAACCTATTGTCAATAAATTATTTCACTACTCCTAAGTATTCATCTTAGGATCGTAGGAGTTATTTAATAACTATCTTATATCAATGGAATCAATTTATTTATCGATAGATAATAATTCATTCTTTATAATTATTCGTTTCAAAAACCATTTTCAACATCTTTCTATTAAATGACAGCCCTTTTTTGGTCGTAATTGATTCGAAATCAGCGCTCCCAAAAATACATTATATATGTATATGTATAAAAACTGTATATATAAAATTTTTATATAGAATTCGCGATATACATTCTGTATGTAAAGCGTATACAATTTATGAAAAATTCAAACATATAAATTATATAAATATGAAAATGTATACCCTCTATATACATTTTATACATAAATAACATACATTTTCTTTATTATTTTTGTATAAACTTTGTTTGAATATTGTTTAGATTGTATACAGTCCATATACACTATATATAGCCTATATATCATCTATATATATCTATATAAATATATATGTATGTATGGTGGAGATGATATAATGCTACACTAGAAAATCTCTCTTTTATCTCATTATAAAAAATAATTTGAATGAATTATATTATTCATCGATAAATTATTCATCAGCAATAAAAATTCTAGCATAATTTTGTTATTAAATCATTTTCATCGACCGAACGCCCGATAACCGATTGAGACATTCCACGATAACAGAATTACCGTGTTTCCCACCTGGGCCGACATAGTTTCAATTATTCCCGAAGATACCACAATCTCATCAACACACTCCGAAATGCCCCTTCTCGTTCGTGTGTCACATACGTGTACGTCTTAACGTCGTTCGCGAGACTGACATGTGGGAACAGGTTGTTTTTATAAAAATCGTGGACTCTTCCGTGAAAGCTGGGCGTCGTGTCCGTTAGCGAGGATCGCACACACGGCCGAGACTTACACCACACAAGCTCTTAACCATCCAAACGATTATGGCGTACCTCACTCGTCGCTGTAAAGGGTGTAAACGTTTTTTTCTTCTTTTTGCCAACTGTTACCCCGCACACGTTCCACCATCACACTTTTCGTCCATCTATTCCACTCTTCTCACGGAACAAACGGCAATTTCACACGTAGTCCCCATGGAAATTCACAACTTCCTGTTTCCTAAAATTTACAACAATCGTTCTAACCTAAAATTCTGTTTAATCGCGATAATTCATTTGCATTATTAACATCATCGTTTCAATATCTTCTTACGAGTGCTTGGCAGTCCTCATTACCTCTGTAATCGAAGTACGAAGTTAATTCTAAACACGTTCGTAATTTAAACTCAGAAAACGTTAAAGTACTAAGTACATTTGTAATTTGAAGTCACTAAGCGTGAAAGTAAAAAGTACATTTGCAATTTGAACTTAGCAAACGTGAATGTACAAAGTACATTTGTAATTTGGACTTGGCGAACTCACAAATACAAAGTTCATTCGTAATTTGGACTCAGCAAACGTTAAAAGTACAGAATATCGTTGTACTTTGTACGTGGTGCCTAGTAAAATATATAAGTACTTCTGTAATTCCCACTTTGGCATTATTTCATGACCGATTTTTCCCCAAAACCGCTGATTACCTTTCAATACTCATTTCACCAACGATTTTTTTCGCGATTAAGAGAGAACAAAGATTTTCTCAATGTTAGCACGCAAAGCCGCCATTTCTTATTCCTCGAAGTTGCGACCTTGGTCGGCAATCGCGTGTACGGGACACGAAGACGCGTACACCGGTTACAGTAATGGCTTATACCCGGTGCCGCCGGAGTTTCTCAACCCAGCCAGACACCCTACGACGAACCCACAATTCGTGCATCGCCAGAATGGCGCTTAGTCCACTCACAAAAGATTGTCCCAACCCCCCTCCCCTCCCTCCAAGCATATCCGATAACGTCCGTTTTTGCACGCAAGATAAACCATAGCCGAAAAAAAACAAGAAAAAAGAAAACAATTCCGATCGAAACATTAGGTTCGGTAATGTCTACGTCTTCGTTCGGTGTCGGTTGCGCGCGCAACCCCATACCTGTTTCACAACGTCCTGAGATAATTGGCAAAACCGGATTCCGTACAAGTATTCTTCCCTTCTTCCTCCCGGTCGTCGCGTCCTTGTAATTAATAGCCTGGTACGTCCCGTCCGTGAGAGGGCCCCCAGGTTCCCCGTGTCTGTCCGAAAATAATAGCCCTCTTTGGGAAGCCCCACACGCGAAACCCAACCTCCCCCCCCACTTCCCCCTGTTTCTCCCAATGGCCGCCACTCTACCCGTTGCAATATCCATTCCCCCGAATTAATTGCGATGGTTCTGAAATAGTTGTGGGACCGCAGAAAAAATTTGTAAAGCGTTCAGCCCCAGGACCCCACACTTCACACTTACGAGAACTAAAACCCCACTAAAAGCTTATTATCCTAACCGCAATACTTTATTTAGAAAAATGCTGTAGCTGTACTTTTTATCGTTTTCACATGAATTTTCTTCCTCAAGTATGCCCAAAAATATCGAATAAATTGGGAAACGCAGTAACCCGGTTGGTTTCGTGCCCGGTTCCCGACCCGAGGGTCCCGGGTTCGAATCCCGGCGTCGAAAGAAATTGATATGACGAAATAGACCTTGTAAAGAACTTCTAAAGTTGTACAAGTAAAATTCATACTAGTATTGAGTAAATTGATGTACTTGAATTTCATGAAACAACAATTGGTTCTTGTCCAAAAACTCGATTCGACGAACGCTAAAAGTTTGATCCGAGACATTGGTCGATTGATTTAGGATTTAAGCGAACCCCCGAGCGTTGTTCTGGGGCCTAACCTTAGGACCTAAATGATTAACGAACGAGCGAATGTTATTTCACGAATGTAATCGAAATATGCGGGGAATATAAGGTGCAGATATTATGAATCTAGTGAGAGGCGATACTCTAGCAGATTCGCACACCGAAAAAAGCACCGAAAGAACAAAGGCCGGCCACCGAAAAAGCACCGGTGAGCACCGAGTGCTTTTCTAACGTTTAAATCACCGAAATTTCGATCAAAAGAACTGAAAAAGCACCGGAAATTTTAGTGTTGGAGCCATACCAGTGTCGTGCTTCTTCGGTGCCGCCGATAAAAAAAGCACGACACTGGTTTGGCTCCGACACTAAAGTGTTTTTTGGTGCTTTTTCAGTGCTTTTGATGAAAATTTCCGGTGATTCAAACGTTAGAAAAGCACTCAGTGCTTTTACGGTGCGATCGTCGGTGTTCCAACCTGCTGGGGTATTACAAACGACTCCGTCGTGCGTTCCAACGAAGCGCGAAAGAAGAGCAAAGAGAGACAGTTGGCGGGACTCGAGAGAGCAGTGGCGGTTATAAAGCAGCTTCTGGTGTACGGTCAACGAGTCTCACGACGTTATACGTGCTGTAGTAGCGAAGATCGGGTCGGACGGGTGTTGAGCGCGAGGAGGGGGGGAGGGAGGATGAAGAGGAAACGGGGTAAAGGTGAAAAAGAAACAACGAGAGCGCGCGTAAGCACGCTCGGTGCACGGATGTACAGTACAGAGTTAAGACTGCGTTGATCCAAATCCAACAATCCAACAAATGACGTGAACAAAATATTCAACGACGATCAAATACCACAAGCGTTGATTCAATTCTCCTTAATTATTTCATTGTTTTTTGTTTGTTTTCAGATACCTAAGATCAGGATAATGACGTTGCAATTTCGTGAGGTCTTTGCGATGACCTCATCCACGTCTGTACAACGTTCGTCACGTTTAACACGATAGCGAATCCTGATAATGGAGACTATATCAACACGAAGATCACGAAGAGAAGGCGAAGTGGCGATTACACAGATAAAATTGAAACCCAAACAAGCGTGACATGTCGCGATCGTTATGGACGACCGTATTATCGGTATTGGGTGTGATAACCCTTGCCGAGGCTTATTTGGCGGTTGTATCGTCGGATTCACCGCCGGGCACCCTGGTCTTCGAAGCCGGGGTGCCGAAACTCGGTGGCCGACGCAAGTACCAAGTTTCCGACGATCGTACCGCAACGTTCGCCCGTAAGCTTCTAAAGGTCAATCCTCACAACGGACGCGTCACCCTCGGCCGTACGCTCAATTGCGACGGTTACGATTATCCAAAATTATTCACGTTTTACATTGATTCGACAAGCACGCGTCTCGGCCGACCGATAATCGATTATTACAGTTTGCCATTGCGGGTATTGATAACCGGTTGCGGCGGTGAGAATCAAGATCTCGCGTCGACCAAAGGTTGGATGGCCGAGACTCTCGCGTCTTACGCAATGCCGAGTACCGAAAAATTCACGGAAATTTGTTTGCGACAATCTCAATTTATCGCTGCACTCAGAGATTTTCTGCCCCACACGGCGATCAAAGAGTGCGACACGCGTTGGGGCGGCGTGGCCGATCCGAGATTTCTCGTGGAAGGCGCCAACGGTGATCTCGTGTCGGGTAGCGAACAGTGTCTGGTCGATCCATTGTGGAAGATATCCGTGTCCATGACTCTGCGTTGCGGTTCCAGTCACCTGGCCGATGCCGAGCATCGTTTGAAAATCATATTTCATCATCAACAATTCGACGACACGGATCTGGGTCGTCGTGTCAGACGCGAATTGCGCAACAAATCGCCATTTTTCGAACACGGTTTGTACATCGCGGCTGTGGAGGAGGAGAAGGAAGCCGGGGAACCGGTGACCGTGGTAAGGGCCAAAGATCCCGAAGGTCAGACTCTGCGTTATTCCATGATGTCTTTGTTGGACGCGCGTTCCGGAGCCCTGTTCCTTCTGGATTCTCACACGGGACGTGTGACCACTCGCGCCAGATTGGATCGTGAAAACGTCGAGGTGCATTATTTCAAAATACTCGCCATTGACGATTCGTTTCCACCGCGAACGGGCACGACGACGCTTCAGGTAAACGTTCTGGACGCTAACGATCATCCGCCGGTTTTCGAGGTTGCCGATTACGAGGCGCCGATTCGCGAGGGTGTACCCGTTGGATCAACGGTCATTGCTGTGAAAGCGACGGACAAGGATTTCGGGAGAAACGCCGAAGTAGAATACGCCATAGTTTCCAGCGTAGGAGCGACTGGGGAAGCCGCACCGGCTGCCATAGTGCCATTTGCCGATGATGATGCGACCGCCGATGGCACTGCAACCGTCGCCAACGACGATTCCTCACCCTTTCGCATAGATCCCCGATCGGGGGTGGTTACCACGCGTATGCCACTGGACAGAGAAAAGATTCAAGTTTACACAGTTGTCATAAGCGCGACCGATCTCGCAAATTCACCGGCGAATCGTCAAACCGCTTCGACAACTCTCGTCGTACGTGTGCTAGACGACAACGACAATTATCCACAATTTTCCGAACGCACTTATTCGGCAATGGCCAGCGAGGATCTGGATTACACGAACAATCCGGTTATAGCGAAGATCCAAGCAGTGGACGCGGACAGCGGACCAAACGCTGCCATAAGATACGCCATTATAGGCGGTAACGTGCAAAACACATTTTCCATAGATTCGTTGAGCGGCGATGTGACTCTGGTGAAACCTTTGGACTACGAGACAACGGAATCCTACAGAATAGTCGTGAGAGCTCAGGACGGAGGTTCCCCGGCCAGATCTAACACCACGCAACTTCTCGTACACGTGGAAGACGTTAATGACAATTCACCGCGTTTTTTCACCGGACTGCTGCAGGAAGCCGTGTCCGAGGCTGTACCCGTTGGCACTTCTGTGCTCAGGGTTCAAGCTTACGACGGTGACAAGGGTTTGAACGCTCTTATCGGTTATTCCATAGGACCTAGAGACTTTACCGGAGCTTCGACGGCCAATTTCCCGATAGCCGTTAATCCGGAAACCGGTTGGATCTACACGACCAAACAATTGGATCGCGAACAATGCTCGAGATATCAATTTAGCGTGATAGCCAAAGATTCCGGGGAACCTCCGAGATCCGGTAGCGCCACGGTCATACTTACCGTGACCGATGTCAATGACAACGATCCGCAATTCGATCCCACGAGTTATGAGGCCAAAGTGTCGGAAGACGATCCACCGGGTACACGAGTGGCATCGGTAACCGCTACCGATCCCGACGAAGACGCGAAGATCCATTACGACATCACAGCCGGCAATACCAGAGGTCGTTTTACGATAACTTCGCAAAATGGCGGTGGTGTGATAACCGTTGCACAACCGCTTGATTACAAACAGGAAAAACGTTTTGTTCTGACGGTCACGGCTTCGGATTCCGGTGGGAGAACGGACACGGCACTCGTTTACGTTAATGTGACCGATGCCAATAATTACGCTCCGGTATTCGAAAACGCGCCGTATTCCGTTGCGGTTTTCGAAGACGCGCCCGTAGGTTCTACGGTGCTTCTGGTGAGCGCCACGGATTCCGATGTCGGACAGAACGCACAGATAACTTACAGTTTGGGTGGCACGAGCGGCGTGGACGGCGATGGCGACGAGCAGGTACCGGAATTTGCGATAAATCCGCAAACCGGTGCGATAACGACGACGTGCCCGTTGGATCGTGAAAAACAGTCGGGATACGTGTTGACGGTGACAGCCAGAGACGGAGGTGTACCACCGTCGTCGGACACGACGGAGGTGGAAATTTCCGTGACCGACGTCAACGACAATCCGCCGAAATTCGATGCCCCTCAGTATCAGGGTTCGGTGGCTGAAGACGTTGTCGTTGGTACTGCGGTGGCTCGTGTCTCGGCCACCGATGCCGATCAGGGTCTCAACGGTCGGGTCAGATACACCCTGGAGGACGACGGTGACGGTGGTTTCGCCATTGACTCCACCACCGGAACCGTTCGCACGGCCAAACAATTGGATCGCGAATCCGTTGCCAGATACACGCTCACTGCCGTGGCCGTCGATCGTGGAATACCCGCTCTGTCGTCCCGCGTACCGATAATCATCAAAATAATCGACGTAAACGATTCACCGCCCGCATTCGAGAGCGACAAGATAATCATGTTCATAGCGGAAAATTCCCCGATCGGTTCGACAGTCGGCGACATCTACGCTCACGATCCCGACGAAGGCCCCAACGCCATTGTCCAGTACTCCATAATCGGCGGCGAGGATGCCAACAGCTTCGCCCTGATAACCCGACCCGGTGCCGATCGTGCCAAACTCGTGACACGCGAGGAACTCGATTACGAGTCACCGAAAAAAAAATTCGAACTGTTCGTACGCGCCGCATCGCCACCGCTCAGATCCGACGTTCTCGTACAAGTTATGATCACCGATGTCAATGACAACGCTCCGGTTCTCAAAGATTTTCAAATAATATTCAACAATTTCAAAGATTTTTTTCCAACCACGGCCATCGGACGTATTCCGGCTTTTGATGCTGATGTCACGGACAAGTTGCATTACAACATACTCGCGGGTAACAATGCCAATCTGATAACTCTGAATAGCACAACTGGTGAGATAAGTTTGTCACCCCAGTTGAACACAAATGTGCCGAGGGTCGCGACAATGGAAGTATCGGTGACTGACGGAGTCAACGAGGCCAAAGCCACCATGACAATGTCCATAAGACTGATAACCGACAAGATGCTGTACAATTCCATAACCGTGCGTCTCGATGACATGACCGTCGAAGCTTTTCTCAGTCCACTTTTGGGATACTTCATCGACGGTCTAGCGGCCATTATTCCATGTCCCCGTGACAACATATTCGTATTCAGCATACAAGAGGACACAGACGTTAACGGGAAGATTCTCAACGTCAGTTTTTCCGCTCGTAAAGTCGAACCTGGCAACAGTCCGGAATTTTACAGTCCGCAGTATCTTCAGGAACGCGTTTATCTAAATCGTGGAATATTAGCGAGATTGGCTATAGTCACGGTTTTGCCGTTCGACGACAATCTTTGCGTTCGCGAACCCTGTTTGAATTACGAGGAATGCGTGACGGTGTTGAAATTCGGCAACGCTTCGGGTTTCGCGAGCAGCGATACCGTTTTATTTCGACCGATTTATCCGGTAACGACTTTCTCGTGCGAGTGTCCCGATGGATTTACCGGCAGCAAAGAGGCTTATCTCTGTGACATGGAGGTCAATCTTTGTTACTCGAATCCGTGCAAAAATGGCGGTACTTGTAAGCGTCGCGAAACCGGTTACACTTGCGTGTGTCATCCGGAATTCACTGGAACCGATTGCGAGATTTCCCTGGACGGTCAAAACTCTAACAGCAACAGCAACAACGTATGTCCGAAGTTGGGTGACATCTGCAAAGGAGGATCCCAATGTTTGCCCAAATCAAACGGAGGATTCAGTTGCGAGGGTTGTCCGGTAAACGCATTGGAAAGCGTGACACCTTTGTGCGAGCTTAAATCCCGAAGCTTCGCACCAGCGACCTTTCTGACCTTTCCGTCACTTCGACAACGTCACAGATTGGATCTTCGATTGAAATTCGCAACCGAAGCAACCGACGGTTTGTTGCTTTACAACGGTCGTTACAACGAGAAACACGATTTCATCGCACTGGAGATAATCGATTCGAAGGTACAATTTAGTTTTTCGTTGGGCGACGAGATAACGAATGCCACGGCATCGATACCCGGTGGCGTGTCGGACGGTCAGTGGCACGAGGTGACAGTGAATTACGTAAATCGCACGGTAATCCTGGCCATCGACGATTGCGACGTTGCACTAGCTCTAAAATTCGGCGATCGTTTGGGCAACAAATGGTCATCCTGCGCAGCCACCAATCAACAGATTCTCGAATCACGTTGCTCATTGCCCACGGAAACTTGTCACAGATTTCTCGATCTAACCGGACCCCTTCAATTGGGCGGTTTGCCATCGATAATCACGAATTTTCAAATACGCAACAAAGATTACGTGGGTTGCATAAGCGATTTGCGGGTGGATCATCGTTTCATAGATTTAAACAGTTTTGTGGCGGACAACGGAACGGTAGCCGGTTGTCCGGAAAAGAAAGCTTTTTGCGCGGAATCCGACGATCCGGCTTGTCACAATGGCGGCAAGTGTCGTGAAATTTGGTCGGGTTACGTTTGCGAATGCGCCGAAGGTTATGCCGGACCTCGATGCACCGAGGAAGTTGGAAAACCGTGGAGATTCAACGGTGACGGTTTGTTGAGTTTCAATCCCCTTCTGCGACCCATTCAATTGCCATGGACAACCGCGCTCAGTCTGCGCACACGTGGACGTTGCAATTTCGTCATGAGCATACAGATCGGACAGAACAGTTCGGCAATGTTTTTTCTGAACGAAGGCAAGCTGGAAACTTGGTTGGACGGTATACACACTATAGCCACACCTTTGCCGATAAACGACGGTGAATGGCACAGAATCGAAATAGTCTGGCAAAGCGGTCACGTGTCGTTGGACATGGATTATCGTAACAGACCGATAGTATCGCCATTGACGGCTAAATTGCAGGGTCTCTACGTCGGTAGAATTCTTCTGGGTGGTCCGGATCAATCGGTAAACACCGAACTCGCGTTCTTCGACGGTTGCATTCAGGATCTGCGAATAGGCACCAATCAGAGTGTGCTTCAACGTCCCACGGTTCAGGAAAAAGTGGCTTTCGGGTGTTCGGCGGACAACGAATGCACGGCCGATTGTCCGGAATCGTCAAATTGCGTTGCCAAATGGCAAGCCAGCGAATGCACCTGCACAGCCGGTAGAGTTGGGGAAAGTTGCGAAGCCATATGCGATCTTGATCCTTGTCACAGCGATTCCGGTGAATGCGTGACCGATCCCACCTCACCCAGAGGTTACAGGTGCGAATGCACGACCGACGAGTATTCCGGCGATTATTGCGAATTGCGAATTGATCAACCCTGTCCGGCAACCTGGTGGGGCAGTCCCGTATGCGGACCCTGTCACTGCGACGAGTCCAAAGGTTACGATCCCGCGTGCAACAAAACAACGGGCGAATGTTCGTGCAAGGAGAATCATTATCAACCGGCCGGTCGCGACGAGTGCATAGCTTGCGAGTGTTACGCTACCGGCAGTTTCGGACCGCGTTGCAACACCGAGACCGGACAGTGTCGCTGTCGTACCGGGGTTATCGGCAGATCTTGCACCGATTGTCCGAATCCGTACGCCGAAGTCACTCTGCGGGGTTGCGAAGTCGTTTACGACGGTTGTCCGCGTTCATACGCCAACGGTTTGTGGTGGCCGAGAACGAATTTCGGATTGACCGCCATTGAGGATTGTCCGGGCGCGGCAGAGGGCAAAGCTTCGAGATCGTGCGACGACAATCTAGGCGGTTGGCAACCTCCCGATCTGTTCAATTGCACGTCCGAGGCGTTCATCGAACAGCGTTATCAATTGGCGGCTTTGGAAAATCGTCAGTTCGAGATCAATCGCGATTTGGCGGTCAAAATGGCGGCCGAACTTCACGCGGCTGTTAATGGAACTAAAAATATGTACGGCGCTGATGTTCTTGTGGCGGAGACTCTTCTGGTGGCTCTGCTCACTTACGAGGAGAGTTTGGCGGATTTGCGTTTGACTCACAATCAAGATCGAGATTACGTGCCTCATTTAGTTGGCATTGCTGGGAAAATTTTGGTGAAGAAACACGCGGAGAATTGGAAGAGAATCGAGGTACTCAGTGGCGACAGTCCGGACAAAATTTTGGACGCCATGGCGCGTTATATAAAGATTTTGACGGGATCGCAGCACAATACGTTTACCGATCCGTTTGAGATCGTTGATGAGAATGTTGTGATGGGTTTGGATACCGTGACCTCGGAGAGTCTTTTCGGTTATGAGACACCCGAATACAAGGAAGATCCTGCGGCTTCGACCGCAAGACCTCCCGAAGCCGATCGCAAAGTCGTGATACCCGATACATCGGCGTTTTTGCTCACCTCACCCGCTCATCTGGGGACTTACATTAGCTTTCCAAAGTACAACAATTACATGGCCGATCCACGTAGATTCGATCCTTATTCGAAAATTCGGGTTCCGTTGAGTTTGCTCGGTATAAAACAATTTATCGAGGGTGAGGTCAACGACAAGGACGATTCGAACAACAACGAGAAAGCTGTGTTGAGTTACGTGCAGTACAAGGAGTTGGGAGCCATCTTGCCCAAAAGGTGGGAACGTTGGTTGTTTACTTTTTTTTTTGACGAATTGTGAGTGAGGCGAGGACTCAAGGTCGTTTTTTTTTCGATTGTTTTTGCAGATTCGACGATTCGGTTAATGTCCGTTGGGGCGTGGAGGTTGATGTCGGTTCGCCGGTCGTTACAGTGTCGATTCTCGTTACCACGGAAAATGGCACGAAATCGATATCCGGGAGTGCGTTTGGATCGTCACCGGTTCACATACAATTGTGGATCATCGAGGACGACGGTACCAAGAGACGTGCCAATCCGCAATGCGTACATTGGAGCACCATACGAGGGTACGCATTTTCATGGGTTCGATCGAATTAACCCGCGATGGGTCCAGCGGACCCAAGGCACCATTTTTGAATTGATGTAACTCCCAAAATGTAGTTCCAAATGGAATGTGTGGCGCCATTTGTCGTTTTTCGAAGGTTCCACAACAGTCTCCATTGGTTTTCACTTTCGGAAATTCAGAAAGTTCAAATGTATTCGTGAACTTTGGACTTAGGTTCATTGCCACCACTTGGGGCAAAAAATTCATATCTCAAAGATCGACAAAATGGCGGACCTCTGCATTTTTGTATTCTTCAATTTCTTGGATAAAATGAAATTTTTTTATTGGAAAATTAATTGAAAAAAATAGGATCAAAATTTGTTTTTCCACGATCTACGACTGTAATCCGTGTCACTTGGAGGTGTTGTATTTTTTTACTTGTTTATGCTAACGTGTCAAAATCGTTATTTTGCGAAAAAAAATCGGGGTTAAAATTTTTCGAATAACTCGAGCCTCGAATTGTTTAACAAAATTCTGGAGACAATATTCACGTGGTTCGGAAAATGTCGAAGAACAATATTAATTCTCACCCTCATGGCCTGAACTTTCAATGTCCTTGTAACGACCTTGCATTTTTGTTATTTTATTTTATTATTTTTCAAATAATTTATTTATTTATTGATTTATTTATTTATTCATTTTTTTTCAATAATGCAGATTCGGCGAATGGAGTCGCATCGGTTGCACGACCGAGGTCGAGGATTCGACCTTCATACAGCGTCAAATCGTGAATTGTTCGTGCCAGGGTGTGATTCTCGAAGTGAAGAATCTTCAATTAGCCACTTTCGCCGTTCTGACGGACGTTCTCGATCTCGAATACGTTCCCGAACCTTCGCTTCTCGAAGACGTCACGAGTTACAGCGCTTTCATGCTCGGTTTGCCACTTTTGCTATCGGCACTGTTGATTCTCGGTCTGATACGCGGCGGTGAAACAAATTCCAACAGCATTCACAAGAATCTAGTTTTTTGCGTTTTCATCGCGGAAACGCTTTATCTGGTTGCCCTCAAAGCACGCGGTCCACTCGTGTCCAACGAATTTCTTTGCAAATTAACGGCAATTGGTTTGCACTACTCGTGGCTCAGCACATTCGCGTGGACTCTCGTTGATTCGATTCATCTTTATCGCATGCTCACGGAAATGCGAGACGTTAATCACGGACAAATGAGATTTTATTACACGATGGGTTACGCGTTGCCGGCCATCATCGTGGGACTCACCATTGGCGTGCGAGCCGACCAGTATGGAAATTTTTACTTGTGAGTAGATTCTTCATTTACTCTCCTTTGACCCTTTCGATGGTAATTATAATTTTCGGCATCTTTGAAAGGTGACAATGGGTCACTTGCTTTTGGTTCTTTGGAAAGTGCTGTAAAGTGCTGTAAAAAGTCTAGAATAATTCATGAAATCTCTACAACTCTTTGTAAAAAGTGAAGTCAAAAGAAATTTTTTTTAAATTATTTTTTTTTCGAAAATATCACGAAAATTTGAAACTTTTGTGAATCACAGGAATTTTGATTTTTGTAATTTCAGAAGATGCCGATTCTGCTTTGGGCGATTTTCGATAATGCAAATAGGAATTATCGCGAAAATTTGAAATTGTTGCGAATTGACACGAATTTTGAATTTCTGGAATTTTAAATGATGCCAATTTTAATTTGCGCGATTTTGAAAATGCAAATACGAATCATCACGAAAATTTGAAATTATTGCGAATTGCACGAATTTTGAATTTTTGTAATTTTAGAAAATGCCGATTCTAATTTTAGAAAATGCGGATTCTAATTTTAGAAAATTCCGATTCTAATTATAGAAAATGCCGATTCTAATTTTAGAAAATGCCGATTCTAATTTTACAAAATGCCGATTCCAATTTTAGAAAATGCCGATCCTGATTTTAGAAAATGCCCATTCCAATTTTAGAAAATGCCCATTCCAATTTTAGAAAATGCCAATTCTAATTCGAGGAAATGCCGATTCTAATTTTTGCAATCTTGAAAATAATTGCAAATTTCGTTTTTGTACCATTTGTGAAGATTTTAGACTTTGATTTGTATGATTTGAAAAAATACGAATTTGAATTTAGCGTAATTATAGAAGATGTAAATTTGAATTCGTGTAATTTTGAAAATTATATATTTTTTATTTGTGTAATTTTCATCGAATTATATATTTTTATTCGGGTAATTTGAAAAATGACCGATTCTTATTTAAATTTTTTTTTAAACATTTTCAGCTGTTGGTTATCGATCTACGAGAACGTCGTATGGGCCCTCATAGGACCCGTGTGCGCTGCGGTTTTCGTAAATTTTTGCATTCTGATAATGTCGGTACGCGCTGCGTTCACCCTGAAGGAGCACATAATGGGTTTTGGAAATTTGCGAACATTATTGTGGTTGTCGGTGGCATCGTTGCCACTGCTCGGAACCACGTGGACTCTGGCGGTTCTGAACGCATCGGAAAGCTCACCGATGTTGTCGTACATGCTGAGCGTGGCTGTGGTCGTGCACGCGGCATTCAGCCTCATCGGTTATTGCTTCGTCAACGGTCGTGTCCGACGCAATCTTTATCTCAGCTTGTTGCGATGCGTGGGAAAAAAATCGCCTCTGCTCGAGGCGAGCAGCATGGTCAACGGTAGCAGCAGCCAAAACGTCAATGGCCATTCGGTACGAAAGATTTTTTATCCAGACAAATTTACGAGAATTTTTCTTTTTTCTTCTTTAAATAAAAAAAAAAAAAAAAAACAACAAAAAGAAATAAAATTAACCGTTAGCTCGTCGGTGCGGGGTGTAACATAGCTGGTGTATGTTACGGGTCATTTCGACCCCGGGGTCACAAAAAAGGCTTGCTGCGCGTAATCAATCGGTTTTTCTTACTGGGCAAAATTGTCATATGATCTTTGATACTCCCTTTAAGAAGTGGGAAAGTGTTATTTTCTTCAAGTTCGATATTTACTTTGAGAAGAAAAATGTTGAAGCTGTAAAACACGCAAAATTGGCGATTTTCAGCAAAGAAAAATAATCGAAAATTACCCATTTTTCATTATTTTAATTTAAAAATTAAACTGGATAATTGGAAAAAATTACCATATGATCTTTGATACTCCCTTTAAGAATTGAAGATATTTACTTTGAGAAGAAAAATGTTAAAGCTGTAAAAAACGCAAAATCGGCGATTTTCCGCAAAAAAATCGAAAATCGCCCATTTTTCATCATTTTAATATTTAAATTGAACTGGATAGTCTTGAAATATTCTACTTTCAAAGAAAACAAATACTCCGATAGTGGCTGCTGGAAAAGAGGTATTTTGTCTGAGAAATTAATTAATTAATTTATGAATAATTCATTTATGCTTATTCACGAATAAGGATTGAATTTGTCTGGGGTCTTTTTGACCCCCGGTGTGCCAGCTAAGGCTTAAATATGGAAAAAATAAAATTCGATAAATAAAATCGAATTAACGCACGTTGGGTTCTGTAGCCATTCACACTAACATTCTTTTAAACTTTTTATCATACGTATCAAAAGCTATTTTACCTTGAAAAATTTGCTTGCTTCACGGAAAAATAGTTATTTCGAAATTTTTCATAAACCATTTTGGCTACCAGTGTTCGTTTCAATTTTCATTGAATGTACTAATTAAAAGCTGCATTCTGAAATTCCTAAAAATAAAATAAAATAAATAAACATCAATCAAACACGTAAAATTTCATCAAATACACGAAAATAAAACAGAATAATTGAAAATTAAATGAAATAAATGAGAAAAAAAATAAAATGATAAATATCTAATTCGTATGTAAAATTTGCAGCGTTCGGCCTTGGCTTACTCGTCGGCGTACAGCGGAGCCGATTCAACGTGCAGAAGGGTTCACGTTGGTGTATCAACCAGCAGCACGACTTCGCGAAGTACGACGAAAACCGGTTCGAGCCCTTATCGAAGCGACGCCCATCTCCGACACACGTCTACGTCGACGAGCAATTACAACAGTGACAGAGATCCCTACATGTCTTCGAGAAGTCATCGTTCCAATTTGCACACCCGTCAAGGTACCATTTTTTTGTTTTCCATTGCAAATATGAATTTTGATGCCACGTTCTCGTGAAAATTCGTTTTAAATTATTCTCGTCGAATAATTTTATTTTTTTCATTTTTTACATTCAACCCTCTTCAGTCACACTTCAACGAAATTATGGTTTAGTCACAGACTTGGCAAAATTCAACCCAGCAACTTTGAATTGCAATTTAAAAATTTTGCCATCAAGAAAATGATTTTTTTTTTTAATTACGTTTGAAATATTTTTTTAAATTATTTCAAACCTTTTTCTACGATATTATAATATTTTTTTCTCAATAGTAAATTATTTCGAGATTACAACCCAACAAGATTTTCGGATTTATCTGAAAAATTGAAAATTTGGCGATTTTTTTGCAAATAAAAAAAGGGTAATTTTTCCAAAAAAAAATTCTCGCGTTTGTTTCTAAAAAACAAATTATTTAAAAAGAAAAAACGAATTGGATTATAAAGAGGAAGTTTTAAACTTCATTCTGTACAAGATTCAAGCCAATACATGACAAAGAACGCAAATGGCAACTGTTTTTCTGCGTAGGGTCCGCTGGACCCAGTGTGACCATTACGTAATTTTATGGAGGTGTGACGATTACGGGTTAAAAATCCTGAGGTCTTATTTTCTTTGAGTTAACGTGACATATTTTAGGTTGAAAAAGAGTTTAAAGAATAGTATTATACATTTTTTTTTTCAAATAATTTTTTTCAATGAAAATAAAGAAGAAAACGAGACGCGGGGTCCACGTAGAGATTCCGAATCGGATTCCGATGGTTCACAAGCCGACGTGGGTGGCCGAAGTTTGGATCTCGCGAGTTCGCACAGTTCCGACGACGAGGAAGTAACGTCGTCGAGATCGCACAAGAATATGGGAGTAACGACTCAACAACCCGTGACACACAGTTATTTGCCGAATATTCACAACAATTCCGGTCAACACGTCAACATTATTTGCTCAAACACGGAATTGTTTCCGAACATAAAACCTATATACGCGCCAAGATGGAGCTCCCAACTTCCCGAAGCTTATTTGCCTTCTAACGGTAAATAATTAATTTTTTTTTTTCATTTGAATCAATGAATTAATTAATTTTACAAATAAATTTTCAGCTCAGCTTTTTGGTGCTATGGATTTTTTTTTTTACGAAATTTTTCAATTCTTAGATTTGAACTATTATCATTTTTGTTCCACTTAAAAAAAATAAATTATAGTTTAGATTCAAACTTTTATTATAATTTTTAGTTTTCTTTTATGAATTATGTTTCGGATTTGAATTTATTACAATTCTTTTGTCGTTTAATTTATTTTTGTTAGGTTATTCATTTTTTGTGAGTTACATTTAAAATTGAAATTATTCTCATTTTCTTTTCATTTAAGAATTTTCGTTGTGGATTGTTGTAGTTGAATTCAGAATGCGATGATGTAATTGAGAAGTGTAAATATTATCCATAGACTTGAAAAAAAAAAATGCTGCGAAAAAAAAATTTGATTTTTTTTCAAATCCAAATCGAGGTATGGGTCAAACTGACCCATTGTGATCACTCGTCGGGTCAATGAATTACGAGGAAAATTCAAATTATCATCATTTTCTAAATCTTTATTTCTTCTTTCACGAATTATCGTCAAGATTAAAATTATGACAGAAATTTAAATTTTTCAAGAAATTTATTTACGAATTATATTTTGCATTCAAATTATTAGTCGCTTATTTTTAGTCTCTCCAGTCGCTTTTTTTAGTGTCTGAAGTGATGTGGGATCGCTCATATTTATTATTATCATATTTGATATTATTTGTTTGACTTACAGCGGATATTCGTGGAAGCCAATGGTCCGGTGGAACGATATCGGACAACGAGCTAGCGTCAAACAAAACATCGAGTCCAAATCCATTGCCTTATCCGGACATGAATTCGCCCCAAAAATTGCATCACGATGAAAATTGTTCGGAAACCGATGACAAACATCATCACATAAATGAAAAATATTTATTTCCATACACGGCCGAGGAAGATCACACGGTATCGCCCACGCCTTACATGCTTTCCATGTCGTCCCGCATATTGGGCTCGTCAATGAGTCATCATTCGCAAAATTCCAATCACGATAATCTCAGCGGTTCCGAAAGATACGGAAGTCTGAAACGTAATCAGAGTCATCACGGTTCGCAACACGACAATTCCGTCGTCGTCGACAGATACGGAAGTTTGAAACGCGGTAAATTAAACGCGAACGTCGGCGAGGACGTTGCAGATTTTATATTACCGATGAGCGGTAGAATATTGTCGAGTTCGTTGACTCACGATCTTCACCATAGCAACGAATTGGCCGCGTTGAGACAACAACAGATGCATCAACAACAGCAGCAACAAACTTTGTCGCAGCCGCAACAGTACGAACAGACCATCGACGAGACTGAGTGAGTGGAAAATAAATTATCATGACCGTCCGAATTATTTTTTAGTCAGTTGCTTTAGTCGTATTTTTATTATATTTTTTTCCCTTATACGATGAATTGAATTGAATATTAGAATTGAATTCATCGTGAGATCGATGATGAATATTTCATGAATTGAATATTGGAATATTTTTAATATCAGAATCCATCGTGGAATAATAATTCCGGTGAATTATTTATTGTTATTAATTTTTTCATGATTCACGATTGTCAATCGTGGTTATTTGTTTGAATGCAATAAAAAATCGGATAAATTCTCATTGCATCAATGTCCATTGGCGATTATTAGGAGCTTTGGTGCAGGACGAGAACAGACATCTCCCTCAAAGCAATTTAAAAAGAATGACATTTTTTTTCAATGTTCACCATTTTTCAGATAATAATTATTTGGACCATTATATTTTTTCTCGTTATATGATGTTTTTAACGTTCTTTGACGAATCGACCTTGTTATAGATGTAATTTCTAATTATAAATAATTCATGAGAATTTTTATTATTTGACGATGGGTTCTGATATTAAAAAACATTCCAATATTCAATTCATAAAACATTCATCATCGATCTTACGATACATTCAATTCTAATATTCAATCCATGATAATTCAGTCAGAAAAATATTTGAAATGCATTTCCCCCTAATAACTGCCTTACCATAAAAATAATATCTTACAAATTGTCATCCTCTTCCATTGAGAAAAAAAATTGTAAAAAGTTAGAGCTCCAAATCTCACTCAAAATCACAAGTTTCTTTCTTTCTCTTTTCCCAAAATAATCAATCTTCCTCTATTGCCGAAATTTTCTAAAAATTTCGCTCACGGTTGAAAAATTAACTCGACTAAACGTACAAACTCTTTTCTGTTCTTATCTGCTTGCAATTGCTCTGGTGATGGTTCGAATGACGCTACAGCGAAGAGGTGAGACGAACAAATTAAATGCAAAATAACGTGTTTCAAAAAAATTTCAAAAATAATAATTTAAAAAAAATATATTTTTAAATAAATCATTATGAAAACGTTTTGCAGGAAGGATACTAACGCCGAGACACCGGTCTGAGGGAGCAGGGGACGACTACGTCTGCAAGCAAAACACACCGTACAAACTATATATATATATAAATAAATAATAAATAAATAATTATATATGTAGCCATAAGTCAAGCCATTCTCTGAAAATTGAAAGAGAACGACAATTTATATATATTTTATAAAAAATTTAGAAAAAAAAACAAAACAAAACGTGACGACTCAAGATCGAATGCATGCGTGTGTGTGTCTGTGAGTGCCTGTTCGTATAAGCCTAAACATTTTTTGTTTTAATTAAAAACGTTTCATTCGCGTTTGATTAATTAATCAGTGTATAAGCTTGAATTGTTGTAATAATTTTAGTTAAAAAAAAAAAAAACAAGCCGGGAAGTGGGAGAAGGAGAAGGCCAGAGGTCTCAGAAGGCCTCACATCGATGATTGTTCGCGTATGATATTCGCTCACGATAAAGTTAGACGCTAAGACAAATATTAGGTACACGCAATTACGTACGAAACGAAAATCGATGAGAACCCGGTATAAAAAAAAAATAATATATATTTTTTTTTTTTTCAAACTATGATCTCCAAGCTCATTTTAGAAAACATTTTTTTTTCACACAATCGTACTTTGTCGAACATGACGACAATCTCATTCACGTAATTATTAATTACCATTTAATTCAATATTGTGCAATGTAAACATTCCACCTTAGTTTAACGATGAAAAAAAAAAAAAACAAAAAGGTATTGTAACTTGTAATATCTTTTTTTTCTTCTTCGATGATATTAGTGAGAAATGTATTATTTAATTTTTTTTGGTTTTGTTTTACGAAATGCCAAGAAAAGTTTTTTTTTTCTAAGTTTAAAAACGCATTAAGACTGTACGGGCGTTAATACTCAAAAGTTTTTGTATATATTTGTACGAAGAAACATGACAAAATACATAATTTATATATCCTATTCGTCGAAACGTTTTTTTTTTTTTTTTCGACTCGTCTGACTCGTCCACTACAATATATTTATATATATATTTGTATGTATATGTATGTGCGTTTGTGTGTGTGTTTTATGTATATATGTATTACGATTATACAGCTGACCGCAGGTACGGCACTGACGACCCAGTGCCGTTGGGAAAATTACATTATCATTATTACTATTTATTTTTATTTCATTCATTCTTTCCATTTATTATTATTATCATTATTATTATTTTCCTCACGCCTCGAAAGTATAAATAAATTACAAAAAATATCGGTAGTTAGCTGCTCGACCGGGTTGAAATCATTGCTGTTTCCGTTTCGGCAGTTTTCAATAAAAAAAAATCGAAAAAAATAACGCAAATAACAGAAAATAAAAAATCAACAAAAATGGCGACTTGTTTGAGGGACAAAATGTGGGTCGTGAACAGGAGTGTCCTATTCAACGTGCGGACTCTCGAGTCCTCGATTTTTATGGCTTGAGCGACGTTTGTGCGCATGAATAATTTTATCCGATCGTTCGAGTTTCGATTTTTACGAATGGAAAAAAAATAATATATAGAAAAAAATTGAAAAACAAATAATTTTGTAAAGCAAAAGTTACAGATGGAAGATGTTATTTCACGGTGATGTAAATATTTTCACGACGTCGTCGACGCAATCGACGACAAATTCCGAAGCACTTTTTTTTTACTTTTTTTGATTTTTTAAAATCTCTTTTCTTTTTTTCTTTCTTTTTTTTTCATGGCGCCTCACGACTATCTGCTACGACTAGGATAATGTTATGACATGTTTGTTTACACCATGTGCTCGACCGGGCCCTCGGTGTCGGAAGCCACGGATAGGGTTTGCAATTTTGGTACAGAATAATTTTCCGCGTGACCGGACGATCCGTGATTACGATTGGCGATTCTTTCGAGGGTCGTGGGAGCCGACGGACTGTCCTGATGGGTCTTCGGAGGTATCGGCGGCGGGCTTACCTAGAAAGTAATGATTTGATTAACATTTTTTTGTTTATTTTGGTTTAATAAAAAATCGTGTAAAACAAGTTTTAGCAATTAAAATGTTTTTTTTTTTTCACCGAATGAAAACAATTCGGACAAATTATAAGCAGTTCGAAACAATGTCAAACATCTGAAAATAATTCTGAGCAATTGAATAACCATCTTTAGGGAAATAATTATTAAAAATGTTGACTGATTAAAAACCATTATAAACAATTCCAAACGATTAAGATCCATTTAAAGCGATTGTCGTAAACGATTGAAAATCATTTCGAACAATTGTAAACGATTGACTATTCGTTTCACAATGTTGAACCATCAAAAATCATTTTAAACAATTACGAACGATTGGAACAAATCTTAAACAATTTCGAACGATGTTTTCACGCGATTAATAATCTTTCAAAATGATTTTAAATCATTGACAGAAAGATTTTTAACAATTTTTAACGATTGAACATAATTTAAAACAATTTCGAAACCGTTTTTAACAATTAATTTAAAAAAAAAACGTTAACAGTTGCTAACAATTAAGAACAGTTCTAAACGATTAAAAATTATTTTGTTTTTTTCATAAACTTAAATTCTTTAATTTGAAAGATCGATCTAAATTCGATAAAAATCGTTCGGATAATCTTTTTTTAAATTTTCATTTTTTTTTTTTGTAAATTATGAGAAAAATTGTACGTTTCGGAAATCGTAGAGATAATCACACTCACATCACAATTGATCAGAGTTTGCGATCCGTGAAGCAATCCCGTTCCCCCGAAATTCGTCGTCGACACGTTCAAAGCGTTAATCACAGAGGGCGGTGATATATTCATGATGTCGTTGCTTCTCGATCGCGGTTCGAACTCCTCGTAACTCAAATTATTCAAATTCGTGAGTTGCGATTGAAAATCGAGAAGACTGGTCGTCGATATACCGCTGTCACGTAGATCGTTGGTCTCGCAGATGGGCAAATCGGGTTCGTCGTCGGTGCTCCATTCGTTGTTGCGTTTGTGAGTCAGACGTTTGGGCGGAGCCGGTGGTCCGACCGAGCTGCTCGAATTTGATTCTCTCTTGTCCGGTGCTGAAATAACAATAAAAAGAGGGAAAACAAAATTATTTAACACAAAATTTATCAAAAAATATGAGAAAATGTGAATTAAAAAATTATATAATTGGCATATGATTTAAAGAAATTGATTAATTTGGAATCTGAGCTTTTGACGATTTGTTCTTGTTTTTTTCGAACGTTTCTTTGTTAAATTTAATACGTTCAAAGTTTCGTGCCTTTGGTCGGAGGATCTCTTTGGAAGAATATTCATCGTTCACATATTTCCTCTATCTGTGTATGATTTTTTAAAATTGTTTTAATGTTATTTTTAATAATGACTGTAATTAAGTTCTTTGGTTTCAAGTCTGCCTTAATTTTTTTTTTCACGACTGGAGAATTCAGCTTTTCTATAATAAAATATCTATCAATCTCGTACGACTACAAATAGTCGACTTGCAATAACGCTCACATTCCGAATTTCAGATTCCAAATTAAAAAAAAAAAAAAAAAAAAATTAATAAAAAAATTCCAAACAAATAAATCAATAAATGAAAGACAAGTGATTCGAAATTTACGACAAAGCTCTGAAATGCCAAATTGATTTATTTTCATTTTTCTTCATCGTATGCCAGTTATATTATTTAATTATTTCCAAGGAAATTAAATAATTATTTTTAAAAAAACAATTGAATGAGAAAACTGGCATTCGATAAAAAAACAAGAGAATTTGTTTAAAATTTAAACTGGCATTTAATTTAATTTGTTTAAACTGTGCATTCGATACAAAAAATGAAAAATAAAAAAATAAATATATGAAAAAAAATGAATGCTTTGTCGTAAATTTCAACCATTTGTCATTTATTTGTTTATTTATTTAATCATCGAAAAATTCGAACGTACTGCATCCTCTGGGTGGCAATGGGGGTGCCTGTTCGGGACCGTTTTCGCTCCAGGAAGTTCTCAGGTTGGTCTGTTCGACGGATTCCGTGGGCGTGGGTAGCGAGTGTCTCAACGGCAATTTCGGACTGAGAGGTTTGCTAAGGGTCCGATGATGCGTGGGCCTCGGTGGTGTCGTGCCATAACCGACCGAACGGGGTCTCACCTCGCGCTGAGGAATCGGCGGGGGTGGGGGAGGCGGTGGCGCACCGTCCAGAGTCGTGTAAAATCCTTCGTCCTCGAGTAGACCGTCGGAATCGGGATTTGACGTTCTGTTGGTGGAACCCGTTGTGTCGAGTGTTGCCGGACGTTGTTTGTCGTTTGTCGGCAGGGGTGGCAATGGTGAACTGCAACGAGAGAAAAAAGAAACGGGGGACGGGGAAGCGGGAGGGAGAAAATTTATTATTGGTAAGAATTACGACTGTGTTTGTCGATGGATTGTTCATGATAGCGAAAATAATTATTTTCCAAAGCCCGAAACACGACTTTTTAAAAATAATTATTATTGTTATTGTTTTATTTTATCTTTCAGTATTATTTCATGATTAAGTTCAGTATTTTAGAATTATTATTGTTCGGTACTATTATTATTCGTATCATTGTTGTTATTGTTGTTTAGTATTATTGGGATCATTATTAACATTCTTTATATCAGCGTCATTGTTATACTAGTATTTTTTTAACTGGTTTATTATTATTATTATTATTATTATTATTATTATTATTATTCTTGAATTTTTGAAAAATGATAAATGACAGCAGTTAAAACGAATGACTGAACCACGTGATCAAATATACACACAGTACTGAGTGTATGGAGAAAAATAAAAAACACGTTCAAATTTTTTGCAAATCAATTGACTCCCAACTCTCAAACTGTTGGACGAAAAAAAAAAAAAGAAATAAATTCCTTATCTCCGTCAGTATTCCAAATCTCCTCGCTAAATGTACGAACGCTCTAAAAACCTCTTTCTTTCGAAAAGCGCACCGAAACAAATTCCAATTCGAACCCCAACCCTTCCCCCGAATTAATAAAAAAAAATTCGACCATCGCAAAGAAAACAAAAAAAAAATTTAAATCGACCGTACTTGACGAATCTCCCCGCTGAATTTCCAAACAATACTCTCAAAATTTCCCCGCTTTCGGAAAAACGCCACGAATAAAAAAACCCAAGCAAGCCCCCACAAAAAATCAACCCCCAAAATCGTGAAAAAAAAAAAATCAAAATCGACCGTACTTGACGAATCTCCCCGCTGAATTTCCAAACAATACTCTCGAAACTTCCCCCTTTTGGAAAAACGCAACGAAAAAAAAATCCCATACAAGCCCCCGCAATAAATCAACCCCCAAAATCGTGAAAAAAAAAAAAATCAAAATCGACCGTACTTGACGAATCTCCCCGCCGAATTTCCAAACAATACTCTCAAAACTTTCCCCCTTTCGGAAAAACGCAACAACAACAAAAAACCCATGCAAGCCCCCAGAAAAAATCAACCCCCAAAATCGTGAAATAAAAATTAAAAAATAAAAAAAATCAAACGTACTTGATAATACTGTCTTGATGAATGGTACGTTGTCGCGCCAACGGTCCCAATCCCTGTTTCAACTGCGTGAATCTCTCGATCAGTCTTTTGTGCAACGGTTGAACTCCAGTGGGTGCAATTTGTCCGTGCAAAACCAAACCCGATTCCAGCACGCTCATTTGATCCAATATCAAATTTTTCAAACGATTAACATGCGGCACCATATCCGGATTCAATCGTGAAAATTCGCTCGTCAAAAATGCTTCCTGATATTTGGTTATTCCGCCCATGACATTGGCATCGATTATACCCTGCAATCTCATGCTAAACGGATTTATGTTTCTCTGGGGTTCGGCCGTGTATTGGGCGACCAAACGTCGCAATTCACGTTCGACCGTTTGCATGGTTTCGCAGGCGTATTGAACGGGCGCGAGAAGTTCGGAACGTCGATCGATGACCTCGAACCAACGTAAGATACCCGGAAGTTTGGCTTCGGTCGTCAAAGTCGTGCGTTCGATCCACAATGATTTGAATTCGTTTTCACGATCGACCGGACCGCGATGAAGCGGACGATCGAACAAAAATTTTCGCACGTCGTTCACGAGATAAAACGCGACCACGCGATCGGGAATCTCGGCGGAGGTGCATCCCAATGTGCCTTCTTCCGGTATTGGTTTTACGTTGCAAATTTGGATGTCTGAAATTTTTTGGAGTTGAAGAAAAAAATATTTGTTAAAATAATTATTGATTGATAATTGTGTTTTTTTTTCTATGACGTTTTTTATCGGGAATTGGGCTATCATTAAATGAAAATGAATTCGAAATACTTTTTCAAATGAACAAGTATGATCAATGCGACTATTATATTTTTTGAAAGAATTTTAAAAATAATTATAAATATTTTGCCATCGACGTTTATTTCACAAGAGATTCGTCAAATTTGATAATTATTATCGGAGATTATCATTAAAGTATTTCGAATGTATATTTTTCATTTGATGAATATCCAGCCCTGTTTACTGTGGCACGAAGTTTGAGCAAAGAGACGTGGAAAATTAAATAATATTTTTTTAATGATAACGATGATCAGTATTTATAATATATTTATGATGAATCAGACGTGGTACGAAATAAAAAAATAATATGTTAGATGAGATTGTTTATTAGCTCAAGAAGATGTGAAAGTTTCTCCGAAACGCAAATTGCAATTTAAAAAAATGAATACAAATTAAAAGTGAATATACAGTAAAAAAAAATAAAAACGAAGAAATATAATTGCGAGGCAATAAGTGGTAAGGAATAATTTCGAATCTAGATTATGTTAGATTTATCAGTGCACGAGGATCTACAGGTTTCTTCGAATGGCAAATTGCAATACAACAAACAAAAAAATACAAATGAAAAGAAAACATACAATGAAAAAAATATAATAAAATGAAATAAAGATGAAGAATGATGATTGTGAGGCAATGAATGGTAGAAAATAGTTAAAAATTCAGATTAGACCAGATTCATTGATGCAGAAGCGTTTGAAGCTTTCTGTGAAACGTAAACTGTAGTGCAAATTTAAAAAAAATCATAAAAAATAATAGAAATAAATGAATAATATAATAATTGTGAGGCAACGAACGGTGAAAAATAAAATCAGAATATTTTGAGCTTCAATAAAAACTAAAGGAAAAGAAAAATGGTAAAGAGAGAGAGAAAAATAACGAAACGATTGCGTTTAGAGTAGAAGACATTTTTTCGTTGAATAAATTCTTACATTGTCCCTCGGACGAGATGATTGTCTCATCGGGTGGGGCGTTTTTCATCAGTATTTGAGCGCTTGGAAATTCCGTTTGCAATCGTTGTGTGAATGAACCTATTCTCTCGTACTCCAAACCCCGATAGATGAACAGTTTGTTCTGCACGAGAATAACAAAAAATAATAATAATAATAATAACAGAAATAAATTCGATTGCGAAGATCTTGATTTGGGAATAAACCAATAAGCGATCTTTTTTTTCTGCATTATTCGACGATATGTATAAATAAACTACCGAATAATCAATTTCAAGTGGTAATTTTTTTGGTTTTTTTTTTTCACATGTTAATAAAATGGAAAATCGAATAAATGATTACGAAATCATTCAAAATAGTCCGATTGGGCTCAATTTTCATCACATCTTCCCTAAAGGTATATTATTCAAATAAAGATTCAAGAACTTTGCCTTTTTTTACACCTAACATTTATGCTTCTTAATCAACAAATATTTGAGTGAAAACAAAATAAATTTAATTCACGTTTTTGATCATTCAGTATGAAACAAATTCTCATGATTCTCATGATCATGATTGATGATGAAAAAATGATTCATTTTCACGTTTCCCAAAACTAGAATCCTCCCTTGAATCGAAAAGCACACACACACGAGCCAAACTGTTTCAATTAATATTTAAAAAAAAAAAAAAATAATAATAACGATAAAGCTAAAAACAAAAAGAAAAAAACAAATAAATAAACCAACTCACCCGAACGAAAAGTGGAAAGCTCAGACCGTAAAATCCGACCCTAAAATATTCCGGTTCCGGTCTCAATTGCGTCAATATATTGTCCAACAATTTTGCTTGCATCTTCAATATGTGACTCAATTTCGCATAATCGTACAATCTCGTTTCGTAAAGCAATGCCAATTCTTTGCAAAGCGGTATGCCTTTTTCCCAACATTTTCCACGATCGAAATAATGAATTATCTGATGATACAAAATTTCTTTTCTCTGCCATTCGGACTGTTGGGGATGCGCGTGATCCGACGGTAACAAATTTCCATCCCAACTCAATTGATCGGCGTAAAGTTTCATCGTGAAACCCGCTTCCGTGTAATTTTCCGCTGCCAGATGAAGATCGTGAAGTTTGTATATGTATCGCAGATACATCTCTTTTCGATTAAATTCGTTTTTGTAAAAATTCTGAAAGAGCAAAAAAAAAAAAAAAATAGTTCACAAAAAAATAATCTCAAAAAGGTAAAGAATAAATTATTAAATATTGTTTATTCGATTTGGAACGAATTGATGGTTCGATCGAAACTGAATCGTCGGAGCTTCGAAACGATCGCTTTATACGAACCTTGCTCAAAAGCTAACTTTTTTTTTAATAGCTCTATTTTTTTTACACACACATAACGACCACACCAAGCTCATAAACACACTTGTGTCGTTGCAAACACATGTGTTGTCATTGGATGGGTTGATAATAATTTTCACGGACAATTAGCACAGTTTTGCACATCAACGACCGTCGTTTAGATTAGACGTGATGCAAATTCGACATTGTTTTTTTTTTGTTTTTGTTTTTATTTATTTATTCATAATAAATTATAAATAATAGCTATTATAAATGAATAAATAGATAAAAACCAAACTTATTTATTATTTATAATTGTTAATATTATAAATAATAAAAAAAGTTTTGTTTTTATTTATTTTTTAATAATAATTACGTTTGTAAAAACTGTTATTTATGTTATTTATAATAAAAAACAGAACTCTTTAATTATAAATAATGAAAAAAGTTTTGTTTTCATTTATTGATTTATAATAATTGTGTTTTTATTTATTTTTTTTTTTTTGCATGACGTCTCTTACCAATAGATTGACGGTGCAGGACATGCGTTTGTCACGATTCTCGTCACCCTGAATAACGCTACGATAATCCAACAAACGTTCGAGCAAACGCGTCACCGAAGTTATGAAAGCCGTGCCGCTGTCCTTCCAAGCTGGATCCTCCGATTGCACTCGGTCCAGCAACCTGTCGAGTAGGCGAAATAAATTATTTATTTTCTGGTCGAATTTGTCATGAGAAGAAGAAAAAAACGAAATGGAAACGGTGAGGAAAAAAAAAATTATCGAATATTTTTGGACATTTATTTGAATTTCTATTTTTAAACGTTAAGGGGTTGTGTCTCGTTTTTTGTAGGGAAATTGAGGGATTTTTATGAATTCTCTTTAGCCATGTTAACATTATTTTATGAGAATACACTATACGGTATCAATTACAACGAATATTGTACTTGTACGAATTTTTTCCTGCAAAAATCTTCAATTTTTGGGGAACTATTGCAACGGCAATAGTTCCCCCAAAATTGAATTTTTCTTCATGAAAAAATTCATATAAATACCTCAATATATGTTGTAAATGATACTATAGAGAGTATCCTAATATAATTATGTTAACACGGCCAAAAAAATCATTAAAATCCGTTAATTTTTCTGCAAACAACTAAATATGTATACAACCTCTTAACATTTGTTTTTTTTTTTTATATTTCGAAGCAGTGGGAGAAATTAGTTTGAGGATTGTTGACTTACACGGCGCTGAGATGTTCCCTGATACGGGTCGGAAAGCGTGTGGGAGATTCATATTTATTATTAGCAATGACAAATGAACTTTTTGTTTGTTTGTTAATAAAAACGTAGATTGTAAGATGTGAAAATGAAAATTGGAAGATTAGAAATTCGATGAAACAGACATGAAAAAAACTACTGGATTGAAATTTCGATTAGCAAACTTGAATGAATATTTTTTGTTGATGAGAGCATAGACAAAGAGAACTAGAAATAAAAATGGATAATATTTTGCAATTCAAAGAAAAAAAGAAGAAGATAAAAGCAACTTATTTAAACACGTGCGGTAAATTGAAATTATGATTGGCAAACACGAATGAACATTCTCGTTAATCAAACCATAGATTGGAAGAAGCAAGATATACAAAAATACTACTAGATTCAAATTATAATCAGCGAACGCTCGAAAAAAAATTTTTTGTCAATACAAACATAAAAAAATTAGGTACAAAATAAAAAGACGATAAAATAAAATAAATTTTCAATAAAAAAAGCAATTAATCGAGAAAAATATACGAGATAAAAAATAATAATCAACCGACACGAATGAATATTGTCGACAAAAACCACATTCAAAAAAAAATTTTAAGAAATAAAAAAAAAATTCTGAAATAATAAAAAAAAAACGCCAAACGAAAATTTCCAAACCAAAAAATAAAAAAAAGGAGAAAAAACACACAATTCAAAGACTCACATGGTATTGAACAATTGTCGATACTCGTCGTCCCCTTTATTCTCGCTTATAAGAATATCCAATTTGTCGATCAATTCCGATTCCACGGATTTGAAACTGCCCCGTGCTCTCTGCTCGCACTCCATCATATCGAAGAATATGTGAAGCGTGGCCTTCCTCAATTCGCTCTCCGGCACAAGGGTGACCTCCAAAAACGGTCCAACCATACCCGGAATAAATTCCAACTTTCTCTCACCCAAATGCGACCACATGGACAATATTTGAAAACCCATGAGCACCCTCATATCCCCATACTTCTCCACAATCTTCTCCCTCTTCACCTCCGAAAATTGTTCCAACTGCAACGACGGTTGCGTCAAATAAGCCACCGCCAAATTGAAATAACTCGACCACAATTGTGAATCAAAATTTCCGTGTAAAAATTTGAAAGCCAAAGGCTGAGCGAGTTCCTGAAGCGATTTCAAAATAACGTTGTTCGCTTGCATGCGAATGACCAACCAATCGGGTGGAAAAATTTCTTGTCTCACCAAATCTCTGAGTACCAAAAAAACTCTCAATAAAAAATCTTTCAACAATTTACGATCGTTCGTGTGTTGTTGCTGTTGTTGATTGGTCAAATCTTCCCACAAACGTGCGTAATGATATTCGTCCAACAATTGCAAAAGCCCGATGAGACAAGCCACCAAACAGCCCAAAACCGGACCACTGGCATTAACGATGATCAATATTGTTTGCACCAAAACGTCGAAAATCGACAAACACAAAGTTTCCACATCGTGATGAATGCAATTGTTGACTTTGTTGGTGTCGCTTCCGCGTTTGTGCAAAAAACTCAATATTTCACCGAGTATGTCGGTGCAAGATCGCAATTCTTCGCGACGTGCCAGATGTATTCTAAGATGCGAACAAACGGTCACGAGTATGAGATTGCGACTCTCGTCGTCGTGAAACAATGTCGATGATGTTAAATTTTTGATAGCCACGAGTTTGGCTTGCATCAATTGCGGCGGTGGTTCTCTGGGTATCGAATCCAACATCGTGCAAGTCAATTTAGCCACGTCCATTATCGGCAAAACTTGTGTCAATTGTTCGAAAACCGCGGAAATGGACAACAACAATGCCACCTGGGACATCAACACGACTTCGTACGGTATGTTCAACATTTTGTTCAGAGCCACGAAAACGCAATACAAATCGCGTTTGAAACTGTCCTCGAATTGTCCGGCTGTGGCACGTGCGAACAACAAACGCGATTGTATGATAAATTTGAATATGTATTCGAGAGAACGAAAACATTTCATTATTGGTTCTTGACGTTCGGCCGCTGTCACCCAATCGGCGCAATGTTGAACGCTGCTCAACAGGCCTTTGTAGACCAACGCGGCCGCGAAATGTCCGGATATGTATGCGTCCATCACGGGTTTGAAGTGTTCGAATTTGGAATCCTCGAGGAGACTGAAGATGGACACGAGAACTTGAAACACGAGGCCCGAGTGGGCGGTTGAGTTTCCGTCTTCGGTGTGAAACATGGAGAACAGAGCGTCGAGAATGTCTTGAAGAAATTTCACGAGTTCCTCGCCGTCCAGACGCAAGACTCGTCCGAGAGCCTCGGCGATTCTTTCGGGGTGGGCTTTCCATTGCAAGAGACTGAGGAGATCGACGTTTTGGGTGAGTTTCGTGCTGCACAATAATGTCGTTACGAATACGGCTTCTTTCGTGGATCTGGCGAATGGTGGAACACCTGAGAACAATAAAAAAACAATCAATTATCGTTTTTTTGTAGAATTTTTATCAAATTTTATATAAAAAATAAGCGTTTTTGAAAAAAAATAATTTTTTTGTGTTAAAACAAAAATGATTCATTTTTCTTTTTAAACAAAATTGTTTTCGAGACGAAGGTTTTTGTTATAAAATTGTTCTTAAGAAAAATGTTTTTCGTTATACGATTACCTTCGCAAATGAAAAAAAATGTATTGTTTTTTTTTTTTTTTTGTAAAATTAATTCTTTATCAAATGGTTTTTGAAAAAATGGTTCTTTTCAATGCTTTTCAGTCACACTGGATACATTTTGTAGCAGAGGTTTTTGAACCTAAAATACGTAGCAATTTTCGTGAAAAAAGTAGTTTTTTTGTAAATTAATTTTTCTTTCTCATTTTTTCAAAAGTTTTTTTTTTAGCATACCTATAAGGTTTTTTTTACCTGGAAAAGCGGGTTCCCGAGCGCTACTGGGCATCGACAGATAACTCAGAGAATCCAATTTGGCACGTTCCTCGCACTTGTAAATGTATAGCTCGTGGGTACCGTCTTGTATGGTCGCACCACCGTCCGGTTCCATCAGACGGACAAACGCAAAGTCGAATAATTTTTTGTCATTTTTTTCGCGAGCTAAAATGATAAATAAAGAAATTTTTTTGTAAATTTATTGAATTAGTCAATTGTGAGTGGGTTCAAAAAAGGACTTTTTTTATTATCATGGCGACTTTTACATTTGAAGTAGATACTATCGGGCGAACATCTGTCAAAATTTGAGCCCAATCGGACTATTTCAAGAGGTTTCACTTTCACGAATTCAATTTTTCCTTTGATTAACACGTAACATTTTTTTTCGTTTCTTCAGTTGCAATTTAATGTTCGGGTAAATGAAAAATTCCGGAGATGGGAAGTAAGTGCAAAACGTAGTGTCAAGGTCAATCAAAGTGGGAATATTGTGTTGTTTTACAATCAACAAAACAGTTTACCTCTTTTTTCGTCGATTTTCAATGATTTTTGTTTTAAAAAAAAGTTGTTTACTTTTTTCTGAAATTCGTCGAACAAAAAATATCCTCATTTCAAGTGAACTCAATACTATGTAATGCACTTCATTTCCATCCCCGGAATTTTTCATTTATCAGAAAAATGAAATTCCAGCGTGGAAAAAAAAATATTCCTGTTAATAAAAAGCAAAATCGAATTCGTGGAAGCAAAACCTCTGAATATCGATTGGATTCAAATTTTCACAAATTTCTCCAATATATCTGTGACGTACGGATCGATGGGTGAATTATTTTTTTATTCATTTGAAGTACTGACTCGAACAATGACGAAATTCGAAGCGCACATGACTGCCGTAGAATTTGTCTATGGGTACGGCCAATCTAACACCTTCCGCCCACGATGGACTGTTGTGATGATAGATTACCAGACTCTGATACTCGGAGCTACCGTCCATACCCGCTGCACCGAACAAGCATCCTTCGAGAGGCTGTCCTTCGGCGTCCAGGACAATCATCGTCACCTACGACAATCGACGGTCAATGAGCTTAAGGTAATACCCTCCATAAGAGAGTTCCTCGTCACATTTCCATGAAACTTGGCATACTTATAGGTATAAGAAAAAGGTTCATTTAAATTTTTATGGCTTTCCGGAGCGCGGAAAAAAAGATATCAACACTTTTATTTTCACACGTTTAACATGGAGCCTTATGGAGAATCACGCTCAATTTAATATAATACAAAAAGTCCTCGTCAGATTTTAATGATAACACTTGAGCTGCAAGTTGAATATTCGGAGAACATTTTGGTCACTTGACAGTAGAGATCAGGAGACTGTGATGATAGTAATAAACGAATAAACATCGGGAAAATACAGTTTATATGAGGAGTTGGTCGTGATCCAGTAGACATGGCAACGTTGCGCGTTTGTTCCCCATTTTCTCTCTCTCTCTCACTAATCGACATCATAACACGCGACGTTGTCACATCAAAGTACTACGTACCTCAATCAGGAGATGGTATATCTTACTTTGACTCTTACCTCGATATTTTTTCCCGTTGACTTGCCACCACGTTCAAACTCGCCTCTCTCGAGTCTCAGGTACAAATCGTTTCTCACGTCACCCGGCATTATAACATCCGAAAATCCCAATTTTCGGGTCAAACATATGTTTTTGAAGAGCAATGGATTTTCTTCTCGCACCTGTGACAATTCACCGTGAAGCACTCGCAACGACACGACAATACCGTAATTCGGTTGTCCGGGAAGTGGCGAACATTTGTTGTTGCGTATTATTTGCTCGTGCAACTGATGAAACTCTTTTTCCTCACCCTGATAAACCTGCAATGAAAAATTATACAATTTTATAATGATTTTTGAACAAATAAAAAAAAAGAAGAATAATTAAATTAACAAATGAACAAATTGAAAAATTAAAAAAACAACGAACGAACAGAGAAACAAACGAACAACGAAATGAAGAAATAAACAAATGAACGAACAACCGAATAAACAAATGTACGAACAAACGAATAAACAAATAAACGAATGATAAAATAAACAAATTAACGAATAAACGAATGAAGAAATCAACAACTGAATCACCAAATAAACAGATTAACGAACAAACGTATAAAGGAATAAAGAAATCAACGAACAAATAAATTAATTAATTAATTAACAGTAAAACAAATTATTAATAATAATAATAATAATAATAATAATAATAATAATAATAATAATAATAATAATAATTCAAAAACCACACAGAATATAAAAAAAAATAAAACTATTAATTTTTATTTTCACATAATTATTTAGAAAAAAAAAACTTATTTCTTCGCGATTCGAGATTCGACGGAATCTTACCTTGAACGTCATTTCGAGTTCCTCGGCGTGTTCCTGAGCCGCGTCGGCCAGTGACAAAACCCCCACACCGTGGGGACGTCGATAAATCGCCGTGCCATTTTTATTCTTTCCCGAATCCGAATAAAGCATTCTACCGCAACGCATTACATGTCCGATAACGTACAAATCACGGCTCAAATCTGCATTACCGAGATCGGTGAATATCGTACAATTGCTGTGTAATTTTTCCACGTAATTCGAAAATCCTTCTTTCGATATTCTAACGATAAAACGTTCGCTCAAATATTGTCCACGTCTCGAGTCCCACAATGAGAAATATATTTCCGTGTCCTCGCCCACCGAATGTCCGAAATCCCGCATGCAGAAGTAAAGATGATGGGTCAACACCTTTTTGTGCTCTTTGCGTCTCAGAGTGCCTCGGGCTGAGGCTCCTTGCGAATTTTCAGCGCTTTGAACGTGCTGGAAAATACATTTTAATATCACACATTCGATTGCTATTTCACATCAACGCTAAAACATTTTTATTTATTCTTATTATCTTATTTTTTTACTCAAGATCGACATTTTTATTCTCAACGAAGCGACACACGATTTTTTTGTTTCATTAATTATATATCATTGAATGCTACTTGCATAATTTTATTATTGCAAAACTTTGACAAGTCTTTTTTTTTATTGGTTTCGGAATTTTAGTTTCAACGAAGCGACATTGAAAAAAAATTGTCCTTGAATTGAAACATTGAAATTTTCGTTTAAACGAAGGAACGAGGATTTGATTTTTTATTTTTATTTTATTTATCAATTACCACGTGATAGAGTTCGACAACGGACATGGTATCCGGGTCGACCATGTGGGCGCCCTGACGAGGAACAAGGTCCAATCCGAGTTTTCTGTAACAAAAAAAATAAGGAGGCAAAAAATAAGTGAAATGGTTGTAATTGATATTGCCATGATTGATATTGTTATTGTTGATTGATTGCTATATATATTGTTATAATGAATTGGAGGGGAAGGTGTCTGTATTTCGATTTTGTTTTTTTTTTTAGATTCTTTAATTTTGGCGTTTTCGTGAAATTCGTCGTCTTAAGAATAGTCTCTCGAATTTTTTTTAACTTATTTACCAAATTTTCGGAGTCATTTAGATTTGAAGAAACACGAGCAAAGCTATCGAGACTGGACGACACATTTTTTCTAAGTCTCTAAAAACGCGTTTTTAGAGACTTAGAAAAACGTGAAAATTCTAAAATTTCGCAAAATAGTTCCACTATTTTTCGTCCGCAGAGATATTCGCTGTTAATTGTAACATTGAATATTCTTGAAATGTTACTTTATTATGTAGTAATTATATAAATAAATTTATATCAACTGTGTCGGCAAAAAAAAAAATTATCGCAAATATGTTTTTTTTTTAATTACACGATCGTCGATTTTTTTGTCTTCAACCATTGCACAATAACATTGTTATCGTAAGTTTATTACATCGAAATGACTTGTTAGTTGAAATGTTTTTTTTTTATATTCTTCCACTTCATTTATTCATTTTTTATCGGACCCCCCTCGAAAACGCGTCATTTCATGCCTGCGAAGCGGGCGCAAAGTGACCGATTTTAAGTTCAGAGCTTCACATGCATGAAATCAACGTTGTCAAGGAGATTTTGACAAGTACAAAGTTCCAATCACACACGAGGACTTTTCTTCCTTACGTCCTTGGTGGACAATAAACTATTTGAGAACTATTTTCTTTTCAGCAACATTATCGAGCATCATAATTTTGATTCCAACGTTTACGACCTTGACAGCGTACCTGGCAATCGCGATATGACGACATCGTCACGTTTGAAACAACGAAAAAAAAGGGTCGCGTCGTGCAGGAAATAGCAATCGAGATTACCGATCCATTCCACATTTACTTAGACCTTTCTCAATGGCAACTCAGGTAACAGAATTCCCACCGAGTGACTGTACACAAATTTTTTTCAAAACCCAGTAATCGACATTCGGCCCATGAAAAAAAAATGTATACGAAATAATTTAATTACCGGAATAATTACACAACTCATAAGCTTCATCAAATAATTATAATCCCATCGAAACAAAATATTACAACTATCATTGTGGACTAAAAATCCATCCAAATTGCATTCATAATCAATATCATAAACCTAAAAAAAAAATGCAATTGTTTCGATTCAATTCAATTTTTTTTTACCCGAAAAAATAAAATTCATTTTTAGTTCCTTTTTTTTTCGTTCATCAACAATTGTTTTTTTTTTTTTTTTTTTTTGAAATTTTTTTTATCATTATCTAGCTCGTACAAATATATTTGGACTTGTACTCGTGGGTCAAGGGCCTCGACGAAAGTTGGCTTTTTCCGGAACATTCCTTTGCCCCCGCCATTGATACCCATCGGTGGCCCCACGACTCCCACACCCTCGACGGCGTATCACCAGGGACGTGCTTAGCCCCAAACGGTCCCTCCCCCCACCTGTTATCATTTTTCTTTCTCAAATTTTCTAAAATCTCATTCGGTTCAGGGACATCTACACACATTTTCGTATTAACGATCGTTTATTACTGTTTTTCCACTATTTCGATTATTTTCTTTTACTACCCCTCCCCCTTCTTCTCCATTTAATCCGCAACATTTATTCTACGTCAGTGCACTTTGAGTTATTCGCCAAAAAATAAATCTCACGATGATAAACAAACGAAAAATAAAACTATAATGACAAATCTATGCCACATTTGAATCGCTAAATTTCATTTTCGGTCAATTCATTGGCAATTATCAAAATTTGAAAAAAAAAATCAATCTAGGAGTAATAAAAATGAAGAAAATTCAAGGTTTGCTCCCCCCCCCATTCGATCGAAAAAAATTATAATCCTCGCAATAATCGAAGAAACAATTGACGAAAAAACCGTTTAGCTCGTTTATCATTCAATTCTTTCTGTTTCAATTGATTTTATTGTTAGCGTCAGTTTGTTTTCCGTTATGCAAAATAACAAAAATATGCATGTCACAATGATAAACAAATTAATAATAATAATGAACATAATAATAATAATAATAATAATAATAATAATAATAATAATAAAAATAATAATAAGCAAAATTTATTTAACCTCACTTTATTCTCAATCATCGAAGGAGGAAAAAAAGTCAATCTTTCAAATTAAAGAAAGAAATAATTTTAAAAAAAGATTTACAATAAAACCAAGTGAATAATTTCCACATATCGAATACAAGCGTCCGCCATGATTGTTGCAGCTGCATCATGGCCGTGAAAATTCTCGACAAAGTCAAACAAGTAATTCAGCAATTTTTGCCATTGTCGGTCCGACCTTCCGGCCCCCTTGAACCTGTCTTTCGGAGGGTTCGTTCGGTCAAACGTTCGGCACTGAAGTCCCGAAAGCGGGGTCCCCACCCGACCCCCCCCCCCCCCCCCTCATCCTTTGCACGTAGGAATGCAGCCCCCGAGCTTCGGAGACTCGAACGCTCGGAGACAGGTTGAGGCAACGTTCTCTCGAGTCCCTCCGGGTCTAGCCGAACTCTCGCTGCTGCTGCCTGCTGCTGCTCCTGCTCCAGGCTCTTGGGACCTATGGCCCTTTTCAAACATATCGAGATAGTATTCTTCTTTGCCTTCGTTTCTCACTCTTTTTCGCCTCAGTTTCTCCCTCTTCTTCTCCGCCACCTTTTCTTCTTCTTCGCCTTAGCTTCTTCCTCTTCGCCTCCACCTCTTCGTCGTCGTCTTCTCCTTCTTCTTATTATTCTACTTCTTCTTCTTCTTATTCTACTTCTCGTTTTCATCTCCTTTTCCTTTTTATTGCACTTATTCTCCTCCTCCTCCGTTTCTTCTTCCTCTTTGTCTACTTCTTCTTCTTCTTTTTCTCATCCTACTCTACTTCTTCTTCTTCTACTTTTCCTCCTTCTCTGCTGCTTCTTCTTCTACGTATTTTTCTACACGACCGCTTTAAGATCGTCTTCTTCTTCTTCTTCTTCTTCTTCTTCTTCTTCTTTTTTTTTACTTCTACTTATTATTCTACTTCGTCTTCTTATTCTTCATCGTCTTCTACTTCCCCCTCTTCTTCTTATTCTACTTCTACTGCTCCTCCTCTTTTTTTACTTCGTCTTCTTCTCTTCTTTTTTTTATTCTCTCCTTCTGTTCCTCCTCTTTGTATACTTCTTCTTCCTTTTCTCCTCCTCTTCTTCTACTCAACCTCTTCGCCGTAGTCGTCTTCTTCTTATTCTCCTTCATCTTATTCTACATATTCTTCTTTTTCTTCTCCTCCTCCTCTTCTTTGTTCACTTCTTCTTTTCCTTCCTCGTTTTTTTTCACGTCCGCCTCTTCTTCTTCCACTTCTCCTCCTCCTCCTCCTCTTCTTCTTTTTCTTCTTCGTCTTCTTCTTCCTCTCCTTATTTTTCTTCGTCGCACGCGCTCGTACAAGGAAGACCTACGTGCCGTTCGTAACGTCGTGCCCAAAACTCTCACGACCGACCCTCCCCCCTCCAGTGTTCGCCGAAAAGTCCATTGTCGTCATTGTCGATGGACGATTTCGTTATGATGCGAATAACATTCCTAAATGAAGAAAAGAGAAGATGGCACAAGTCCCCACCGAGGGACGAGTCAAAACTAGGCTTAGAAAAAAAATAAATGGAAAAAAAAACTTTTCCGTTCGTAGACTCTCGACGCTCCGTAACACGACACGCCGAAACGCAATATTGTCGCGCGTTAACCACGTCAACCACGCGCGAAAAAAGGATGAAAAGATGAATCGGTGAACGACGAGAGCAGAGAAGATACGACGGGAGAATGTAAAAAATCATTGTTGGTCGCTGGGTTCGTTGAACTCGCGGTCGAAACGTCATTGACGCGTTTTTTTCTCGCAATGTTGATCGTGTATCGATGTCATTCGCTGCAGCGTATATCCATCTATATATATATATATGTATATATATGCATATAATGTAATAATACTAATAATAATAATTTGATTTAATTATTATAGATATATATTTGATTTATTATTCAGTTTTTTTTTCTATATGCAGTTCGATTGATAAAATTTGGAGAAAAAAATGAAATTAACTAATTCGAAATGCAGAATATTCAAGCCATCGAATTTCAATGTCAAGGTACTGCAAATCATTTTCGTCGCTTCGATCCACAAAGATCAATATGGAACAAATGGTTATTCAATTGCTTCGAGTTTTCGTCGGGATCCGTCAATTATAATTAAATGTAGGGCGACCGTTTTGTACATAATTCGCACGTACATAAATTTATATAGACATATACATGCAATAAAATCGTTGTCACAATGCTCCTCACAATCTGTGAGGGCATTTTGTACGCATTCTCGACTGCAGGATGCAGCCGTGTTGCACGCGCCACCGGTAAAAGGTACAGAGTCAATGGATGTCAGGGTCAAATCCCCCGGCGGAGTCCGGAACGCATGGGCACTGTCTCAATTGGACTAAATAGCGACTGATTGACCGACGTGTTTCGAGCTAAACTTTTTTTTTTACCGTGATAATGACGCGATCAAATGTCTCGGTCATTCGTCACGAATGAATGGATGAATGAAGTATGAAATATATGAAATTTTATCGGAGAAAAAATATTGGAATTAAATGGAACTTTAATGAAGAAAGATATGGAAAGGGTTAAAATCGATATATTCCACAACGTGGTTTGTCTGGTTTTTGGATGAGATCCAGGTCAGAAAGTTGTCTGGGTTCCGTTGCTTTGTGTAGTATCTCGCTATCCAGCTGTGAAATAGGATAACTGTCCCGGATCTAGTCGGGGGAGTTTGCTGTTTTATTCGATTAACTTGGCTAGCTATTGGAATTAGCATTGGAATTATGTAGACTCAGATAAGGAAAACTGTTTGTATACTATTTTGAAACTGCTCCATATTGTCCAGTTAATTTAGCCAGCACCCGGCTAGCCCAGGAGTAAAAAAAAACAATGTTAATGTAGAATCGTTTATCAGTCAACCGAACAACGACTAGTTTTTCTAGTTTCCGGACGACATCTAGGTCGGAGAACCGGATTCTGGTGCTGTGTGTAATTTCTTGCTATCTAGATGCTATACAGGATATCTGTCCAGGATCTGGTCAGGATGTTACAGTTTCATTCGATTAACTTGGCTAGCGATGGGAACCAGCATCGAAATTACACATACTGAGATAGGGAAAACTGTCGAGATACTATTCCGGAACTGCCCCATGTTGTCCCGTAAATCCAGCTAGCGCCTGGACCAGCCCACGACTAACAAAACCCGAATCAACGTGGAATCGTTTGTTACATCCAAATTTTAAGAAAACAACATCCTACAAAACTTTTGTTGAAGCTAATACCATGGGCTATTGTTGATTCGCATCTGCACGCAAGACTCGTTCACCCGATTCTTCGTGACAAATCATATCGTTCCACATGTCACAATATTCAATAACAATTGGGACAGACTTGGGATGATCGTCGTCATCCATATTTGTGAGCTGAATGAAATTATGTCCAGCCTCTCCGTGGACCAATCTGGGATAGAAAAGCTAGATAGATCTTAGACATCAGTGTCATCTATGGATGTAAAAAGACGGAAAGGTTTCGCGGATCAACTCAGCGGGCAGCCGGTAGTAGAGAACGTATCAGCACGGATAGTAGGTACATAGTAAGTGCACGAGGAACATTGGCAGCTGACCTCGGCTGAGGCGTTGACGTATCTTTCCTCTCCCCCGAGCCAGTACGTAGCCTCGGTGCTCATCGAGCTTACCACACCGCATGTGAACGCGAAGGTGCTACGGAGAGTATACGCAGAGCGAATGAAACGCGCGTAACCGAGGCACCGGGACGACGACCGGCACCTAACTTCCTTCAGTCCTATCTTTCACCGTGCCAGCTTGTATTCAGTCAGCGACTTTACGGTCGCGCGCCTCCAAATGGACGTCGGAAAGTTAAAAGAAGAAGAAAGTTAGGACCATGCCGTTTTCTAAACAAATGAAAAAAAGTAGAACCTTGTCCATTGCTTCCTCATAATTTTGTACCGTTTTTAAATTTTTGAGATGTAAAGTAGAACCTTGCTCATGGCTTCCTTATCATTTGACAAATTTGCCAAAGATTCCTCTATGAGGAACCATGTGTTGATCAATTTTGGCTTCCTCATAGAGGAAGCTTTGGCAAATGTGTCAAATGATAAGGAAGCCATGAGCAAGGTTCTACTTTACTTCTCAATAATTTAAAAACGGTAGAAAATTATGAGGAAGCAATGTGCAAGGTTCTACTTTGCAACCTTGTTTACTTTTGTGACGTTGCGGGCTTCTTGTGAGTGTGATGTACGTCGAAATCAATATACATGGGACAATTCATGTGGAATTTGAAAAATTCTAATTCGCATAAAATCTGAACGTCTTGTTGGATTTTGTCCGAATTCAATACGAAACCTCTTTCGATGATAGTGCAACTTCGTAGTAGATTTTAGCCGGATATCTCAAAAATTATGGAAGCTAGAGCACTTACATTGATTTTTGGAAAAATTTGAAAAGGCCATAAAATCTGAACGTCTTGTTGGATTTTGTCCAAATTCAATACGAAACCTTTTTCGATGATAGTGCAAATTCGTACTGAATTTCAGCCGGATATCTAAAAAATTATGGAAGCTAGAGCACTTACATTGATTCTTGAAAAAATTTAAAAAGGCCATAAAATCTGAACGTCTTGTTGGATTTTGTCCGAATTCAATACGAAACCTCTTTCGATGATAGTGCAACTTCGTACTAAATTTCAGCCAGATATCTAAAAAATTATGGAAGCTAGATCATTTACATTGATTTTTGAAAAAATTTCAAAACGCTATAAAATATGAATGGCTTTATGGATTTCGCCCAAATTCAATAGGGTATCTCTTTGGATAATAGCGCAACTTCGTACTAAATTTCAGCCAGATATCTAAAAAATTAGCCCACACGCTACTTGGGTTGACTGGCCAACATGGAGTAATTTCGGGATAGTCTCCAGACAGTTTTCCCCATCTCAGTCAACATACCGGTTCTAATAGCCATAGCCAAGTCGACCGAGTGAAACAGCAAACCTCTGATTAGATCCCGGAACGATATCCTATATATTATCTAGATAACGGACAACCATCCACACCACCCAGTATATCCATCCAGTTTTCCTACCCAGATAATCTCCACAAACCGGAGAGAAGAAAAAAAAACCCCCAGTCGTTCCCCAGCTCCCGTGACACAAAATCCACATCATCAATCATGACGCCTGACCCTAAGAAGATGATTACTTAGCGAGCGCAATTTCACATCGTTGCAATTATAACGAGTAGCTCGAAGGTTACTCGAAAGAACGAGTCTGCGGTTTTGACGCAGACTGCCGTGAGAGGTCGGGGCGGGAAAGGGATACCGAGAAAAAGTGCATCGGTGAGTAATCGCGGCATAGGATGAAGAATCAAGAGAGCGGAGCGGGATTTAAAGAGCCGTGGCATAAAGGCTTGTTGAATAAAAAAAAAAAGGCTCTCGGCTGGCTCCACCAACCACAGCAGCAGCAGCAGCAGCGAGAGCTCACCATGGGAGGAGGAACAGGTTCTCGACATGGTTACAAGAATATTCACCGTGCTGAAAACTTTGGCTCCCAAGACCACCGATGGACTGATCCCGACCGCGAGTCTCGACACAGACACCAAGAGACCGACCATAAACGAGCTAAGGGGGAGGGATGAAGGGGGGGGGGTCCTTCCGAGCGCTCTGAGGTTTCCCCTCTGACCGCTTCGCCGACTCGGAGCCGATCTCTGACTTCGTCGAACCCGGGACCGATTCCCTCGATGTGCTGCTGCTGCTGCTGCTTCTGCTGCTTGGCGTTTTTCTCAGGTCGCCCACCCTCGATCGTTCGTCCCACAAGACTCCTCCTTCTCCTTTTCCTTCGTATACTCACCCGCGAGTTACGCGATATCGCGTCCTCACCGCCTTCGGCCAATCCGACGAAGAAAAATTATCCAGAAACTATATATGAGCGATTCCACGTGACTTCAGCCACTCAAAAAAAAATTTTTCCACAAATAATTTTAAAAAATTGAGCTATTTTTTTGCAATATATTCACCGAGTGCCGATTTTTTAAAAATTTTTTTGACGGTTTTATCGTTAATTAAAGTTTTTTTGTATTTTTCCAATCAAATGGCTGTATCTTTGGCAGGGTTTGACGTATTTACATTTGTAAAAAACGAAAATGTGCGTCTTTTTAAGGCCTTCCAGAAAAAAATTACTTTAGATTCTATTGAGCAAGTTGCACGTCCGCTTCGGGGCAAAATATGCAAAAATATTTTTTTTCTCAAAAAATGCATTTTTAATATTTTTTTTCAAAATTTCCCCAAATTCTGAATACGAAAAAAGAATTTTTGGTATTTTTTATATCGTGGGACCGGCAATCGGTAATGCGTAATTTTACCGATTTCATTAATAGATTTTTTTACAGTTTGATTTTTTTTTTTTTCATGGGCTCCAGTCACCTTAGGGGAGTTCAGAAGCCTCCTTGAAAGAGAAATTAATGATAATCAATGCTCGTTGAATCGCGTAAAGCGAAAAAATCAAACTGTAAAAAAATCTATTAATGAAATCGGTAAAATTACGCATTACCGATTGCCGGTCCCACGATATAAAAAATACCAAAAATTCTTTTTTCGTATTCAGAATTTGGGGAAATTTTGAAAAAAAATATTAAAAATGCATTTTTTGAAAAAAAAAATATTTTTGCATATCTTGCCCTGAAACGGACGTGCAACTTGCTCAATAGAATCTAAAGTAATTTTTTTTTGGAAGGCCTTAAAAAGATGCACATTTTCGTTTTTTACAAATGTAAATACGTCAAACCCTGCCAAAGATACAGCCATTTAAATGGAAAAATACAAAAAAACTTTAATTAACGATAAAACCGTCAAAAAAATTTTTAAAAAATCGGCACTCGGTGAATATATTGCAAAAAAATAGCTCAATTTTTTAAAATTATTTGTGGAAAAATTTTTTTTTGAGTGGCTGAAGTCACGTGGAATCGCTCATATATATACTAGGGTGTGCTGAAAAAAGTCCAGTTTTGTTTGATTCTTATGGCGACTGTCATATTTGAAGTATATATTATTAGGAGATATCGGACTGAATTTGAGCCCAATCGGAGTGTATTTAGAGGTTCCGCTTTTGGGAAATCCATTTTGCCTTTTGTTGGGGCGTCAATTTTTTCTGTTTTTTTTCAGTTGCAATTTATTTTTATGGTAAATAAACTAAAATTCGGTGATGGAAAGTACTCGCTATACTATTAATAGTATTGAAGGCACTTGAAACAGCAATGTTTTTTGTTTTACAATTTTTGAGAAAAAAAACAACTTTCTTTTCAACAAAGATCGTTGAAAAATAATTGTTTACTTTTTTTTATTGCAAAAAAAAAAATCTCTGTATTGAGTGACCTGAATACTATGTATTGCACTATGTAAAAAAATTATCATCTCAAAGATCGAGTGAAAAAAAAAATCGGCCATTTTTATCAAATTTTTCGAATGATCGGTATCTCGATTTTCATCAGATTTAGCCGACGGAAGCATTGATCAAGTGGCTTGGAAAGTTCGCTGAGTGAAAGAAAAAATGAAAAAAGAAAAATCATTTTCACGAATATCGTTCGAGACAAAGCCGATCATGGATTCGATCGTTCAAACCATAAATCGATTGCAACTTGAACTTCGATATCCGAGTCGAAGATCAATCGGATGATCGATTACAAGTACGTTATTGATACGAATCGGTCGAAACACATATCCCAATCGGTACATTAAATCGGCAGTATCGATAGATCGGTAGTACCGCTCGTGCATGACCGTCATTGCAACGTTCAAACGCAACGTGCAAGTGTTTACATCACACATGGATGAAAATATTACATTCGCAACGTGGAGTGACCCCGTCAGTAAATTTCCCGCAACCGATCGCCGTACTTATTCCGGCAACGCTCGAAACCGGCTAATCGTCTCCGGATATAAGTAAGAGAAAAATGAATAACTCCGATTCATTCGCGACGATGAGCGGCCATGGCCGTTGGCAAGCATCGCTCGAGCACGTTGCATCGTAAGACATCCGATGATCGGTTAGACGCAAACGATACTCATACCGATCTACCACACCTTGATATACATACACACGCACACTTATACATACTACACGCATATTTATAAGATGCACATGAATATGTGTGCGTGTGCATCTTTTATTTTTAAGTTGCATCGGAAGAAGACATCCGAAGATCGGTTGAGCACAAACAATACTACTACCGATCTACCATAAATACATATACATACACACACACACACACATATACAAGATGCACACACATCTTATAAGACGCATGTGAATTTTATTTAAGTTTCATCGAAAGACATCCGAAGATCGGTTACGCCGAAACGTGACTAGTACCGATATACCATAGCTACATATACACACCCACTCATACACACGCATATTTATGAGATACCCACGAATATATGTGTGCGTAGCGTGTATTTCGCTTGGACAGCGTTAACCGGCAACTCGACGAGCGACCGACGAACGACAGCGTCGTTGAACAAAATGGCGTTCCCAGGCGCGACGGGCAAGAGGGCGGGAGCGGGGGGAGGGGGGAGGCAACTGTCCCGAGCCTGCCGAGACGAACAGTGGAAGGGGCAATAAGGAGAGCCGAGGGTCCGGAAGGTCTGGGCGCTCGCAGCGACGCTGATGCGGACCTGCAGCCAGTCGCTCACGACCTCCCGAGTCGATCACCGGGCCCCGTTGGCGCGATCGTCGCGTCTTTCACCCAAAAATAAATAAAAAAACCCTACCGCTCAAACTAAAAAAAAAAACATTTATTCGTGTTAGTTCGTGATAATCACCGCTTAGCGCGACAGTCGTGATTGTTATTACATTGTTCAGCACAAGGATATACAAGAAAGAAGAATTAGAAACGAACGACCGAGAAAAAAAATCTAGTAATAATCAACTTTCGTCGAACGATCTGCGCGAAGGAAACGAGGACCTCTCGCAGCGGCATTCCAACAGGACACACGGTATATACTTTCCCACGTTCGACTAATCCACGCTCGACCTTCGCGCCCTCTGCATTCTCCAATCTCAACCGTGAACCCCGAAATTTCGAGTTCACGAAGCGAATAATAATAACAACGAAACAATTGGACAAAAACGAAAAATTTGAATGAAAAAAAAAATGAAAAAAAGTTGATTTTCCGACGATCGCAGCGCCACGAGCGGGCAATCGTCTAATTGGTCGAACCCGATAAACGCACGAGACATTATTTCTTCTTTATATCTTTCCCCCTTCTTTATTATTTTATCTCATTTTCTTATTTGAAAAAAAAAAAAAAAAAAAAAAAAAAACAATATTCTACGATCGTTTTACCGATCGTCGATAATACGTCGATCCGTTTAATCATTTCGCGTTCAATCTCATCATCGAATTATTTATGCATTTATTTACTCGTTTATTCGTGTATCTTCATTGGACGTGGAGATTTATCAAACGCGTGTGGTTTACGGATTAGCGTGTGAGGGGAGTGCGAGAGGGGGGGGGGAGGACTCTTGAGCCGGTTTACAAGAAGTTCGATCTATTAAATCGGCCAGTCAAAACGCGATAAATCGTCGAAGCTTCGTTGCAAAAATAAAAAAAATCTCAAACCGGTCATATTAACAAAATTACGACGCTGTATAATAAATCGTAAAAGCTCGAGTTCGTCCCTTCGGTCAATTTCATCAGCTCCCTGCCCTTCCCCCTCTTCCTCCGTCGATCCTTCGCCAAACTCGATCGTGCGAGCACGCGTGACCCTCCTCTCGACGCTTCGTTGAAAATTCGCACTGTCCGTTTCGATCATCGCGATCGTAAAAATCATTCACTCTGTCCATCTTTCCCCACAAAATTTTCAAGTCAAACGCATTCGACATTTCGATCGTTGTTAGAAACAATGATAAGAAAACGGGCGAGAAAGAAGAAGACGAAAAAACGCGGCGTTGGCACGTTTACGAAAAATACAGTAAATTCTTTTGGGACAAAATGGTTCTCAGTCCACGAGTTTGCCACGTATCCTTGCCTCGCCTCACCTTTTCTTTCTTCTTCTTCTCCTCCTTCTTTTTTTTCGTTCTCTGGTTCTCCAACGTTCCCACGCGCTCCGACAATGTGGAACGACCTGCACGGGGGGGAGGGGGGGGGGCATAAATTTCGCGATCGTTTTTACCGACGGAGGGACGATGCTACGGAATAAAAGCGGGCCCCAGCCACGAGAACCCGATGGTTTTTCAAACACAAATATTTTCTTCGTTCCACATTTTTCGGAACAGAGACATAAGTAGAGAAAGAGAGAGAGACTGAAAGACGAAGAAGAGAAAGAAAGACAGAAAGACGAAGAGAAAGAGAGAAAGAGAGATAGAAATACGAAAGAGTGACTGAAATAGAGAAAGAAAGACAGAAGGACGAAGAGAAAGAGAGAGAGAAAGATAGAATGACGAAAGAGTGACTAAAGTAGAGAAAGGAAAAGACAGAGACGAAGAGAAAGAGAGAGAGAGAGAGAGAGAGAGAGCAAGACGAAAGAGTGACTGAAGGAGAGAAAGAAAGACAGAAGACGAAAAAAAGAGAGACAGAAGGACGAAAAAAAAAGAAAAAGAGATAGAAAGACGAAGAAGAGAAAGAGAGAGAGAGTCGAGAAAGTATCTTCGACGTTTTTCAACTACACGCCAGCGGTGACAAATGACTAAGCACGCAGGCGCGTGTGATTCTCGAAAAAAAAAAATGAAAATAAAAAAAAACCCATTCCTATATCTTTCGTCTTCATCCTTAGTTTTCGAAAGTCGTTGATCGAGACATTGTGTAACACATTAACGCTTCTTCTCTCTCGCTCCGCGAGCCGGCGCCGATGGTGCCGTCTCTCTCGCACTCGTGACCGTCCCCACCCGGCGTAGCACACATCACCTCAAGACCCCGAAAAAAAAAAATTATTTTTTCTTTATTTAAGGTAGTATCCCACAAACTGTGAGAGCTAAAGCAAGCCTAAGATATACCATCTCCTGGTTGAGGTACGTAGTACTTTGATGTGGCCACGTCGCGTGTTATGATGCCGATTAGTGAGAGAGAGAGAGAGAATATGGGATACAAACGCGCAACGTTGCCATGTCTACTGGATCACGACCAACTCCTCATATAAACTGTATTTTCCCGATGTTTATTTGCTAATTATTATCATCACAGTCTCCTGATCTCTACTGTCAAGTGCCCAAAATGTTCTCCGAATATTCAACTTGCAGCTCAAGTGTTCTCATCAAAATCTGACGAGGACTTTTTGTATTATATCGAATTGAGCGTGATTCTCCATAAGGCTCCATGTTAAACGTGTGAAAATAAAAGTGTTGATATCTTTTTTCTCGCGTTCCCGAAAGCCATAAAAATTCAACTGAATCTTTTTCTTATCAATACCTATAAGTATGCCAAGTTTCATGAAAATCTGACGAGGAACTCTCTTATGAAGGGTACTCAAATAAAAACTCTCTTATGGAGGGGCTCAAACCCTTGAAAAAAAAAGTTTCGCGTAACAAAACACACAAATGATACAACAATATACAACCCGAACATCGTAACAATCGTTATTACTCCGTCGTAATCACGTGCTCGTTAAAATCCAGAATCTAAACAATCGTAGCGAAAAGTGGAGCACACGTATCCGTCGTTAACCGCCTTTTTTTCCTTCTTTTTCTTTTTTTTTTTATTGAGTTACATCGTCGCGCGGGTAATAAACTACCAAAGCTCTGCACGTCGATACATACATACATCCATACATACATGGATAGACGTTTCATACGTATGTATATGTATCACGTGGTCCTTACACACCGGGAATGACAAAAAAAAAAAAAAATCGTTCATGTGGGTGCATTGCCACTGCTGCTGCCAGTGATGCTTCTGTTGCAACGTGGACCACACGTTACGAGTATATAAACGTCTATGTATGCGATAATGTGATGAATACGCGGTGAATGATTTTTTTTCATCCAATCCGACTTGTAACAAGTGTACAACGTTCATTCGTCACAAAGCGTTAAACTCCATATGGGGATTACGGTGTTGTACCCGTTAACGGAGCTTCGCAGACAGACACACACACACACACACACACACACACCCACACACATATATACATTCATAGAGAAAGAATTAACACAGAGAAAGAACAACCCAAGAATTATGGACATTATCATAAAAAAATGTTCTACAAAAGTTGTTAGTTTTGACACGACAAAATTTATGGTGAAAATAACAAAAAGCATGTTTCCATTTAAAAAAACACATGTCGGCCACCTTAACACCGCCATTTTCAATTTTGGACCAAAAAACAAAATTTTTTTTTGTACGTTCCCCTTCGAACCCTTCAAGTTTTATTTCACTCGATATTCGATCGGAGTCGTATTTTTCGAGATAAATCAGGTGTAAGATTAAAATGGGACACCCGGTATATGCATATTTTATTATTTATATACATATATGACGTACAAGGTGTGCGTATGTGTGTGTGTGTGTTTATATAGATGCAATATTCTGTATAAATTAATCTCAAATATATTATCTTCCCCCCCCCCCCCCCCTCGTGTGTGTAGAAAGAGAAAAGCACATATATAGAAACATCTTGCATATATTATGTTTTATAGTATGTCCTATATATAAATCCACACACACTTACACATACACAGCACCACGAATGGCAAGTATATATCTCGTTTACACCAAAGTCGTGCAAACTGAAACTGCAAACCTATTCACGAAAAAAAAAAAAAAAAGGCCAAACGAAGCACATTCGTAAATCCGCAGGCTTTGTGAGTATTAGTCTCCACGGATTCTCGAGTTCCTGCTTGTGTGGTTAATGCTTCTCGTTTTCATAACCGCTTGAAACGTTTCATCACGACGAAATGGCATCGTGTTGAAAACGAAAAATGTCAACGTTATCATTGGCGTTTGACTGCCCCCCCCCCCCCCACTCCCATTTGTTCGTTCGTTTTTCTAATGACTTTTCTTCATTTATTTTTTCAAATTCTTTTTGGAGTAAAAATGCTACGGGACTCGATGATTCAATTCAATTCCATTTGATTCCGTGACTCACTGATACATTCAAGCGTGTTTCGTTGAAAAATTCTACCAACGTGTTGTATTAATACGGTTACCAAGATTCATGCGCCGCACAAACGCGCATGCGCGCACCCACTCTTACGAATGTTTCGCGTTTTGATAAAACCAAATCTCGGAATCGGTTGTGACGAGTCTGAGGAACGATAATTATCACGAAACATAATAAATAAATAAATTAATTAAAAAATATTTCATAATTATCATTTTACCGAAAGATTTTCATTGGTAAATAAAATTTCAAAAGAAAAAAAACAAGATAAAAAAAAGTGAAATGGGTAAAAAAGATTAAAGAATGGGAAATGGATGAAAAAGATAAAAAAAGAGAAACGGATGGAAAAGAAATTGAAAAAATAAATAAAATAAATGTTCAAATATTCAAAAAAAATTAATGATTGATAATAATAATTTTTTAAAAAGTTTCGGGAGATGAATGATGAATGACAACGGTCCATTCAGCTATTTGGATTCGAATGTGTGTGCGTGTGTGTGTGTGTGAGAGAGTTTTCGTACGTCCGATATCAGTTCGCATTAGACGGGTTTCTGGGTATCTCTGATAGCGTGTGATTTGTGTTGTATATATGACATGACGTGAATCGAACCAAGCGTGAAGACCGTTGGTCCTTTCACGTTTTTACCGCGGCTTTTCTCGTCGGCTCGCGAGCTCGGACAATACATCATCTCGCGTATTTCAACAAAGAATTAACACACACAAATACACACACACACACACATACGTTATATGAAAATTTCGCTGAGAAGACAAACTCTCGACTCGAGCAACCGCGACACAGCAAACCCGCATTATAGTCGTAAATTGGTCTCGTTCGTGAGGACTTGGGTGTCACTTATCATGAAATGAAGAAGACCGGGGAAAAAAAGAGACAAAAGCAGCGAAAAAGAGCAAATCGTTACTTAAAAAAAATATAAAAAAATATAATGAGAATAATTAAAAATAAGGAATAGAAAATACAGAGATATAAAAAAGAAAATAAAATACAATGACGGAGACCAAAAAAAAAAAAAGAAACGTAATTACAGAGACGAGAAATCAAATAATATTTGAATAATAAAAATTTGAAAAATAGAATAAAATGAAATACATAAATAGATTAAAAAATGCTTGATAAAAAGAAATAAACTGAAACAACGACGAAAAAGAAGAAAATTGAACGGCAACAAAAAAGAAATGAAAATAAAAATCCTAATGACGTGCAAAGAGAAAGAGAATTGGATGAAAAAAAAATGGTGACGAAGAATTTACATCATTTCTCAATTTAGTCGGTTATCTCGAAATTTTTCTGTGGAACCTCGTTATTTTAGAGCCCAGAAGATTTTATATACGCCACACTTGGCTGTGGTGCAACATTCGTGTACAAGTTTTTCACAGCCGCTGAGATTAGTTCTATCATTATTCATCCGCTAGTCGCACGAGTAATAAAGACCGTTTTGATAAACGCGACCTCCGCTGTTACAAACCCATGCGATGATTAATTACGACATTCATTCGTCGTGTTACTATTATTATTATTTCATTGTCTTGGCTTCTCGATTTATTTTTATCAAAAAGTTACTGAAAATTAAAAAAAAACACAAGAAAAAAATTATTATTGTTTCATTATCTTTTCTATCGGTCGGTAAAGTAGGACCAACTCAAATTTTCAAGTTATGTCTACAGTACCGCAAGAAAGAAAAAAAGAAAATAATTTTCATCAAAGAGTTGATAACAATTGAAAATAAAAACAGAAGAAAAAAAATCATGATTCTAAAAATTAAAAAACAAATAATTGAAAAAACGGAAATCAAGAATCATAATTGAAAATGAGAAAACAAAATAAAAAAATGTTTGATTTTCTTAGGGAATTATCGTTATTATTTCATTATCTTGTGTCTCGGTCGGTAAAGTAGGACCAACTCAAATTTTGTAGTTCTATCTACTGTGACGCAAAGAATAAAGAAAAAAAAATCAAAGCGTTAATAATAATAATAATAATAATAATAATAATAATAATAATAATAATAATAATAATAATAATAATAATAATAATAATAATAATAATAATAAACAGGTTAGAAATAAACCATTATTTAAAATAAATAAATAAATAAATAAATAAACAAGTAAAAATATTTGGCCAAAGATGCTTCTACAAGAATAATGACCGAATCGCCGTCGACGAGATGCACCAACGTCTGGAGTGTTGGTTATTGACCCCGTTATTGCGGCACGCGACCCGTTCATTATTCGACTAATTGACTAATAAAACGTCTGCCCACCGGCCCGGCTACTCGGTCACGTGACACTACAGCAACCCGAGAACATTTCAAAAGTATCGGATGACAAAAGAAGAAAAAAATTTAAAAAAAAAGAAAGAAAGAAACTTTGAAACTCACTCGAGCGACTAGTTTCGATGAGAGTAAGAGTAATTGTACCGATACGATAATTGCGATTCGCTCGACCGACGATGACATGCATAGCGATGCCCCAAGCACCTGCATCTCATCCGGTTGTCGCAGTTAATTCAATTGAGAAACGTTTGAACGTTGAAATCACGAATTATTACTATTGGATCGATGATGTCGAGACTCTCGTTTCTCGTTTCATTGACCTTCGAATTTAACGATATCGAAACAAACTTCACAAATGCCGATCGGTTTTTTGTTACTTTTCTTATATTTTTTTTTGGCTTATTTTTTTAAACTAACTATTTTTTAAAATTCTATTAATAATTATTATTATATTTGTTTTCAACCCTCTTCAGTCAAACTTCGCTCGGTGAAATTTAGCAATCGACAAAATAGTTATCTTTTTTTAATTTTGAGCATATTTCAAACCTTTTTACACAAGCACACATTTTTAGAATGGCCAAAATGTAATTTTTGACATGACCAAAAAAAACAACTTAAAAAATAAACGAACTTTTTTTTCTTACTAAAATTGCTACAACTTTTTTAATTTTGAAGATATTTGAAAAAAATCTAAAGTTTACGAGACATATTTTAGGTTGAAAAACTGATGGATCGAAATTTACCCAGTGTGTAACACCTAAAAAATGTTGAATATCAAATTTTTAGGATTGTTATCATGAAATTTTTGAGTATTTCAATCATTTAATATTTTCGTATCTTTTTTTTTTATTCAGGAACTAAGACGAATCAAGGATGACGATATTCGGTCTCGTGTCGGCGGTTGCCGGTTTCGTAAAAGTACGATATCTCGTGGACACCGCGATAATTGACAACATCGTGTTCAGGGCCCACTACAGAATCACATCGGCCATCCTATTTGCCTGTTGCATTATAGTTACGGCGAACAATTTAATAGGTAACCAAAGATTTATTATTATTATTATTTTATTATTATTATTATCATTTTGATTATTATTATCATTTTGATTATTATCATTATTTTGATTATTCGTAATTGATCGAGATTAACATTTCTGCACGATAAGAAAACCACTGATTTGAAAATGACAATGAAAAAAAAAAAAAAAAAAAAAAAAAAACAATCAAGGATAAACAGGTTGAAATGTATATTCATGTATATTCAGGAGATTGAGCACGGCAAGTCAAATATTTTGTGCTAAAAAATTCACCCCCCAACGTAGCTTCCTCTACGATATAGCAAAAAAAGAAAAAAAAAAAAAAAACTAATAAATTAAATTTTGTTTGTTTTTTTTTCTTCGTTTCCCCTCGCAAAATTTTCACAGGCGATCCGATAAATTGTTTAACGCCAAACGCCATACCCGCACAAGTGATAAACACGTATTGCTGGATAACCTACACCTTCACCCTTCCGGATCAATTGAACAAACCGGTGGGCACTCACGTGGCCCATCCGGGTCTCGGCGGTGATTTGGGCGAGAAGAGGTATCACTCGTACTACCAGTGGGTACCCTTCATGCTCTTCTTCCAAGGCGTATTGTTCTACGTGCCCCACTGGATGTGGAAGCAATGGGAGGAGGGCAAAGTACGCATGATATCCGAGGGTATGCGTGGCGCGGTTCTCGAAACCAAACCCGAGAGACAAGCCAGAACTTCAAGACTCGTTCAATACATCGTCGACACTTTGCATTTGCACAACAGTTACGCGTTCGGATATTATTTTTGCGAGGCACTTAATTTCGCCAACGTGGTGAGTACACACGATGGTCCTTCGATGGCCAAACGATCATTCGTTGATTTAATGAAAATATATATCTTTTCAATTAATTTTATATTTTAGAAAATATTTTTTTTTAGCCTCAAAAAATTTTTTTAGGAGATATATTTCTGATTAATTGAATAAGACGTCGTGATTTGTAATTTTATGATTCACACGAATATATTTAACCCGCAGAGCAAACTCCTATTTTTTTCGATCATCGATCGCGCACTGGGTCCAAATGACCCTGCTTGACTCTGATGAGCTCACCTTTCTGAATATACGAGTCCAATTGATCTGGAAAAATTCAGGGATATACTTTTGCTATCTTGGAATGTCATTCTGAAGTTTAGAAGTGTAAATCTTATCAAAGACTTGGAGAAGAAATTCGGCAAAATAAAAAAAAATCTTGTTTTTGGAAATTCGTTTCGATCAAAGTCGAGTTATGGGTCAAATTGACCCAGTGTGTACTCGACGGATCAATTGAAACACGACAAAGAAAAATTGTTTCGACCAGTTGAATTCGATTCAACAGAACGCTGACTCTAATGAGTCACAGTTCTGAATATACGAGTCCAATTGATCTGGAAAAATTCAGGGATATACTTTTGCCATCTCAAAATGTTACGATGTAGTTTAGAAGTGTGAATATTATCGTAATCTCGAATGGTAAAATAAATTCTGATACAAAAATTTGTTTGACCGACACCAAATTCCAGGTATGGGTCAAATTGACCCAGTGTGTACTCGTCGGGTTAAAATACATTCGTGTTGATGAAAAACCTGAATCATAATTATTTTTTTTTCGTTTCACAGTCGCTGGTATTTTATTTTTCATTTATAAAATTAAATAAAAATGTTAAACAAGTCTTTTCACTTTATTGTAATGAATTTATCGAACGTTTTTAATTCAATTTTCGTTTATCTCTTGAAATTAAAGGTCGGCAACATATTCATGATCGATTCCTTCCTCGGCGGTGCGTTTCTCGAGTACGGCACGGACGTGATTAAATTCAGCAACATGAATCAGGAAGAACGTAGCGATCCGATGGTCGCGATATTTCCCCGAGTAACCAAATGCACTTTTCACAAATACGGACCGTCCGGTTCGATACAAAAATTGGATTCACTGTGCGTCCTGGCTCTCAACATTCTCAACGAAAAGATATTCATATTTTTGTGGTTCTGGTTCATTCTTTTGGCTGTGATGTCCGGTGTGGCTCTTATCTACAGTATTTCCATCGTTCTCATGCCCAGCACTCGTGAAATGGTTCTCAAGAAACGTTTCAAATTTGGCACACCCGCTGGCGTGAGCGCACTCATCCGTAAAACACAGGTCAGGTTCAGTCAATTTCATTAATAACATTTTTTTACCAAACACACAATTATATTCATCATTTTATTCGTGTATTTGATTATTCGTTTGTGTAACGATGTTGCGGATCCAAGTTTCCCGAATGTTCAATGCACGAATGGGCCCATTTATTCAATGAAAAAAAATGTATTTAAAATACATTTCGTACTAAATGATAATTAATTAATTTTATCGGATTTATCAAATATTTTAATTAATTGTAAAATAAGAATTCACTTATTTTGGTGATGATTATTACGAAAATGTGAAAATATTCATCTATACATGATAATTAATCATAGTTATTTGAACGTTCGAGGTTTCTAAAAAAATTCCGGAGATTTTGATTTTCAAGAAAATTCAAATTTCGAATAAAAAAATTTTTGTTTCGAATAAAAAAAATCATATAACTCAACCATGTTTTTCTCGCGGTTCTCTTACGTTCGCACGGTAGGTAAATTATGCGTTTTAACGACTGTCGGGATTAATTGGCAGTGTGAGGTACGCAAAAGACGACTTTTAACTCCCAGGACGTAGAACAGCGATGAGTGGATGCAATGCACGCAATTATCAATCGATAATAAGCAATAGATTCATAAACCGGTCGTTTAAATAATGTTTATCAAATTTTTATTTGAATCATTTTTATTCAATTTTATTTTTTATCAAAAAAAAATCAATCTATCTACGCTTTTCTGTACCTGGGCGTTCCTCAACGCCTCGCACTACATTTTCAGTAGTCTCTCGTCCCATTTTGCTTTCATGATAAATAATTCACCATTCATTTATTATTTATTCATTCTATTTTTATCTCCATTGTCATCAATTCCTCATAATCGTTTTTCAACATTCGTTTTGGATTTTTTCAGGTCGGTGATTTTTTGCTAATTCACTTGCTGGGCCAGAACATGAACATGATGATGTTCAACGAGGTGCTCGACGAATTGTCGCGCCGCATGCATCCGGGTTCGAGCAGCGGCGCGTCACCCACATCCATGCCATCGGCGCCCTCGACCCTCGAGATGTCACCCATTTATCCGGAAATTGAAAAATTCTCAAAGGACACCGAGATTTGATAAGCTCGTTGATAATTTTGTGATAATACGCGCGGAAGAGGGGGGGGGGGGACACGCGTGGCAATCGGGCTGCCATCGATGCAAATAAAAAAAAATAGAAAATGAATAAATGAAAAATTCAAATTTGAATAAAAAAAAACAAATAATCGGGAGGAGGGTGAAAAAAATAACAAAAACGACAACACTGATTCACAGTGTCGCGTTGAATGGTTTGCAAAAAATATTTCGATAGCACATTGTGCAATCCAATCGACGAATCGGAAGAGAAAGAAAAAATTCTAAATTTCGTAATTCGTCACACAATTGCCTTGGTCGGACCGAGACGGTAGAAAAAAAAAACGATCGAGCCTCGGACGAAGTTTTGTCGGGATTATATCAAAATATACTTTGATAATTTTTTTGAATATTGATAATAATTATGATAATTTTATTATTATTTTTTCAACAAATAAATGAGAAATATTCAAAACGGTGCAATTAAAACGTTTAGAATGTAATATTCAATGTGGCCAAGATGTTTGCAACGATTGGCTGTGACTCGATCGTTTTTATTTAAACGTACCTAATGCAAAACTTCGAAAAAAAAATGAAAATAAAATTAAACAGAAATAATAATAATAATAATAATAACTGAATAAAAAATTCAATTCATCGAGCAGCAAATTATGTAAAATTCGAAACACAAGAGCAAAAAAAAAAAAAAAAGAATAACGAGCCGTGACGATGGAAAAGAGAAAAATTTGTCCAACTCGTCACGTCTCACAATTCATTGCGTATTATTGAATTATTATTATTTTTTTTCTTCATGATTTTCACACATCGCCTGCTCGACTCTTTTATATTCCCATTCGTCATAATTCGCATAGTTTTGCCATGGCCATAGGAATAGTTGCTCAAACGACGGAAGAAAATAAAAATAAAAAAACAAAATCAATTTGTTGAGCAACGAACGCGTTAAAATTTCCCAAGGGTAAGATGAACGAAAGAAAAAAAAATGAAATTCATTTTTTAAATAAACAAATAGTTTGATAAATAATAATAATTATCCAAACGAAAATAATTTGTTTTTGTTAAATTTCAAACAGAGCAACTTTTCTGTTCCAAGCTGTTCCATAAAATTTCGCGTTCGTGGCTGATCAACCGTGAGCTCAATTATTATCATTTTTTTCCTTTTTTTCGTCCATGAATGATGCACATGGACTTTGTCAATTCAACGCCAGCATATTTTTTTCTACGAGTTTAATGTAGAACAATTTAAAATTTAGTGAAATAGAAGAAAAAAAAAGTAAGAAAAGAGAAAAACCTCTCGTCACGAATTCTCCATGAAAGAATCCACGTGCTAGCGAACACAGTTGTCATTCCAATCCGGGCTTCCAATGAATCATCGACAAAAAAAGTTTTTTTTCTTTCTTTCCTTAAGATTGAATTTTTTTTTATTTAGCCTGAGAAATTATTATGGCACGTTCGATAGTATCGTTTCAAGTGATATCTCGCCGAGACGTTAGTTTAAGATAAAGATTATGACGTTTACGATAATAGATATATACATATAAATTTATATATATATATACGTTAATTAACATTAGCCATTTATCCATAACGACTCATAGTATTGACGTGCCTTCTAAAGCGTTGTTTCTTTTTTCCGTTTTTCCTTTTTTTTTTTCAAACTATAAGATAAACTAAGAAACCTAGATTATCTACAAATACAAGACATATCGTGTGTAACTAGCTTGTAGTTTGACTGCCAATCCTGTACGAGCTCCTGCCTTTGCATAATTTTGGGGAAATAAAAAAAAAAAAAATATATGGGCGACGATGAAAATAAATGTTTGAAGAAAAAAAAAAGAAGTGCGCCGAGGGTTACGTACAATATTTTTTTTCTCTACTCCCGCACCGGGCGTTAATCGCATTATCACGGTCAATCGCAATTAAAATGATAAGTTTGTCGAATTAATTTGAAAAACGTGACAATATTTATTTTTTTCTAACGTGCTTTGACGAATCGACCTTGTTATGGATGTTTGTTTAATTTTTTTCCTCTCTTGGTTTGAGAGCGAGAACCCTACTTTAACGATATTATTTTTTTCTTTTTTCGGTTTTTATTTTTTTAAATCGAATCAATTTCTATTTTTTTAAAATAAATTAAATTAATATTAATTGTTATTATATTAAGTCCTGGCCCGAGGGCAACGCCCGGGTACTTCAGCCGCAATCGCTTTGGAACATCGCTCTCGTTCCGGGCGATGTTTATAGAGGGTCATGAAGTGCTAGGCTATCTAGTGACGAGACAACAACGACAAGGTGCATGATCCACGAGTGTATTGTGTTGCTTAGAGGGCTAGAAGGGGTAGAGTGGGAGACGTTGAGGTCTCGGATCATCGAGTCATTCTCCTCGGGTCTATAATTTGAGATGGACAACTATTAAGGTGGCGACTAAGTCACCTAAAAAAATGATTTTTTTTTTTTTTTGCGATATGATCAATCTAAATTTACGATCAATTTTACTCTTATGGAATACCTATACTCAGCTATTATTTCAAATTTCATAGATATTAGATTTTAAATTTGAATTGGTCATGTCACGGGGAAGAAAAAAAAAATTGTCCCCCAGCTCCCTTATGAAGGTTCTGCGTAACACATTTTACCAGCACTGCTATCGGGTGACTTTGCTTTATATTAAATTTTCTCTCATTGTATTGAGACGTCAATAAATCGTATAACCAGTGTCACTGCGACAATTTCTTCATTCATGAACGGAATTTCTCGTCTCCCTATTTTTATATTCGACATAAATATATATATATATGATATGGACATAAAAAAGATTCAGTTGAATATTCGCGTGACCGTCGATGAGCAAACACACTCACACGCGTGTGTGTGTGTGTGTGTGTGTAATAATTGTTTTAATGAATCATCGACTCACCGATTGCCCCAATCCACCTTGTTGATTATCCGTAATTTCAATTCTCGCGTTTGATCGGTCGTCAGAGTACCGGCGAGCAATTGTCGTCGCCATTCCAACAATTCTCTCATTACTTTTCGTAGAGTGTTGAATTTGTAAATTTCTCGTTCCTGAAATGAAAGAAAAAAAACAAATGATTCGTGAGGAATTTGGTGAATGATTAGTTTGATAACGACTAGATTTATTGTACAGTGGTCATGAACCCCGTGATTTGGTGCTGCATGTAATTTTTTTCGCTATTTAGACGCTATATAGGATTTCTGTCCAGTATCTGGTCAGGATTATACCGTTTCATTCGGTCAATTCGGCTAGGGATTGGAACCAGCATCGGAATGACATAAAATGAGGTGGCAAACTGTCTAGAAAAGTTGGATAGCTCCTTCATATATGTGTCATCTGTGAATAGCCAGATCGGATCGAGTTCCTTCACAAATAACCCCAATTAGGAAAGTTATCCAAGACCCCAGGTTCTTTTATCCCTCGTGAAATTTCACACGAAACATATACCGGATATATGTATCATCGATCAAAGTTCGCAAACAGTCATCGAAACTTTGCAAACAATCACTTTTTTCTCTTTTTTTTTCTTTTTTTTTTCGTTATTCGTTCTTTATCATTCATTTCTCTGTCAAGCGTGGAAACTTGATACTTTTTGAATCGTACGAGCCCGGTGCAAACGCTGATGCAAATAAAAACAAAAAGAGATAGAGAAAAGGAGAGAACAAACATTTTATCGCTGACATTCTCTTAAACTTTTTATAATACCTCATCAAGATCTATTTCTCCTTTGACAAATTTGTTTGCTTCCGAAAAAGAGTTTATTTCTAAATTTTTTTTTTTTCAAAAATCTCATAATTTCCGTTTTTGGGTCATCGATCTACGTCCGTATTGCAAATTTCAATCGTGAGACGGAACAAGCAAACCGAGAAAAGAGCAAAACCAAGAACTGACGATTTTTTTTTTTTTTTTTTTTTTTTACGACTGCAAGCGCGTCAAGTGCGCAAGTAACGTTTGTAAAACGACGTTCAAGCGGTTTCGAACAAAGTACGAGACGTCACGTTAAACTTTGTTCCCGAGAACGAGTGTGAGAGAGAGAGAGGGAGAGAGAGAATGAAGAAGGGGTTAAGAAGGAAGGGAAACGTGGGGGTATCACTTACGACGTAGAGCCTTTTCCAGATGCCTCCCCATTCTCGGAGCACCAGAGTGACTTCTCGCACGACAGGATCCTCCAACGGTATCACCGACTCGAACAGACCCTCGTTGTCGATTTTGCACTGTTTCAAATGAACGTACGAACTCGGAAATATTCCCTTTATCGCACGATTTTTCGTCGTGAAGCCTCTGTACCAGCCTGCTTCAAATTAAAAAGACACAAAATAACCGATGAGTATTATTCGTTTTTTTTTTCACTTTTACTGAATAATCGAAAAATAAATGTGAATAAATAAGTGAATTCGAATTAATTGAATAAATGAAAAAATTGAATTAAAAATTAGTTGAAATGCATTTTTGTACCTGTGCATTCTTCCAGTATCTGTACAGTCTCTCCAATCTCCAAGGGCAATCCGTAACGCGTGTCACCTCGCCAATTGTAGACGGCTGTGAATATAAAAAAACGTTTCGATGTGAATCACGTTATTCATTTTTTTCGTGTCAAAAGATTTTTTTTCCCAGATTATTTTCTTTTTTCTATAATTATTATGTGAAAAAATGTTTGTTCTTTAATTTACGGGACGAAAGTTTTAGATGAATGAGGAATGTAGTCCCAAAGGTGAGATTACCCATTTCTATCTAAAGATATATTTTTCTTTTTACAATAATTATATTTTTCCTAACATTTGTTTTTTCTTTTGTTTTTTTTTTCAAAAGTTCGAAGAGCATGGTAAATGCGCCGAGAACTCAAGACAGGTATAGGAAGAGGGGCATAAGGTTGAGATTCTTTATTTCTATCTAAAGATTTTTTTTTAAATTTAACATAAATAATTTTTTTCCCAAACATTTATCTTCTTTTTCTCAAAAATCATTCGCGAAGTATCAGAATAGGGAATGTAGCCAAAAAAGGGGAGAGACAGAAAGCAAGACAGGGGGGGGGGGTGGAACGTTGAGATTCTCAATCTCTATCTAAAAATATTTTTTTTACAATAATAATAATTTCCCAAACATTTATTTTTTTTTCTCTTAATAAAAAATTTGCGAAGAACGATTAATATTTCCGAGGAGGAAGAAGAGAAGAGGGGGGGGGGGGGTAAGATCCTTCATTTCCATCCAAACATTTGTGAACTACAACAAAAATTATATTTTACCAAACTATTATAGTTCTATTACGCAAAAAATCAATCATCACAACGACAAATAAATTTCTAACGAATGAGGAATGTGAGTTGTGGGTTGGGGAAGGGGATGGAGGGGTGGGTGGGTGGGTGGGTGGGGGTTCTCTCGCCAATGATAAATCGGCCCGACCGGATACCAAGGACAATGTGCGTATGACACGGACTTCCGGCTGGTGAGCCACGAGAGAGAAGCGCGGGCGCGAGCGCGCGAGATGCATCTCAATGAGCATTTACGATCGTCGCGGGACAACCGACGAAACACGTCTCTCTCTCGTGCGTTGTGGCTTTCGAACGACATCGTCGTCGTCGTCCGTCGTCGTCCGTCGAGCCGATCTCACACACGAGCATCCTGCTCTTACGATCTCGTGTGTAAATCGCGCGCCGGGTACCGACCGGCTCGACAGAGAAAAAAAAAGAAAGAAAAGAAAAAAAAACAAAAAAACGTTTTGCTCGTCATTTCACGATGGCAAACGCCACAGTCGAACATCGGGACTCGGGACTTGTAACCAAACGACCCTAACCGAGGCACCGAGCTAGTGCCTGTCGTCTTTCCCCCGTTCAAACAAACGTCGTAACACGTGTTTTTTAAGCTACGATCCTCTCTCATTGCCCCACATCGTAAATACGCGCCCGGATATCGCGGTAACCTTTTTTTCTTTCGTATTTCTTTTTTCCATCTTCTTCTTCGACTTCTTCTTCTACTTCGTCTTCTTCTATTTCTTCTTCTTCTTCTTCTTCTTTTTCTTCTTCTTCTTCATCTTCTACTTCTTCATCTTCATCTTCATCTTCATCTTCATCTTCATCTTCATCTTCTACTTCTTCATCTTCATCTTCATCTTCATCTTCATCTTCATCTTCATCTTCATCTTCATCTTCTTCTTCTTCTTCTTCTTCTTCTTCTTCTTCTTCTTCTTCTTCTTCTTCTTCTTCTTCTCCTTCTTTTTCTTTTTCTTCTTCGACTTCTTCTTCTTCTTCTTCTTCTCCTTCTTTTTCTTTTTCTTCTTCTTCGTCTTCTTCTTCTTCTTCTTCTTCTCCTTCTTCTTCATTTTGACAAACCACAAACGAAACCCCATCCTTCTCTGCTTTATCTTCATCTTCATCATATTTTTATAATCTTCAACGTTCAGTGATATTGATAACACCCCAAATTCAATCTATTTCATTGATCGTGTGGAAATTCTGGACGGGATCTAGGTCGGAAAACTGGCGGGATTCTGCTCCCCGCTGCTTGTCAACCCTCGGTCCGTAAACCAGGGTCGTTTTCGTCCTGTCGACAATCAAATGTTGTCCTAGGTTGCCTCCATCTTTTGCATAAAAAAATATATTAAAAAAAATTAATTTTTCATAATTTTACGATTGGGACTTTCAATCGAAGGCTCGAAGAACATTCGTGAATTTTTACAGATTTTTCGCAGCCGTTTAAATGTTCGAAAAAAAAGGCAACGACGAAAACGACCCTGGTTTACGGATTGAAGGTGACGAAAAAACGTTTACGGACTGAGGGTTAATTATCGCTGTTCAGCTGTTATGCAGAATGCTTGTTTTGGGTGTATATAGTTATTATTATACTTATTATAGTTATAAATAATATTGCGAGTTGATTATATCGAAAAGAAAATATTATATTCAGTTTCTCCACAAATATTCTCGATTGGAAAAGTTATCCAGACGCTAGGTTCAAACTTATTGACCTCTAACAAATTTTCACATAGTTGTCGTCGATGAGTTAGTCAGTCAGTCACGATTCTCACGTTTATATATACATATATATATATATATTCAGAATACATTCGATATAACATAACAATAAGCAACACCAAATATCACAGCAGTGGCTTATGGGGGTGGAATTACAAGGGAAAGTAACAAAGGAAACGCTGAGAACGAGCCCTCGTTCCACGCTTTTCCCCGGGAATCGAATCAATAACAGCTCTCCCTTTATGTTATATAAAACGTGTGTTCGGTACGAAGGGTGGACCCGCGTGGTTCACGACTTTTCTCGTTGGCTCATCGCCAACGCGGGGTTGCTTAACATTTACGACGATGAGAAACACATAGAAATTCAATCGGACACACGTTTATCAGTTTATTATTTTCGCCTTTCTTTTTGTTTCAAATCTTTCAAGGGTTTCGTACCAATCAAGCAAAAAAAAAAATGGAACCACCCTTATAAGATCACTCGATTGTCTGTCCGTAAAAATTGGAAAGGGAGCAAAAATTAGGCCCTCGACATTTTTTCAAACATTTTATGTACCATTTTATGTACCATGTGGGGTATCATTCAAAAGGGCTTTTTATGTCGATTACAAAGATTTAATTTTTCATAATTTTGAATAATCATATTTAAATAGATATTCTGAAAAATATGCGAAAATATAGCGTTTCCCTTCTCCTCCTTTATTTTCGAAACTACTGGACCGAAAATTTTGAAAAAATCAGGAAATCTAACGTCTTATTTGAAGATAATCGGAAAATTATAACGAAAGTCCTAGGTATTATAGATTTTCAGATATTAATTTTACAAACTTATCGTTTTATTCGCGAACGACTGCGACAATGCGACAAATACCCGGTAGGTGGCCACGTGTGGTGCGCCGTGTGGGAAGCGAAAAAAATTCGAACTTGTCCAGTTTCTTTTTTTCCAATTTTCAATGACGCAAATGGATTATCGTTGATTTTCGTTTCTTTTTTGTTTTTTGATACATTTTTTTTCCCTCGGATTCGTTGGAATTTAATTGTCGACGATTGTGCGAAAACCATGTAATACGAGGCATGTGAGAGCGAGCGTACGTTGCAGTTATATACACATAGTTGAGCGCGGGGAAATGTCGACGGTGAAATTATTGTGAAAACGCGCGAGTTTATTGGCACGAGTGTGCCGATCGATGGAATAACCAACTAGTGACAATGCAAAACAGATTTTTGGAAGAGAATGTTTATCAATCATGGATTATTATTATCATTATTATTATTATTATTATTATTATTATTATTATTATTATTATTATTATTATTATTATTATTATTATTATTATTATTATTATTATTATTATTATTATTATTATTAACTATGAATAATAATATAAATCAATGATGACATATTGAAATTTAATTGATACGATTATAGGTAATCGATCGTGATGTAAACAAATTTCAAGACTATTACAAATAACAATAATAATAATAATAATAATAATAATAATAATAATAATAATAATAATAATAATAATAACAACAACAGCAACAACAACAATGGAAATAATAATTAATATTACGATTTTCAACGAGTATTTAATGATAATTCGAAAAAAAATCGTAAAATTCACTTAAAATTCACGATAAAATGACTGATTGATCGTACATCGAGTCAAGTTTCGACAACGTCGTTGAAACAAAAGTCGCGCATGCGCGCGCGCTATCGCTCTGAGCACCGGCGAAAAACCCACGTCGTTACGTATATTCATGAAAATTTGAAACCGTTCGAGTTCTTTATCTCGTCATTTTACATGCGACGCTGGTAAATTGCAATGCACATGCGCGTGTCCCGCATCTTTCTCGAAACAATACGATTGTGCACATGTGATGGAAAAAAGAAACTTGAAATAAATTTTAAAAAATTGATACACGATCCAACGTGATAAACATTTTTTCGTTTCGTTGACGAGATCCTTACAATCGTGATAATCCGCAACACGGTGTTCGCGATTCGTTCGAGACACTTTGACACGTGGATTATAATTAAATCGACCAACACACACACACACGCGCACACATAAAAATGTCGAACGTTATGTGTACACGTCGGTCGAACGGGTCGTGTAATTACTCGTTCGCGTACGATAATTGGCACGCGCGAAATAATAGATAAAGCACCCGAGTCAGACCGATTGTCGTGTAACGGCCTCATCGAAACCGAATGATTCATTTTTTGCTTTCTCATAGAGGAAGTTATGTGACGGTGAGAAATTGTTTTTTTTTTCCCGAGATTTTCATGTCACTGTGTTCAGAAAATGTGCCAAAACGTCGAGAAAACACATTTGGAGAAAATTTATAACTATTGTTTATAATTTATAACTCGACAACGGTTTAAGCTACAGCCCCTAAATTTTGCAGGAATGTGCACCTCCGTAATCCCTTCATTTGCCATAATTTTTGTCATGATTGAAGCTGCGTCTCGGATTTTATGTCGTTTTCAAATTCCCAAAAAAAAATAACGTTATCACTCTAGCGACCGCAAATTTTCGAGATATTCATCTAAATAGTTATTGACAAAGAGATATTTTCCACAATGTTGGTTAGTATTGCATTTGGGCCAAATCCATCGATAAGTTTTGGATTTTGTGATATTTCGAATTTTTCGAAAAAAAAAAAATCAAATTTGTGGTTATAACTTTAGTTAACTTTGACTCAATCGAGTTCCAACTTTGCAAAAGTATGAAACATCATTCAGCCGCGATATATATATATCAAATTTGGCGAAGACCGATCGAATGGTTCGGATTTCAATTTTTTTCGGATGGAAATTCAATTTTTTTCCAATTTTGAGCCTCTGTCGATTCACAAAAATATTTGATTTGACATGCTCAATCTCATGGATTTACATTAATTGACGATCAAGCTTGTTTGGTATTAAATTCGATGGAGATCCACTTGCAGGTTTCGATTTAAGGAGAAATTAAAATTCTATAGACCCACTGATGAAGATTATCTATATAATTATATCTATATGATTATCTATATAAGAATATCAAAATTACTTGCAAGTTGAAACTTGCAATTTCTCTATGAGAACACCAAAAATTATAGTAATTCATAGTAAAGAAATAAATTACACTCATAGAGAAACCTCTCGTTCATTACCTACAATTCAGAGCCAAAGAATGACGGAACAATGCTTCCTCATAGAGGAATCGTTCGTTCATTACATATACGATTCAGAGAAATCAAATTCCAATAATTTTCGACTTATTCATCAACGATTAAACAGATTTGTTCCATGTTTGCCCCAATCACGAGACCACTATACAGAACAAACATTCAATTCGATGTTACCACGCCGAAAGAATTTTCGATGTTATACATTCCTCCTCAATGAAATTAACCACACACACCTTCGAAAGAATATTCTCAAGGTCGCCTGAATGGTTGAAATGAATTTTCATTTCCAATTCTGATTTTATCCCAAGCGGGAATGAGAAAAAAAAGTTGAATATTTTTTTTGTTCCACAATTATCCCGCTGTACGGTTTATCCACAGAGAAAGAGAGCAAGAGGCCATTCTCATCGGATTATCCCCGGGGATAACCAGCTCGTCGTACTCGTCCGCGGGAATTCATTTAGAGCTAATTGCAAGTTAGACCGCTCCTTCCTACTCTACGCCCCCCCCCCTCCGCCATTCTTAATGCCCCTTTCCTCGCCCCGCAATCGTCATCCCCCTCCCCCCGCTCCGACCCCGCGCCGGTCACCGTATCCCCCGCAAAATCCCATGAACGACTCGACGGGCCGTCCTTATCAAACGCGCCGGGTGGAGGGGCAACAGGGAGCGGAGGGGGGGGGCGGTGAAGGGGACGGGCCCTTTTACTACTCTCGTCGTCTTGTCGTGTCGACGATCAATGGATGAATGGGAAGCGAACCGAGAACCGCACCACCAACACTCTATCAGAGAGTGGAAGAGAGAGAGAAAGAGATAAATAAAGAGACAGAAAGAGGGAGAGAGAAAGAGATAAATAGAGAGAAAGAGGGAGAGATAAAAAAAGAGGAAGAAAGACGGAGAGAGCGAGATAAATAAAGAGAGAAAAAGGGAGAGAGAGAGATAAATAAAAAGAGAGAGAGAGAGAAATGAAGAGAGAAGAGGGAAAGAGTGAGAGAGAAAGAGAGATAGAGAGCAAAAAAGGAAATAGACACAGCGAGAGAAAAAGTGAGCGAGAAAGGAGAGAAACAGAGCGAGTGCAAAAAAGAAAGAGATGTAAAACGTCAGATAGAGAGAGCGAGAGCGAGAGAGAGAGAGAGAGAAAGCGAGAGCGAGAGATAGTGGCCGCGCGCGCACAAGTCGCCGATCTCGCTATCTGCGATGCAAAAAGAAATAAATAAAATTAAAAAAGGAAGAAAAAAAAAGAACCGAGCCGCAGCAGCAGCCACGCTCGCCCAACTTGACAGATCTCGCTACCCCACATTCATCGTCTCGTTGAATTGAAATGTACGTATATATATATATATATACACATTCATACATCCGCATACACACGGACGCACATACACACACACACATATACGTATCTATATACACGTATACACACATAAATGTACATTCGACAAAATTTCGGGACACTCAATCGATACCGAAAATCAGATAATACAAAAAAAAAGAAAAAGAAAAAGGACAAAGAGAAAAATATATAAATAAACATACATACATATATACATATAACAAAGTTAATAAATTCTTATTCGTTCGTGCGACGAATTTTCCAGTATTCATTCTTTCTTCTTTCATTTTATTTATTTATTTTTTTGTTCTTGACGTTTGACAGATGGACGTGGGAGATTATCGCCGACGACAATCACGTCGAAACGTCGAAGCGCAGGGCGGGGGTGAGGGTGAGCGGACGGCGGGATGGGGGGGGAGCACCGAGGGGTTGATCGGTGGCGCGGTCTGTGTGTTGTGTCGCCGCAACTGTAAACCCCCCCCCCTCAAAAAAAGAAAAAAACGAAAAAAAAATAGTAACAAATAAATAAAAAAGAAACAATTTTTTTTCCATCACTTACCGACGGCGTACTTTGTTGTCTTTGTCGTAGTCCACATTTCGAACCAATGGGGATAAACCCCTTGTTTTCCGTGAGCGGAGGGAGGGGGGGTGGATGGACTGTGGGTCCTACATGTCACGTCTGTTATTTTTTAATCCTGGGTCACTTCGCGAAACACCGTAAAATTCGAAAACACAAACATTGGGAACACAGACCGGGCAGCACTACCGTTGCTGCTGCTGCTGCTGCGACGACGACGGCGGCTGATGCACGAGTGCCGCACGGGGCACCGCCAGCGACGCGACGAGCGATCGCAGCGTCGCCTTTGGGCGGATGCGCGAATCACGACGAACCGAAAATGAATGAACTACCGACGGAGCGAGAGAGACGGAGAGCAGAGCAGCAGTGTGGAGATCCGTGCGGTCGGCGAGAGAGAGAGAGAGAAAGAGATCATTGACGACGGTCGGTAACGACAGACGCTGCGAACGCGTCTATTGAAACTCGTTCGAATATTTTTCTTCTTTGGTTTATTTTCTACTTTTTTTCCCTTCTTTCTTTCATTTTTTACTCTTTCTTTTTTCTTTTTTTTTTTAACTTTATTTTCTTTGTATTTTTCTTCGTTTTTCCATTATTTACTCTTTATTTCTATTTCTTCTTTTTTCTAATACTCATTTTTTTCTGTTATCTTTTATTTTCTACTCTTTCTTCTTCTTTGTTTTTTTTAACTTTATTTTCTACTCTCTGTTTTTCTTCTTTTTTCCATTATTTTCTACTTTTTCCTGTTATCTTTTTTTCGACTCTTTCTTTTTTTACCCTACTTTTTACTTTCTCTCTTTCTGTTTTTGTCTCCATCTTTCGTTTGCCAATTGACGAACGAAAGACGAGTGACTTTACATGAATGTGAAAAAAAAAACTGAGTGGTTTTTGGTTAATTTTTTCGTACAATCGCAAACGCGATATGCGAACCGACTATTTATTTTTTAAATAAATACAATTATTCGCAGAGACGAAGATTACCACCGTACAATTGCAAAATCGTGCCTTCTCACCCTGTCATCCTTCCACCCAATCGTAAATATTCTCCATCGTTTATTTACACAACCCTTGACTATCTGCGAAATGTTTAGATCGGTTGGACTCTTTTTCGTATCTTCCCTATTTTCGACACTTGCAAAAAAAAATGCTGCGATGCGCAATTGTTCGTGAATGATTGATCTGTAATCGCATTTTTTTTCTTTCGATGAGTTTGTTTCTCATTGCTTTGGCTATTCGACAAGAAAATTAAAAATTAATGGGTTTTCCACAGTAAGCGGCGAGATGAGCTTCTCTCAGAGCTTCGGAACACGTCTGGAAAAAATAGAAAAAAAAACAAACAAGAATGAGAAAAAAATAATCCTTACACATTGCGTCAATTTTAGTAAACTGATAGGGTTCTGTAGCCATTCTCACCGAACTTATCTTCAAAATTTCATAATACGTATCAATAACTATTCCACCTCGAAAAATTTGCTTGCTTCCAAAAAAATAGTTATAACCAAATTTTTTCATAAAATATTCTTGCCACAGCGTTCGTTATAATTTTCATTGAAAGTACTAATCAAAAGCTGAGCAAAATTCCTAGTTGGCCACGGAACCCTAAGCAAAACAGGGGGGAAAAAAAATAAAAATGAATCATATCTTACAGGATGCGCGTGACAAACTCTGGCGACGTCTTCGGCGCTCGCACCGTACTCCATCGCGAGTACAGCTTCGTTTATGAGTTCGCCCACACCCGGACCAATCATGTGAACACCGAGAATCTGATCGGTCGCGGTATCGGCGAGTACTTTGACGAATCCGTCGGTTTCCAAATTCGTTTTGGCTCGTGAATTTGCCATAAACGGAAATTTTCCAACTTTGTAATCTATACCCTCCTTCTTGAGATCTTCCTCGGTCTTACCGACCCAACCGACTTCGGGATGTGTGTAAACGACACTGGGCACGCAATTGTAATCAATGTGCACCGCGCCACCGGCTATACCCTCCACGGTTATTATACCCTCGTCCTCGGCCTTGTGGGCCAACATTGGACCGTGAATACAATCGCCGATAGCGAAAATACTGTCGAGAAAAAGAAAAAAACCAAAATTAATTAATAATTAAAGAAAAAAAAGAATGAATTGATTGATAATTAAAGAGAGGAAATAATTGATTTTCTGAACAATTGAAGAAAAAAGTTAATCGATCAATTAACTTGATGAAAAAAATTAATGAATTATTTATCAATTGAAGACAAATAAATAAATAAATAATGAATAGTTGAATAAAAAAACAACAATCGGTAAAAAAAAAAAAAAATAATCATTTTTAAAGAACGTGTTCCTGAATGAATTTTGATGGGAATCATTTTTTTTTTAATTTTCATTTTCATTTCAATTCCAAACTCACTTGGGCACAACAGTTTGGAATCTGTTGTTGACCGGTACTCTGCCCTTCTCGTCACGTTCGATTCCCAATTCCTCGAGTCCAAGATTTTGGGTATAAGGCCTTCTGCCCACGCACACGAGTAACACGTCGCACGCCAAAGTTTCCTTCTTGCTCGGATCTTTAGCATCTTCGATCGACACTTGAATTTCACCACCGCTCTTTGTCGCCGCTGTTACTTTGGTACCGAGTTTGAAATTCAGACCCTGCTTGTTCAAAACTTTTTGCAAAGTTTTGCTGACTTCGGCGTCGATACCCGCCCCGCCGATCGATGGCATAAATTCGACGGCTGTCACGTCCGAGCCCAACCTGATGAAAAAAATTGAGGAAGTGTGATAATTGAACAAATGGACTGTGTAAGTTAATAAATTAGTTTCAATAATTGCATTTTTTTTTTTCCTTAGTTTTAATCATCATTACCTCTGCCAAACAGAGCCGAGTTCCAGACCAATGACACCGGCTCCGATGACTATGAGCCTCTTGGGCACGGGATTGAGCGAAAGCGCTCCGGTCGACGAGACAATCTGTTTCTCGTCAATTTCCAGTCCCGCGAAAGGCGTAACCTCACTTCCCGTGGCGATTAATATATTTTTGGCATTGATCGTCGTTTGTACCGACCCATCGGGGCCGAGAGCGCTCACTTGATTCTTTCCTGTGATTTTTCCATGTCCCTTGACCCATTCTACTTTATTCTTTTTGAATAACCCAGCGATACCGCCCGTAAGAGCCTTCACGACATTGTCTTTTTGCTCGAGCATCTTGTTCAAATCCAATTTCACATTGTCCACTGAATAAATTGAAACGCAATGAAAAAAAAAAAAAAAAAACACAAAATGTTTTGATTATGCATCTTTTCGAGATTGAACAATCGGAGCGGCGATTCGAATTACAAACCTACCCATGACACCTCGATTCTTGAGCTCGCCGCTGTGAGCCACGTGATAGTAATGAGAATTATTGAGAAGCGATTTGGACGGAATGCAACCGACATTGAGACAAGTACCGCCGAGAGTTGGGTTCTTCTCTATGCAGACAGTTTTCATGCCCAACTGAGCGGCCTTTATAGCTGCTACGTAACCTCCGGGACCTGCTCCGATGACGGCTATGTCCGCGTCTATGCTGCTGGCGTATCTGCGTTGTTGGGCGACGGCAAGCACCGGCCTTGCTATGTGCAGAGCCGAAGCGGGCTACAAAAGAAATTCAGTGTCATTGTCATGTCTGTGTAACCGTCAAAAGTTCATCGATGGCACATCTCTTATCTAACTCAGCGACGAACGTACAAGAAGCATAACCCAATGACTTTTGTCACTCGTTTACACATTGTCGAGGAAGGACAATGTGATAACGAGGTTATGAATATGCATGTGATGAGTTCTGACGAAATATTTCCGTAGAATTGTCATATATGTAAAGGGGGATGGGCTGTTCCAACGACACCGTCAATTTCCACGCAGTGCTTAACCTCCAAAACGGATAACCCTTACTCACGTAACCTCATATACGTTATCGCGATCCTTACCCTAGCCGAATTTGTCACAAGATGCAACAGATTAGCCTGCATCGTGATAATTTTCGAAATTATCCGATCTCTCGTGGAAAAAATCAGGATATCACGAACGAATGATGACGAGCTCGGAGCAGACGGAGAACTGAATTTCTCGTGTGGTCTCGTTTCATAATCACGCCTGGATTCGATATCTCGAACGCAAAATAGCGAAAGAATAAAAAGAAAAAAAATGTCCGACCGGAGTGATTGAGTCTTTTGTTGTGTAGATGGAGACGGTGGGTCGTGGCGATTGGCCCATAGATGGCGCTACTCGACGTTGGCGTCGGGATCACGGTCACGTGACTACTAGCAAGATGGCGAAACGCGATGCCGGCTGTCAGATACCGACGCACGACCGATAAATCGTAAAATGTATGAAAGTAATGTGCAAAAAAAATTCGTCGAAAATGCCGAAAAAACGTACGACCGTATTTTATCTCGTACTCAACGTAATATTCTCGATATCAATAGTACTTCTGAACAAATGGCTCTACGTAAACATTGGTTTTCCAAACATAACCTTGTCCATGATACACTTTGTCGTTACGTTCATCGGTCTGATAATATGTGAAAAATTCGACATATTTTGCATAAAGGACGTAGCCGTGAAGGACATGATTCCCATAGCAATGACATTTTGTGGTTTCGTCGTATTGACAAATTTGAGTTTGGCTCACAATACGGTCGGCACTTATCAAGTTGCCAAAATGTTAACTACACCTTGCGTCATAGCCATGCAAATGATACTCTACAATAAACACTTTGGTACTCTTGTCAAGTTGACTCTGATACCCATTGTCGTTGGAGTTGTCGTCAATTTTTATTACGATTTGAAATTCAACGTCGTTGGAACTGTGTTTGCGACGTTGGGAGTTGCAGTTGCATCTTTGTACCAAGTTGTAGGTTTTTGAAAATTATTGATCATTGCTGCGATAAAAGTGCGATTGAGACTACTTACTTGCGATATGTGTGATTTCAGTGGGTCAACAGAAAACAAAAAGAGTTTCAGATGGACGCGATGCAGCTTTTGTACTATCAGGCGCCTTTATCGGCAGCTATGCTTCTCATTGTTGTTCCAATTTTGGAACCCGTCGGTGACGTCCTTTCGCACCAATGGTCTTCGACGGACATTGTAGGTAGCCGATTATTTTCCGGGCCATGCGAGACTAGATGAAGAGCCCTAAATCGATTGTCTTACAGCTGATGATACTGCTGTCCAGCGTAGTTGCCTTTTTCGTCAATCTCACCTCGTACTGGATAATTGGAAATACATCGCCGCTGACTTACAACATGGTCGGACACTGTAAATTCTGTATGCTGCTGCTTGGGGGTTCGTTGGTTTTTAACGAATCGTTGGCGATGAATCAAGCGATAGGCATCACACTCACCCTGATTGGGATAATACTGTATGCCCATGTGAAGGCACGTATCTAACCTAGTAAATAGTGAAAACTGACGTACTAACGTAATTGATGCGCACAGCTGATTAATCAATAGTGTTGCAGATGAAAGACAATGCCAGAGCAAGTCTGGAATCGAGGGCTTCACTGGTTGGAAAATCGCCCATACACACCATATAAAATTCCTCCATCGTGTATCATGTACTATTTTGTATATAAGTTAAATTAACATTTCAATCATTCGACAATTCAACGAGCACCATAATTTATACAATGATTATATTATATAATTTATAAAATAATTATATTATATAATTTATATAATATACAAGGACGCCGGTAAATGATTTTTTACCATTTCCCAGTCATAAAAGAATTTCTCATTATAACACCGTTATTTATTGCAATTTTGGTACGCTTGACAATAAAATTGAAATAACATGAAATTATTTTGCATTATTCTCCAGTTTCCACGTAAATTTTCGCGGAATAACTTTGGCAATACCGAATAATCGTCATCTCACATTATCTTCATAATTTTCACCGTTTAAAAATGTATTTCAAAAAAGGTATTTAATGTGATGCGAAACCTTTCTCGTCCTCCATGAGTGCGAGAGAGATAGCGCTATCGGTGTTCGCTGCGGAGCGAGAGGGAACGAACGAGAAAGATTTCGCATCTTAAGGTGATGGAAGACCTATTCGAGTGCGAGAGAGACAGCGCCATCGGCGCTCGCAGCGGAGCGAGCGAGAGGGAGAGAATTTTTGTCTTCCATCATCTTAAAAAAAAATGTTTTAATAAATAATATATAACATTATTTCCCATCATAATCCAGTAATCCGCGAAACGTCGCTGAATGCCTTTGACGATACCAAATAATCGTTATATCTCATTATTACCATAATTTTTACCGTTCGTCGCAGTTCCTTAAAGGGATCCCGAACGTCTAGGATTTCGTTCTCTCTCGCTCCGCCGCGAGCGCCCATGGCGCTATCTCTCTCGCACTCGTTGCGGACGCTAAACGTTCGGGATCCTCTTAAGGCGATGGACGACATTACCGAGTGCGAAAGAGACAGCGTTATCTGCGGAGCGAGGGAGACGGAGAGAGTTCATGTCGTCCATCGTCTTGAAGCCGAAATTTAAATTCACGCAGTGAGCGGATTGTCAACGGAGTAGCGGGCGCGAGAGGGACAAGGACGGCGATGGTCGGACAGATGTGAATGAGAGAGCGCGTGCGCGCGGTCTACGGTCGCACGAGTGAGTGAGGCGACCAGGCGACGACCAACCGAGAGAGACGCAACGATGTAGCAGACGCTTTGACGCTTGTTGCATATTGGGTCAGTGCACGGGCTATACGAAGACCGAACGAGATCGCGACGGCAGTCGTTTTCACACAGCTTCGTAAGTAACTGTCGAATCTGCGCGGTGGCATCTTATTCATCAATCCACTGGATTGATAATCCAACCCACGATCCATTATTTCGAAACTTAAATTTCGATTAAAAAAGAAAAATTGTTCGCACATACTAACATATATATCGCGAATAAAACGAAATAATTGAATCACAATTGTATGCGGACAACAGTGAGTAACAAAATTACGTTTGTTTTGTTACGTTACAAGTGTGTAACAATTTTCGGTATGGTGAAACAAAAGTTCGCAATTAAATTTTTGTTCTATACGTAATTTGCATACAGTTTGGAGTTTAGGATATGTGTATGTATGTGTGTATTGTGGGTCAACTACTGAAACAGATTTGGTGATGAGATTTCTTTTTTTTTTTTTTGAGGTTGCATTGTTTCGAGTACGACGCGCGTCTTTTTTTTCTTCCTTTTTTTTTCTTTTCCGGTCGTCAATGAACCAGGTGGGAACCTGGGAACAACACTAACACAAACGCATGTGTGTATGGGATAGTGTGCGGCGTCGGTAGCAGCACCTGTGACCTACGAAAAAAATAATAATAATAATAATAATAATCTTTACGGGTCTACTATTGTATCGATAACGATATCTGAAATTGGATTTTCGTTGACACATCGTCGTGTCAATATTTACTTGGTCGTAGAATCGATGGGAATCCAGAAAACGTCGTAGAGACGAGCCATATGCCGTGAATGAGAAAAATGTGTGACATAACCTCGCCCAAACAAATGCAACAGGTGCTCAGATCCAAAGCAACACTTTTTTTTTCGGTTTTTTATTTTTTTTTTTTTCGTAAGATTGAATGATGCAGATGCAACGAATTCGAAACGCTTGACGCATTGACCATTGTCGTTTGTTCATTGATTTTTGTTTCTATAGAAAAAAAATTGTAATTTCGTTGTTTGAAATTTTTGTTTGTTTGTTTTTTTTTTTTTGGTTTCAATTTTTTTTCAGGAATCGATGTGCATGGTACTTCGCTATCGTGCGACAAACTTATGGCAGGAGTTGAACACGATGTGTTGTCTGTGAGTGTTTGGACGTCGAGATTGCGAAGTAGGGGATGAATAACGAGACGGATGGTCGAATCGTAATGCGCGGAAATCAAAGTTCGTCGATGTTCGGAGCATCTTGCCACACGAGTTTGGAGAATGGAGCGAAGGTGAATAGGATAAAGCAAAAGTTTGAGCTGAACGCGTCGACAAACGATAATTCGATGGAATCGCGATGCCAGACGGAGTTGCAGGATCAGAAAGAATGTCTCAGAAGATCGTTGAGCGCGTCGCCGGTGAAGTCAAAGAAAAATTTCAAGCTGGATGTGTCGCGTCAATTGTCCAATCCGGGCAGCAAAAATATCAAAAGGACTCCGGCGTTCAGAGGGGACAAATTATCCAGAATCAAGAATCTTCAATCGCCGACCAAAGAGAGACAAGTTTCCATTGTCAATCAGAACGTTAAAATATTTGAGGAAAGTCCGGGTGGTCGCAGGTTATGTAACGTCGACAAAGAACGCGGTTCGACGGATATCGAAAAGGATGCGGGACGTTCGAATTTGTTGGACGGTCGAACGAATAGAAGTTCCGGAGGATCGGACAAATCGAGACCTCTCCTTCCCAAAGGTACGAGACTGACAGACAATAACGGGGTTAGAACGACGGTGATCTCAAGACAGACGAATATTTCACCGATTTACAAACGTGACAACGAACTGGCAAACGCGACGACGAAGAAAAAAGCCATCGACAATTGCGCGAGCGGCGCTGACGACGCGCAATTGGAAAAGTTTTTGAAGAACGGAGCGGAATACACGAGAGTGAAAAAATTGAACAGGTGCGTCGCGGTTGACGATGAAAAATGGTCGGTGTCGAGTCGTAGAATGGAAAATAAAAATTCTAGGACGAACGGCGATGTGACGACTGGTATATCGGACGTGCGCGAGGAATTGTCGCGAAGGTTATGCCAAAGTACGGAGAACGACGCAGCCGGATGTGATTCCAGCGACAGCGTGGACGGTCAGCTTACGAAGCGGAACAAATTTTTCGACAACAAATGGTCGGCGTCGAACAGCGTCGACAAGACTGACGAATTGACAGATACGCTGAAAGCCGCGCTGCAAGCACCTCTACCCGCAGGACCGCCTCCCAAAAAACCACCCAGAACTTTTGTTCACACGCCGGTGAAAAAAATAATTACCACTTTGGAAGAAACAAAATGTCGCATATACAAATCCATGGAATCGACTCATCACGATGACAATTCAATGCGATCTGCGTGCACGAACGAAACGCCAAAAATCACGGACACAAAGAGCAGAGATTCGAAAAAAATGTTGGCAAAATTGGAAAACGTATTGATTCAACATCAAAAAGCATTGGGAGCCAAAGTGATAATGCCCAGAATTGAAAAAAAAGATGATGCAACGACGATAAATGAAAAATTAAAACGCAACACGTTTTACAACAGATTGTCGAGAACGTTGGAAGATTCGAAAAAATTTGACGCATTGCCGAAAATTCCGACGGACACGAAAACGCGAAAACACTCGACGTTCGAGTGTTTGCCGTCCCTGAATTGTGCCAATTGGACGAGCGTTTACGAACAAGTTCGTAATCCAAATTTCACGAGTTATTTCGGTGATCATCCGTCTTTTTTGGGCGAATCGAAGAGTTCGATGTCAAAATCGGAAAATTCGCTCGAGAGTTCGTTGTCAAATTTTTTATCGAAAAATTCGGATTTCGACGATGAGCCGGCTGCGTCGAAGAGATTATCGTCCGAATTGTCGACTTTCAACGATGGAAAAAAATTAACGAGTTTGGGAAAAATTGGGAATAGCGAGGAACGCGTTTACGCCGAACCATTTGCTTTTGATGAAAATTCGGGAACCGATATTACCGGTTACAGCATGTTGTCGTCCGACGAGAGAAATTATTTTTCACGAAGTTTGCAGGAACAAAGATTTGGCAAGTCGAATGACAATTTTGTTTTTTCACGAAAAAATTGTCATTCGTCGTCCAGATTGAGTCGTAGCGACGATACCTCCGATGCTAAACCTGGGTTACATTATATGGTAAGATATTGTACGGATTTTTTGTTTGATTATAAAAAAAAAAAAATGTTTTTTCTAAGATGAAAATCTCAATAATCTTCTAAATGATCTTAGAATGAACCAGAAAGAAAAAAATTCTGATAAAATGGTCAAACCGAAATTATCGATTATTAAAAAAAAAAAAATGAAAAAAAAAAAATCGTATATTTGCTTAAATATACGACGTATCGCTTTTTTGCACTGATTTAGAGATAAGAGGTGGTGTATTCTGCATGCTGTTAAAATTCGACGTCGATCGGTTGGCTGGTTTGTCAAATATCACAAAGTGCACACCAGTTGCGAAAAAGCTGTTTCGAGAAAAACACGTTTAAAGTTTCGAGTGGAGCAGCGATAGCTTCCACAACGAGTCGGTCAATGTATCGTGACTAACTTTAGTCAATTTTGCAAATTTTAGATTAAAATTTGCAGAAATATTTTTCTGAATCTGTTTTATTATTATTATTTTTTTTTCGTTGCAAGATAAAAATGTTTACACCATCACATAACTTCCTCTATGATATGGCAAAAACGCTAACGTTCGAATTGTGACGCCACGATCAGACCGGCAGAACTTATTGAGTCACTCAAGTCGTCGAGATCTACAAATTATTAAATCACCGGTAAAGCCATTGTTCGCCAATTTCGTGACAAATCCGACGAGATTCTCGTTCGCTTCGTGACGAGAATCACAAACACGACTAGAGACTTCACAATCTTCTTGACCCACGTATAAACGACTCGATATTATAACAAACAATTCATCGATTCAATAAAAATATATTTAAAATAATTTTTTTCAAAAATTATAACCAGTCATAAGAAAACAATCGAATTTTGTTAAATAACTTTTTGTTAAAATTGTTAAATTACTTTGATTTCGATAAATATTTTTGAGATCTGAGTTTTGACGTAGTATCAACGATTATTGTTGAAAAATTGAGTAATAACATCTATTTGACTGTATTCAATGGTTATGAATTTTTTTAGCATTCACAAAGCAGTTATAATCGAGATTACTCAGATTGGCGTACGTTTGGCTGGGATTTTATGTGTCATACATCCTTAAGAAAAAAAAATTAAAAAATGAAACAAATGAAAAAATTTCATTGAAAAAAAAACAAAACCCGAATGAAGAGTCTGTGATTGTCATTCGTCGTATCTCGTCTTTGGACGTTCTCATTGTTCATTGCTCCAGAGCGAACAAATTGATAACATTGACCACAAACATTGAAGATAATTCAACTGAGAATAAATTTCACGTTGCGAGATGCTCGCACTTGGTTGGGGTCTTTCAGATGCAGCTATTTTTGTAATAATAAAAATGGCGCGTAATCACAACGACGACGTACGCATGTCGTTTCACACACACACACACACTCACACACACATGAAAACTGCGTCGTCAAATATACGTCCCTCCAATAGTACGAAATTCAATTGATATATGTAACCCTTTTATATATGTGTCGCATGGCGCTACTGACTATAACGAATTTTATTGATCTAACAGGCTCGAACAGTCCTGCGAGCCACTCTTCAACGCGTTACATCAGTTGTACCTTGTTCAATTCTGCTCCGACGATCAATTATCCTTTCATCAGAGCCAGTGTTATCATTGTGAAATCGAACGATCAATTTATTTATCGTTTTTTCGATTTTCAGACAAATTAATGTTCGAAAGCTGAATTAATGTTCGAAATTGACAGTCTTTGGAATAATTTTCAAAAATGTTTTACGGTCTAGTAAGTTGATCCTGAATATCGAGTTGGTCTCCTCCTCAAGGTTTATTTCTCAGGTGTACCAAAGGACCTGGACACAAGCCTTCGTAAAACTAATTCGGTTTTTTTTTTTCATAAATATTTTGATTAAATTATACATTTTTGTTTTATTTTTGATTTTCTGTTTGCAGTGCACATCGATACAGCCGTTAGTTTACGAGGACAACAACAACGAAATTGACGACAATTGTGAGACTTCGAAGATCGTAACGGGTTCGTCGTCGACGAATAATTCGCGAACTAACGTGAACGATGATTGTCCAACGACGGAGAAAATATTCAACAGAATCAAGGTGCTTGATTATTATTGCGGAAGATGTGTTTTGCGGTCGAGTTGGCGGGGCTTGCGGGCTTGAAAAGCCCATGTGGATAATTTTGTTGAATGGAACTGTCGGTGGAAATAGAAACGAGGGAACGTGTCGGAGGTTGAGAGAGAAAGAAAAAGAGAGAGAGAGAGAGAGTGAGAGGGCAGAGGGAGAGGTATTTACTGAAGGCTCTTGGGTTGCAGTCCCCTAAGAGCATCGTGCCAAGACAAATATGTTTCCATAACGACAAGTCTGGAAAATAATTTAGAATTTCAATGTAAAAAATAAATATATGTAGATTTGCAATGAGAATATAGAATAAAAAATTAGAATAATTAAAATGGCAGGCAGAATTTGATGAAGCGTAGTTAGCGTCGTTAGAATTTTTTGTCTACGATCGATATTTTTCGTCCCAAATCGAAAAATAGCATTAGTAAGGCCGTAGGGCGCAGTGAACAAAAAATTGTAATGACTAAAGTTGGAGAGAATTTTATTCCCCACAAGTTTGTTTTCACTCATTAACGCGGTAAACTTTGGAAACAAGCGAGATAAAGATTGGTACAATTGTTTCTCAAGTATATAATAATGATGAATTCAGAACGTCGGTAATGTAGAAATTGTCTCACTCAGACCGAGAGAAGACTGTCCTGAGTAAAAAAAAAAAAAAGCGAAGGAAAAAAAAAGTTAAACCGGTCAGTTAGCCACACACGTTCTTCCACAAAAAATTCCACAACGAAAGACACATTTTTTGTGGACGGATAAACGAATAATGAATGCGTTGTGGCATAGCAGAAGAAAAAAAAACTGGCCAAGAGCGTGTTGGGCGCGCACGTGATGGGATACCGTAGCCATTCACACTCAACATTCTCCTCAACTTTTTATAATACGTATCAAGAGCTATTTCACCTTGAAAAATTTGCTCGCTTCCGAAAAAGAGTTATTTCTAAATTTTTTCATAAACTATCTTTGCCACAGTGTTTGCTATTATTCTCATCCAAAGCGATAATTAAAAGCCACATTCTGGAATTATTTTCAAATTTTTTGCATCGACGAATCCCGTAAAATTAATTATAATTCAGCCCAAAAAGTATCCGAAATACATTTTCATTGAATGGATGCCCATCCCTGGTTGGCTATAGAATCCCCAAAAAAAGTAGTCAAACAATTTTACAAAGAGTCGAGTGGAAGAATCTCGATCAGTTGTTATCTCGATCACACTGCCACTCGAAATTCAAGTGGCTAATAATTACGATTAAAAATCCTCTCACATCTTTCATATCTCGTCGAGATCGTAAAATGATCATGATCCCCAACACGATAACACTTGTCTATCAACGAACATAAACTTGATAAAATTTCGGAACGAAAAAAAAAAGTTGCAAAAAGAAAAATTACAAAAAAAATTTGGAATACCGTCGATGGAATCTTTTAATGCGTTTGGAATACCTTTAAATTTGGATATTTGATCGGTGGAACGAACGATTAATTCCTGGGAATTATTGAAATCGGTACCGCCGAGAGTCTGAGAACATTGAGAAAGACTGTGTGTGCGTTGTCTCATCAACCGAGATAGTTAATACGTCTCGATGACGTAAACATTGTCTGTTCGGTGTTGAGACTAGTGAGAGAGCGTCCCACGCTGCTGATCGTGTTGAGTCGACGACAAATGTCGTCACCGTGTGCACGAATTATTATTTTTTTTTTGTTTGTTCATCGATAGTTATTTATTTTTTTTATTTGTTTATTTATTTATTTATTTTTTGCTAAAAGTTGAATTTTTTTCGATTCAGGCGGATCAATTGTTGAATCAAGCTTTTGGAAGATTTTCAATGGCCAGTTCGAAGAGTCCAACCGATTCCAACGCTTCGTCGGACACGGATTCGTTGGCCTCGAGTCCGTCCATCGACGAACAATCGTCGAGTTTCAATCAAAAATTGCGACTCTTCGAGAGTCGTGAAAATTTTGGCAAACCCACGAAGGAAGATTTGCATCGTAGCTTGACGGAAAAACGTAAGAATTACGTGAGACGCGTTTCGTCGAAATATTCGGAAAATCGTGAATCCGAGAGTCGTGTTGACAGACGTGACAAATTGTTTCAAGTTTGCTTGCTGGTCGAGCTTAATTTGAGCACCCGTGAACCCTACATCAAAGACAAATATCCCGTTTATGTGAGTTTTCGGAATTTTATTTATTTTTTTACTTGTTTATTCGTTTATTTATTTATTTATTTGTTTATTTATTTATTTATTTATTTATTTATTTGCGTCTTTTTGAATTACGTAAGGAAAGCTTTCGATTTTTAGTTTAGATCGGTACTTGACTCAATGAAAGATTGTTATTGAAGATTGTGAATTGTGGGAAATAATAGGACGGACATTTCCACTAATTTTCGAGAAAAATGGCTTTGAAAAATACCACCCATGTTATATGGACTGCTTGTGACTTTTACTTTTCTTTTTCTTTTTTTTTACATTGAAATTATTATTCATTCAATTTGTTCGTAAAATTCGGGACAATTATGCTGATTAAATTATTTAAAACATTATCGTTATTCCTATTGAATAAAAATGAAATGAAAAAATAATCCATTCTTGACTCACGGGCTTTGCAATTTTTACATGAGTTTTACATTAATCAAATTTAATATTTATCTGTAATGAAAATCTTATTTTCATTTTGCACAATTTCATCAAATTGTACTGTAAAAATTGAAAAAAAATCAACATTTTTATAAAAAAAAATAATAAACAATGAATAAAAAGACGAAAAAAAACTAGTAACAGACCAAAAAATGACAAACAGTTTATAAAACGTAGTTGACGTCTTTCAAAGCCATTTTTCTTTCGCAATTATCGAAAAATGTAGGTCCGATTATTTTCATAAATTACGTCTCAAATAATAAAATAACCTTTAACTAAAAAAAACCCAAACTAAAAAACAAACGTGTAAGCCACTTTTTGTAATTTCCTTTTTTTCTGCTTCAATTTCTAATGTTTTCGATAATCCAATCATTGAACAAATTTGAATTTGAAAAAAAAAATTCTTCAATTGATTATTTATTTATTTTTTTTGCAGGCAAAAACTCCGGCTTGGATCGAAAATTTTTGTTTCCCCGACGCCACGGATTGGCCGCCGAACGACACGAATCAAAATCAATTTTATTCCCTGGTTCTGATGGACGAGAGAGGCAATCGTCGTTACGGTTATTGTTGTCGTGTGCGTCCGGAAGACGGTCCAATATTGCCACTGGCCTATTGTCTGATAACGAAATATCGCGCGAGTGGATTTTATCAAAAAGTTTTGTTGGAATTGGAATCGCGACACGGTTTGCCGGACAAAAAACGACGTAATTTCATCGAAGAATTGTACAACAGCGCGATGCCAAAACCGGGACAGACACTGCGCATGCGCGTGGACGACGGTGAAACGAATTTTTTCATATGTTCGACGACGGACGACGATCGTCCGAGTCGTAAAAATTTTGTTCTATCGAAATTCATCGATGTCAATGACAGATCGGGTCACGACGAGTCGCGCAAAAAATCGGCGAATCTTAGCACGGCTTTGCTGGCTAACGAGAGAACGATAAGCGAGCGAACGATAGACGATATGATCGATTGGGGATCCACGGAAAAAAGTATTATCGTGAGATCGGGCGATCCCAGACTCGAGGAAAGAGACATGAGCCAATTGTTCGATGCTGTTAATGAAAAAGTTCTCATTGTTCTTTTTGGTTCGTTGCTGCTCGAACGGAAAGTCGTGTTGATGTGCGAAAAATTGAGCAAATTGTCGTCTTGCGTGGATGCACTGGAAAGTTTGTTGTATCCGTTCACTTGGCCACACACTTTTATACCGGTTTTGCCGGATATTCCTGGACTCTCGGAAATTCTTCAAGCTCCATTGCCCTACGTTATTGGAATTCTCAAAGCGAAAAATTCGGCTAACAAGGATGTCGCTCTCATACGTGATGTGAGTGTCTATACATTTTGTTGATCTATACATTTTTTTTTGAAGAATTCGCAGCCCTCCTATTTTGTCATTTTTACACCTATTGAGATGATATTTGGTACACGGATGTAGATTGATGACCCAAAAAAAAAAAATTATGAGATTTGAAAAAAAAAAAACAAAAAAAAAACGATCCTCGTCGTGTACTCAACATTTTTTATTTTTTATTTGCTTACCCAATCGAGTGGGGTGTCTTTAAATAGGTATTCCAAAATGCAACAAACAATGTTTCAGAAACTTTTTTTCATTTCAACCCTTCTGTCACGAAATATTTGCTTTCAAAGTCGTTATCACTGAATTAACGATGCAAAAAATTTGAGATAAAATCTAAGATGTAGCTTTTAATAATTACTTTCAAAGAAAATTATAACTAATACTGTAGCACGAATGGTTTATGAAAAAATTTGAAAGTAACTGATTTTTCGGAAGCAAATAGTGAAATAGTTCTCGATACGTATTATAAAAAAAATTGGAGATAATGTTAGTGTGAATGGTTAATTGAAAAATTGACCAATTTTTTTTGAAATACATTTTTTTTCTCGTTATTTTGAACTCTGTAAATTTTATTACTTTTCGTTTTTATTGTTTGTTTTTTTTTTTTTATAGGGTATCGTCGTGGACTTGGACACGTCGAAAATTGTGAACGGGGTGGGTGACGAGTCGTCGATATTGCCGTCGAGATTGCAAAAAGGTATACGTTCGGCATTGCAATTGGTTCACAGTCGTACAAAATCCGGCGAGGGTATTCGCAATTTTTTGGTATCCGAAGCTTTTTTGCGGGTATTGGTCGAATCTTGCTCGCACTACGAATCACATTTGGTTACCCAGCAAGACGGCAAAATCATTTTTCAGGTACGCCCGATTGTTATTTTTTACTCGTCAATGATTCAAATGAAAAAAAAACGTAATAATTATTTTTTAAAAAATTAATTCTTATTTTTGCCGAATTATTGTTTATTTCTTCATCAATATAAATATATATATATATTTTTAAGTTTCAATGTTGTTGAGCTTTGGTCTATGAAGGCCGCTATGATTTTTTTCGAAAATTGTTTCATCTTCGAGATTTTATTTTTATTATCGGCGGATTTCTACCTTGCCGACGTTTTGAATAATGCATTTATCATTGTCGTTAATTCGTTGTAATTGTTATTGATACTTTTTGTTCGTAAATAATTTCATGACCGTCCGTATAATCGTCAATGAAACCCCACAACGTTTTTATTGATCGTTTGCAGAAGGAAGCTTTCGTAAAAGCTTCGTGCCTGTCGAAGGGAGTACAATATTTTCTCGAATGGTTCGTCGAGACGACCATGTTCAACGCATTCGTACAGGACTGCATAGCTCGTATGGAAACCGGCACGAGTCACGACAACAGCGATGTGAAATTGTTTCATCAGCGTGCGGCCGAATTTCGACAACAGCGACCCGAAAAAATTGCGGAAACGAAAAATGGTTTATTGAAGAAAAAAACTTTTGGTAAACATTTTTTCCAACAATGAAAACTGTTCGTGATCCTGTTGGGCACGCACATGAATGGGGTTTCGTAGCCCTTGTCTATAACTTTAATTTTTTATAAAGCTTATCAGAAGCTATTTATTTTACCTTCACAAATTTGCTTGCTTTAGAAAAAAACAGTTACTTCTCATTTTTTTCATAAACTATTTTTGCTACTGTGCTCGTTATATTTTTCATTGAAAGTAATAGTTGAAAGGTAGATTATGGAATTTCTGTCTTCGGTAATTCGAATGATACGTAACAACGATTAAAAAATGTGTTTTATTGCAGGTGATCGTTTGAAAGATCTGACTAATTTTCACACGTGAAACCGCCATCCACACTGACGCAGCTTCGGGGCTTCATCGTGGAACGATCGATCGATTCACAAAACACGTAGAAATAATTTTGTATCATAGGTACAAACAATGTTTTTTTTTCGAAGATCAATGTTTTTATTTCTCGGGGGTGAATTATCGTTATAGCTTTAACATGAACATTGAACGTGATATTCGAATTTTTTCTCGGTGAGAAGATACTTATTTTATTTTATTTTATTTTTTTTAAATTATATTCAATGGTGAATATATTTTTTAGTTTTTTGTTTTTTTTAAATATTATTGTATTACGGAATCTCAGCAGCAATTTGAGCATACTGTCGTTTTCGTGTGAACGACGTTTGTGCTTGAACTTGAATCTCCGAATAATTCAAGTTTGATATTTAATTTCGATGAAGCAATAATCGCGACGTTTGACATGTTTTCATTGAGGTGTATTATTTATCGGATATTAATTAATTGTATATCATCGCCATTGATTAATTTAAACTGTGATTATTACATTAGTTGTAGATTCGGGCGTACACGTGGGTGTATCTTACTCGTGCCGTACATTATATATATATACACATTATATATATATAAATACATATCTATTTTTTTTGACAATGTAAATAAATGTGACGAATGAAACGTCGACGACACGATGAATCGTTTTATTGTCGTGAAAATAATTTATTTCGTTGCTGATGTGATCAAAATTCAGAACATGCATCTATTTATTAGGGTGGTCCTTATACGATGCTCAGACAAATTTTCACCCCCTCCTTGCCCAGATTGACTCCAAAGAATTTTTAAAAAAGTTCCCTAAATTGTGAATCCACGATCTTGAACATTGGCCATTACCAGGAGTTTTTTTCCCTTTCGAAATACACAGAATTTTTCGATTTTTCAGTGATACGCTTATTTGAGTGTCCTGAAATCTTCTTAAAAATCCAAGAAGTATTTCAAGCCGTCCGTGGTACGTTTATGGATGGAAAAAAAATGTTCCGGCTTGACTTTGAAATCGTTAGGGGTCGTACCACACCCTGATGTATAAACATGTTTTTTCGGTTTCTTCTTATTTCCGATAATATTGTCCGAAAAAAATTGAAACAAATTGAGAGCAAATATGAATCCTAAAATTTAATATACCGATCTCGAAATCGATATGGGTCATTCCGAATCAATTTTTTTTTACAGTCGTAATAAACAATGACGAAATAAATGCATTTTTATCGTTTCCGTCCAAACGCTGGTTAAACAACGCTATATAGACAAAAAGTTCATGAGAACAATGTTGTAGAGAATTAAATTTCCTACAAAAAAGTACTGGACGGCATTTATCTAACGTCGATAGTTTACGCGTGGGAAAGCTCGAAAGTCGTGCAATGTGGAAAAACTGGCGTTCGGAATTCTGTACGTTCGAAGCATTGGGCGTTCCGGATTTAGGGTCGTTCCGTACATCGATCGTTCTCAATTTCGACCCCTACCACATTTCCTTCGGGCCCGTTCGGGGGAATCTCCATAACCTAAAAATGGAACTCGAGGAATCGGTCTTGACCGATTGAGAGCTGTGAAATGTTTTCGACAAAAGATACAACGAAATCTGTGGTCATTTGTGGTCCGGTGGAATTCACAAAATCATTTGTTTTTGAGGTGAAGAAAAATCCTAAAATGGAGTTATTGTTTATTTATTTATTCTTTAAATTATTATTATTATTTTCTTATAGTTTGCATTAAGAGATGAAAATTGAGTTTTATTTTTGGCAGGCTGCGATTCACTGGGCCGAGCAAGGACGCCGCGTTGTTTACATCACCCAGACTCCTTTGGAATCTTTGCCATCGGCTTATCACGACAGAAATAAATTGTCGACCGCTGTATTTGGGCTCATGAGATTCATGTAAGCGTGGGCATTAGTCATTCACTTTAATATACATTGCTATATACATATATATAATATATGAGCGATTCCACGTGACTTCAGCCACTCAAAAAAAATTTTCCACAAATAATTTAGAAAAATTGAGCTATTTTTTTGCAATATATTCACCGAGTGCCGATTTTTTAAATATTTTTTTGACGGTTTTATCGTTAATTAACGTTTTCTTGTATTTTTCCATTCAAATGGCTGTATCTTTGGCAGGATTTTACGTATTTACATTTGTAAAAAACAAAAATGGCTTTTCAGAAAAAAATTACTTTAGATTTTATTGAGCAAGTTAAACGTCCATTTCAGGGCCAAAGATGCAAAAATATTTTTTTTTCTCGAAAAATACATTTTTAATTTTATTTCAAAATTTCCCCAAACTCTGAATACGAAAAAAGAATTTTCGGTATTTTTTATATCGTGGGACCGGTAATCGGTAATGCGTAATTTTACCGAATTTACCGATAATTTTACCGATGCCCAAAGGAAAATTTGAGCCTGCCCAAAGGATAATTTGGGCCTGCCCAAAGGAAATTTGGGCCTGCCCAAAGGAAATTTGGGCCTGCCCAAAGGAAATTTGGGCCTGCCCAAAGGAAATTTGGGCCTGCCCAAAGGAAATTTGGGCCTGCCCAAAGAATAATTTGGGCCTGCCCAAATGATAATTTGGGCCTGCCCAAAGGATAATTTGGGCCTGCCCAAAGGATAATTTGGGCCTGCCCAAAGGATAATTTGGGCCTGCCCAAAGGATAATTTGGGCCTGCCCAAAGGATAATTTGGGCCTGCCCAAAGGATAATTTGGGCCTGCCCAAATGGAATTTCGGCCTGCCCAAATGGAATTTGGGCCTGCCCAAATGGAATTTGGGCCTGCCCAAAGGATAATTTCGGCCTGCCCAAATGGAATTTCGGCCTGCCCAAATGGAATTTCGGCCTGCCCAAATGGAATTTGGGCTTGCCCAAAAGATAATTTGGGCCTGCCCAAAGGATAATTTGGGCCTGCCCAAAGGATAATTTGGGCCTGCCCAAATGGAATTTGGGCCTGCCCAAATGAAATTTGGGCCTGCCCAAAGGAAATTTGGGCCTGCCCAAAGGAAATTTGGGCCTGCCTAAATGAAATTTGGGCCTGCCCAAATGAAATTTGGGCCTGCCCAAAGGATAATGTGGGCCTGCCCAAATGAAATTTGGGCCTGCCCAAATGGAATTTGGGTCTGCCCAAAGGATAATTTGGGCCTGCCCAAAGGATAATTTGGGCCTGCCCAAAGGAAATTTGGGCCTGCCCAAAGGAAATTTGGGCCTGCCCAAAGGATTATTTGGGCCTGCCCAAATGAAATTTGGGCCTGCCCAAAGGATAATTTGGGCCTGCCCAAATGGAATTTGGGTCTGCCCAAAGGATAATTTGGGCCTGCCCAAAGGATAATTTTGACCTGCCCAAAGGATAATTTGGGCCTGCCCAAAGGATAATTTGGGCCTGCCAAAAGGATAATTTGGGCCTGCCCAAAGGATAATTTGGGCCTGCCCAAAGGATAATTTGGGCCTGCCCAAATGAAATTTGGGCCTGCCCAAAGGATAATTTAGGCCTGCCCAAAGGAAATTTGGGCCTGCCCAATTGAAATTCCGACGAGGCGTCAGCTTAGGACGCCCCGAAACGCAGAAACTCAAAAATTTTTCATTAATAGACAAAATACCCAAAACCAAGTGTAGGCGATTTACAATTGTCTCGAATATTTCGAAAAAGCTATTGGATTTGGAAATCAAGCATCGTTTTTACCTCGTATCGACGAATTGAAAAAAAAATTGCTATTTCAAAACACAAAAAGATAGCAGCATATAACCGAAAAATGCATGGTTCACGGTGTCACGACACCTTCAAATTTCCGAATAATTTTAGACTGATCGATCGATCGTTGATTCGACAGGTACCTGCCGACCTACGAGACTCTGGTCGATCAATTGGTGGATCTCCACACATTCGCGACCTTGCCATCCGTTCTGCTGATCGATAATCTAGATTCCTACATTTTCGATCCGACGATAGTCGCGACAAAACCCGAACAACCTCTGGACGTTCACATTGCCAGGCTGTGCGCTTTCATTCGAGACACGACAAACGCTTGTTCGCGAATTCACAAAATTCCAATGCAACTGTGCGTCTCCGTGACATCCCACGATGTCGCGCTCGGTCCATGTGCAATTTATTTCGATTCCATTTGGCGTCTAAGAGTCATCAACATCGACGATGAGGATAGCCAAAGTCTGGAGCTCAGTCGGTACGGAAGATCGGGCTCGACGGACGATGAGGAGAAAAAAATGATGTTTCGATTTAAAAAATTGTCAGACGGTGGCATTGTGATGGATAAAATTTGTGAAAAAATTTGGGAATAGCGTGTAGATGGAGCTGGAGCGTCGAGAAATGATCTGTCGAATGTGGTTTGTCGGGATGGTGGTACACGAGCTTTCCCCAGTTCGCCGCCGTGGCGCATAGCTATCGTGGCAGTTGACTACTGTGGCAGTTGGACCTGAATTTATCTCGATCCGTGCGCGCGCGCGCAACGTCATCTCAAGCGTTTTATCGGGATGGTGGCACACGAGCTTTCCCCAGTTCGCCGCCGTGGCGCATAGCTATCGTGGCAGTTGACTACTGTGGCAGTTGGACCTGAATTTATCTCGATCCGTGCGCGCGCGCGCAACGTCATCTCAAGCGTTTTATCTCGGCCCGAACGTCGTCTTTACCGACCGACTTTATTCGTTAGTTATCTCGGCTTCCGAGCGCAGCACTGAACGGGACGACTTAGCGAGTCTCGACATTTGGCTCCTCATTCGAGTTTCTACTACGAAATTCACAGCCCGTAGCTTATACGATATTGAAGGCGCCACGCTCGGAAAGAATCTTAAAAATTCGAGATCTTCGTAACACCCAATTATCATGTTACATTATAAATGATATAATTACATTTGATATTAGATGCAACTCGAAACGCATTTCGAGTTACATTTTATGTGATTTGCTTCTTTATTCTAAGCCAAAATAAATTGAAATCTGCCACAGAAAAAATAACGTATAGCAGTACTTATTGTTATGGCACGTTTCAATTCATTATATCGTATTTGATATTATTATATTATAATATATCAATAATGTATTATGATCCTAACTGTTATTTCAATTTGATTGAAAGGATTTGAGGTAAGGTAAGTATAAGGTTCGAAATAATTGACAAAATTTTGTCAATTAATTCGAACCTTCGGCAATTTGATTGAAAGGATTTGAGGTAAGGTAAGTATAAGTTTCGTATTAATTGACAAAATTTTGTCAATTATTTCGAACCTTATACTTACCTTCGAACTACGAATAATAATATCAAATACGATCTAATGAATTGAAACGTGCCATAACAATAAGTACTGCTATACGTTATTTTTTCTGTGGCAGATTTCAATTTATTTTGGCTTAGAATAAAGAAGCAAATCACATAAAATGTAACTCGAAATGCGTTTCGAGTTGCATCTAATATCAAATGTAATTATATCATTTATAATGTAACATGATAATTGGGTGTTACGAAGATCTCGAATTTTTAAGATTCTTTCCGAGCGTGGCGCCTTCAATATCGTATAAGCTACGGGCTGTGAATTTCGTAGTAGAAACTCGAATGAGGAGCCAAATGTCGAGACTCGCTAAGTCGTCCCGTTCAGTGCTGCGCTCGGAAGCCGAGATAACTAACGAATAAAGTCGGTCGGTAAAGACGACGTTCGGGCCGAGATAAAACGCTTGAGATGACGTTGCGCGCGCGCGCACGGATCGAGATAAATTCAGGTCCAACTGCCACAGTAGTCAACTGCCACGATAGCTATGCGCCACGGCGGCGAACTGGGGAAAGCTCGTGTACCACCATCCCAGGGAAGCTACAGGTGGGACATCGAGTAACATTAATTGTCTGTTTGTTATAGCGTCATTGAACATTTAACGATCGAATGGTGACTAGCGATGGCCATTTGCCATATATGTGTATATTAGACTGGTTCTTAGCAAGGGTCATTTTTTAATAAAAATAACCCCCCCCCCACATATTTTCCAAATAATTTTAAATATATATTCGCGAAGGGCCTCCTCCCTATCTCAATATTAACCTAAGCCTAAGTAATTTTATATTTTTTGTCATTTAATAACACGCAATGCGTATCGGATTAATTTATTATAACTAAAATATCAACAGAAGACAAATTTGCCCAATATTCTTTCTTTATCAGAAAGATGCGTACTTTGAAAAAAAAATTGTTCATCACCAAAAACAAAATAGCTGAACTAATTTGGCGGCTTGAAAATTGGAAATCATTCAAATTACGATAAAAATTGCGTTTTCACTTTGCTGGGGTCATCGGATGGGAATTCGGGACTCAAAATATGACAGACACTTGAGTGCAACTCATATGACGAAGCAACAAACCAAAAAAAATTATATTTACTCCAACAATTGTCATCTATGGTTTTTTTGTGCTTAGTTCTTGTCACAAAAATTATACACACATGTACAGTGTGGCTACTAAAGGACTGAATGATATAAAATAACAATGACTTTAAAAAACACACATGTTTCAAAAAAGGTTGTATTATTTTATTCCAAAATATAATTAATGGATTTTTCAAAGTATTATTTGTAAAAATAAAAAATACTCAAATGATCATAATTTTCCTGCTCTCAAATACAGGCTGCTCTATGTCATTCAGTCCTTCAGTGGCTCACCCTGTATATGTGTATGTATGTGTAGTATATGCATGAATGTATATATATATATGTTTATACGTATGTATGCTAATTGATAAGTTATCAAGGGTTTGTAGCTTACAGTCGAGCTACCGAGAGAGTCATGGTTATTATATCAACGGTTGTTCTTAACGAAGATAAAAAAAAAGAAGATAAGAGATACGCCGGTGATGAGCGAGTTTTGAAAAAATTGTTATCATTTCTTATTTCAAGTTTGTTCCACCTTTTTCCATTTTATTACAAACCTTTTCTTTTATCTGACGTTACAGACTTTTTACCGGGCTACTCCAGGAAGATAAAACAGGTAAATAAAGAACATAATAAAGAATCTTCAATAGTAATAATTCAATAGAATTCAATGGAATTTATTCTTCAATACAATAAATTCCAAAATTATCAAATCAATGTTGGATCACTTGAAAGCGATTTTTTCATGGTGAATAAAAAATTTCCGGGGATTGTAAGTGCGTGTAATACATAATAATATTGCCTTCACTTTAAATGAAGCGATCATGAGTTCCCAAATGAAAAATAACTCGATAATGTATTCCAATAAACATCATTATTAACGTATTTTTCATTGTGAAACCCACGATTCCCCATTTCGAGTGAGGGTTCTCGCTGTGGCGTGAAATATTCATTCGAAAAAAAAAGAACAAAAAAAAAAAAAAATTGGCCTGTAAACGATTGGGTTGGGTCCCTTCGGGTCTGGCAACGATGTGAATAGTCGGTCACTGCCAAAGACCGTGCACGTGAGTGTCGTGTAAGATTCTGGATCCGCGGTTCATAAAACCATGCGAAGAACCCGCGACCGGCCGGCCGGCCGTCCGCGTCCGACCGGCACACCTGTTCGCCCAGGTATGCCGGGAGAGAGAGAGACAAGCTCTTCGGACAAGCTGCCCCGCCGCGGGCGACTGTATCCTCGGGCGATCGTGCTTCGTACCCATTCTATACGTTGAAATTGTCTTCCTTCGAAACTTAACCCCGCGGCAAAATTGATCGTAACCGATGAACGACCGTCAAACGCGATTCCAATCCATAATTGTTCCAATTGTGCATGAAAAAAAAATTGGGTTTTGTAACAACTGGTTAGAATCCTAGCTACGATAAATCCATCGACGACAAGTATATCGAGGATCTATCTAGCTTTTCTATTCCGGATCGTCCCTGAAGATGGACAATCTGGAATTGCTCTGAAATTATGACCAGAATTCCGCCATTTTTCCGACTCGGATCTTGTCCAGAAACCAGGAAAACTAGTCCCAGTTTGGCCGACTAATAACCGATTATATGCAGAAATGGGCATTCATTCGATGAAAATGTATTTCAAATACTTTTCGGACCAAATGATAATGAATTTTATCAGATTTGTTCATTGTATAATAATAATTTACGTAAAATGACCATAATTATTGCAAAAAATGTGAAAATATTGATTCTTTCATGACAATTAATCATAGTTATTCGTTCGAAAAAGTATTTGAAATACATTTTCATTCAATGGATGCCCATCCCTGATTATATATTAATATCGGTTTTGTTACTCCTGGGCTAACCGGGCGCTAGTTAGGTCACCAGTTCAACCTGGAACAAATTTAGAATAGTATCCAGACAGTTTTCCCCATCTCATTCTACATAATTCCGTTGCTGCTTCCAATCACTATGCAAGTTACCCGAATAAAACAGCAAATCCCTGACCAGATCCTGAACCGTTATCCGATCTAGCACCTGGATAGCGCAGAATGACCCACATAACCATCATCCATCTTCCCGACCTAAATCTCCTGCCGTAACCAGGGAAACTAGTCGTCACCCCACCAACTACCCCGCCATCATCCCCTCACCCAACTCCATTCCTCCACAACGTCCCAGTCCATAAATTTTTGCGTTTCAACATATCGGTCCTGATCCCCGAGTCTGGCAGCAGCCCGACGTTCAATAAAATGAATCAAGACACCGATTAAAACTCTCCAAAGCGAATCGTTACCGAACGAGACGAGCGAGACCGAAAAACAGACAATCCAGACAGAGACGGAGAGTCCCACTCGTTGGTCCAGAACCCTGCAGCAGCAGCATCAGCATCAGCGTCAGCAACAGCAGCAGCAACATCGACACGAGCACGCGAGAAGAACAAGCGGGGAGGAGCGGAGAGAGCACTTACACAGGTGCGACGTTCCTTGGAGGTCTCGTGAAACGCGAAACCTCTATACGTTGGTCAAGAAGAGAGATCTCGCCGAGTGTGGAACTTCCTCCTCGTCGTGCGCGGTAGCCGTCTCGGCTCATCGTCTCGCTCTCGCTACCTTCCCAGAGATACGTCCCGAACGAGACCTCCCCGTCTCTGCCGCCCCCCCCCCCCGCCCCCTGCCTTTCTTCCTCACCGCCCTCGGCTCGTGTTAAAAGAGCTACATTCCAATGGCCGTAACCAGTTCTGAATCGATTTTCGAGTCACCTCGTAGCCAGCCATCGGCCAGGATGCCCCCGCGACTGGCCGAGTTGCCGGACCGCGGGTGACCACCTCCTCCACAAACAAATGAAACAAAAACTCGGCACATCTTCCATCCGCCCTCCTTCCCTGGGACCTTTGCCTGTTGGAGCGTCTCCCACCACTTCGGAGGACCTACGTCGTTACCGTTAAGGAATAATAATTCGATGAGTTATCGTCGAGGAACTCCGTTCCCGGAGTCGTCATCGAGCGAGATCCCGGTCGTGGATGTACTGGAGGCGCATAATGGAAGAGTAAGGTTCTAGGGATTCGAGCACAGGACAATCGGGAATATGAAGTCGAGACAAGTGACAGCCTGTGAAGTAAAGTAACACATACGGAACAGATATTGGAGGTTTACCGTCTCAGTTGATGATTGAGATTGTACGCAGAATTTAGTTGGCTTGAATTGGAAGAAGAGGAAGAAGAAGAAGAAGAAGAAAACCGTTCAAATAGGATGAGAATTCAGATCCGGAAGGTGAATTTATTTCGAGGTATGATTTTCCTTGTTCCGCTTGATGCGACGTTCGGACGGAGAACCAAGGGCTGGAAATGGTGCCCGTTCGGATTAAGGTAGTACCCTCCATAAGAGAGTTCCTCGTCAGATTTTCATGAAACTTGGCATACTTATAGGTATTGATAAGAAAAAGGTTCAGTTAAATTTTTATGGCTTTTCGGAGCGCGAGAAAAAAGATATCAACACTTTTATTTTCACACGTTGAACATCGAGCCTTATGGAGAATCACGCTCAATTTGATATAATACAAGAAGTCCTCGTCAGATTTTAATGAAAACACTTAAGCTGCAAGTTGAATATTCGGAAAACATTTTGGGCACTTGACAGTAGAGATCAGGAGACTGTAATGATAATAATAATCAAATAAACATCGGGAAAATACAGTTTATATCAGGAGTTGGTCGTGATCCAGTGGACATGGCAACGTTGCGCGTTTGTTTCCCATCTTCTCTCTCTCTCTCTCTATCACAAATCGACATCATAACACCCATTTTCCACACTTCTTAGACCAATAAAGCAGGATGCAAGCTCCCACATCATTCCACTCAGCAGGTTCTATTGGCTCGCGCTATTTTTTCACAGGTCCTCAAAAATGATCACTTCAACACGTTTTCTATTTTGGGTGTTTTGAGCCTGTTTTTCTGGAAAACGGGAGCCGATCTACCATTCGCGGAGCCGGATTCTCGTTCCACGGGGAGAAAGAGAAAAAAAATTAGAAGAAATCGGTTGTCGCTTGTCGTGATTTTTAAAACGGATGAAAAATTTTTAGTTGGCCCGTGAAATTCGTGAACGAGACACGAGAGATGATGTCGTTGGTGGATGGGAGTTAGGAATTTGGACATCAGCGGGATGCCGCCATCCCGTCTCGTCCGGTAATATTTACGCTCGAACACCCCGGGGGATGGCGAGGAGGGGGGGGAGTCGACTCGGGACGGGGAGACCCTTTCTTTGGGTTGCTGGGCCCTCGGGGCTTCCCTCGGTTCTTTCGCTATCATCGGATCTCGGGTTACCCGATGGGCCCTACGGGGTCTCCCTCGGGGAGAGACTTTAATGGCCCTCGCGCCCACAACAGCTTTGGCTGCCACCAAATACACATATATACATATACATATATACATATATAAAGATGTGTGGGTGTGTGAAGAGAGAGAAAGATGGAAAGACTGAGAGAAGCTAATTTTCGAAGCGTAAAAAAAATTAACAGCCATCGAACACTCCGGCTATTCCGTCTCCGGCAATATGCGGACGGTTGGGAGAGGAGAGGGGCGGGGAGGGGGGATACCAGAGGATAAGAAGGCAACAATAGGAGGAACCTCCGAAGAACCTGGGGACTCAGGTGGAAAAGTGGAAAACGAATCGACTGTCGAGATCTCGAAGACGGAACGAAGGCCGTATGCCCGAGGGAGACGAGATACGGGACCCCGGGTATTGTTGGCCCAAGCGGCGGGATTTATGTGTATGGATATATAGACGTGAGAGGGATATATGGCCGGATAATAAATAGCGATGAGATAGATATATTAGACTGGTTCTTAGCACGGGTCATTTTTGAATAAAAATAGAAACGCCCTCGACATAGTTTCCAAATAATTGAATGAATATATTCGCGAAGGGCCTAGTCCCTATCTCAATGTTAACCCAAGCCTAAGTAATTTTATATTTTTTGTCATTTGATAACATGCAATGCTTATCGGATTAATTTATTGTAGCTAAAATATCAACAGAAGACAAATTTGCCCGATATGCTTTCTTTGTCAGAAAGATGCGTACTTTTTGAAAAAAAAAATTGTTCATCGACAAAAACAAAATAGCTGAACTAATATGGCGGCTTGAAAATTTGAAATCATTCGAATTACGATGAAAATTGCGTTTTCACTTTGCTGGGATTATCGGATGGGAAATTGGGACTCAAAATATGACAGACACTTGAGTGCAACTTATAAGACGAAGTAACAAACCAGAAAAAATATATATATTTACTCCAACAATTTTATCTATGGTTTTTTGTGTTTAGTTCTTGTGCCAAAAATTGGGAGAGATAGGGACGAGGCCCTTCGCGAATATATTTTTTCAATTATTATGTGGGGGGCGTTTCTATTTCAATTGAAAAAATGACCTCTGCTAAAAACCAGTCTAATATATATAACGTTTGTTCATACGGCGAATGTCGATTAAGTATCGTGGATTCATCGTGTTAGATTATATGAATTTTTATATGAAAAAAAAATTTCAAGAAGATTCTTGAAGTGTAACGTCTTGAGCTGTTCGTCACGTAGGATTTTTTTTCTGTTTTTTTTTTTTTTTTTTTTTTTTTTCACAAAATGGCGTTTGATCGAAGTTGAAATTCACTTTTGAACCTCAATTCACGACCTTTGTTGATTGATAAAAAAATAAATAAATTAGTTTCAAAAAAAAAAAAAAAACCCACGTGCCGAACTTTATTACCTATCCGTGCATATTGTGTCCAGATTTTAGAGGAATCGGTCATTACCAACGTACATTTTCTCCAAACGTGGTTTATCGACATTTTGGAACATTCGAAAAATCGTTACACGAAGATTTTGAAAAATACAATGTCCCATTATAACACAGCTTCCTCTATGAGGAAGCAAAAAATAATCTGGCATCAATTGTTGTTTGAGAGAGATGTGCAGTGAGGAGGAGGGGGGGGGAGGGGCACGATGGTAGTTTTCCCGGTTTGGTTTTTCCGGCGATGCCACAACTGGGAGAGCTTCGTCTCGGATAACCGATATCCGTTGGCTTTCATTCGTTGTACCATATGCCCGTGTCGCGGATGCTGCTGCTCCGGCTCCTCTCGCCTTCTGACTCGAGAGCGTTACGATTGCGAGTCCAATGCTGGTGCTGCTGCTGGTGCTGGTGCTGCTGCTGCTGTTGGTGCTGCTGATTTTGCTGGTGATGCTGGGGGGCTGGGACTCTGAACGTCGGAGTACCCGGACAAACCCCGCTGGTCGGCCATCCACGAAACGTGAAAGACTCGAAAGGCAAGTGGCAAGTGCCAGTTGCTCACCAGCACTTGCCACGGATGGACGCTGATCGGGCGGTCCCGCGATAAATCTACAATCGACATACAAGAAACACAATCCTCAAATTCCTTCCACGTTACTTTCATTTTTCATATTTTTTTCACATAATTAAATAAACATATTTATACATACATACATATATATTGATCTATACATATACGTATATAAATATTGATAATCCGTCGAAGCGTTCCGTCGAAACAATTTTAATTTGTGATTTTATTACATTTTTCAATTTTTTTTCACAATTTTTGAAATTTATTTTTCTTCAAATTATTTATTTTGTGAATGTTTTTTTTTTTGTTTTAATTCTTTTTATGATATCGAATGAGACACTATTGGATGACGACAGCCACGGACATGTGATTGTAAAAAAATTGTAATCGAGAAAAAAAAAACCCCAACGAAATAATATGTCTGAAAATTGTGAAAAAATTGTGACGTTTGTTGAATCACGAGTGACGAAGATTGATCGTTATGTTCACATTGCCGATTTTTCATTCCGATGAAATCCCGTCGGATTTGCATCAATTGATATACGGAAATTACAATTCACGTTTTTTTATTATTTTTTTTTCATCGTGAATTGTGATTAGTGTTTTTTTGTATTCACGAGAACTTCGTTTTTCCTTTGGATTGTTTTTTTTTTCTTCATTTTTTGGTGTTTTATATCATTTGTATTATCGTGGTTTGTCGGGAGGAATTTTAACGGTACCGCGGTGTGAAAAAGACGTGATAACGCGGTGGGAGGGACAACAGAGTGCAACAGTTGCATCGTGAGAACTTGTGTGTGTGCGTGTGTGTGTTGTGTGATATATCGTTGACAGAAGCAGGTGCGCGAGAGAACGTGAGATCGGATGATAATCGTGGGCGCGAGGATGCTGGAGCACGTTGCCGGACAAATCTCGCCAGAGAATCCGGGACAACGAGGGAAGACCAATCATTGCCAGAAGAAGCAACGACACAACCGACAGAAACAGTGTTGCGTCTGATCATTTGACGGAAGAAAAAAAAAAAAAGAAAATCGGGAACGATCTTTTCGTCGTTTTTGAACGTTTGAGAAAACGTGAATATTATATATTCATATATATATTTATATATATATATATATATACAGATTTATAGATATACATATATGTGTGTATAACAATAGCCGCGGAAATGCCGACGATTCGACGACGATCATGGGCGACGATGCTCAAATTTGCGATCGTCGCTGTGATAATACGAGATTTTCGAGTGATCGATGGCGCGGGCACGTCATCCGGATCGAATTCAGCCAAGGTGAGTTTTCAAACTCGTGACCAATTTTATTATTTTTTTAAATATTATTTTTTATTATTATTATCGATATTATTATTGTTAGTAGTAGTAGTGGTATATTTATTGACAGTACATGACAGGTTTTTGGTTTGACAAATATTTTGGCATGTATATAGCATATATATAGTATATGGCCAATGGGCCTTCGACCATATTATTATTATTGTTGTTGTTATTATTATTATTATTATTATTAATTATTACTAGCCTTTATAAGGTGGCACACTTGTCAGAGTATAACATGCTGGCATTTTCAATTTTCGTCATCAAGTTAATTGAAGAAATGAATGTAATTCAATTTTAATTTTTTTGTCTCTATCTCTCTTTCAGTCTTTATTAGTTTGAACAATTTTTTTTTCGGTTCAACGGTGATCTTTAGTCTTATGTACATCCGTATTGCGAGTATTTACGTAGCCTCGATGATAACGCGAATTATAGTTGTCGCGTCTGGTTCCAAAAGTTTCGTCTACGAGGTGGAAACATTTTTTTTTCTCTTTTTTTTTTGTTTTACTTCGAGAGACACGTTTTTATTTTTCATTTTTTTCTCATTTTGTCGCAAGACCGGTGATGCAAGAACGGTAACGGGCACGATGGTTGTCGGCTCTTGGGGGAGAAGAGAGAACGAGAGAGAGAGAGAGAGAGAGAGAGAAAGAGGAAAAAATATTGAGACAAAAAAATTGAGAGTTCCACTATAATTCGTAAATTGAAAGAATGAATGAATGAATAAATAAATAAATAAATAAATAAATAAATAAATAAATAAATAAATAAATAAATAAATAAATAAATAAATCAATAAATAAATAAATGATGAATGTGAATCCGTTGGGTCGTACTGTGACACGAGTTATTTCAATTCGGGTTAATGGGACAAGATCGTACGTACCAGGAATGAAGAAAAGACGTCACGATGAAATTCATCTCATCGAGATAAATTTGTTCGTGATAATTCAGGGATGCTGGCGAGCGAATAAATCGATTGCTCGCGAGAGAAAAAAGTTCACGACAAAAAAAAAATGTCCGGTTGTGAATCCAGCGTTCGAAAATATTTGACATATTTCTTTCGAATAGTCTCGTTCACAAATGGAGTTATGCTCGAGGTCGTTTGGTTTATTGCGTTTGAGACGAATCCATCGATGAGTTCGGGATCTCATGGGCAGAGATTGGGCCATTCAAGTTGAACATTAAACGTTATCCACTGTTTTTCACGGGACAGCATGTTCCTCACGTGGCAAAATGTGTCTTCAACACGAATGCGACAAAAGCGCACGTCATCATGCGCAACCTAGGTGTGCGATAAAACATTCGAGCGTAGAATTCACAAACTCCACGTGAGGGCGTAAAAAACGTTGGTTCGAAAATTAGTAAAATGTTTGCGTGTGTGTTTGTCAATCGTGTGATAGAACGATAGCACACACGTGTTGGGATGGGAATGAGACAAAGTTTTAAGTTCGGAATTAAGGTAGTACCCTCCATAAGAGAGTTCCTCGTCAGATTTTTACGAAACTTGGCATACTTATAGGTATTGATAAGAAAAAGGATCAGTTAAATTTGTATGGCTTTCCGGAGCGCGAGAAAAAAGATATCAATACTTTTATTTTCACACGTTTAACATGTGAGCCTTATGGAGAATCACGCTCAATTTGATATAATACAAAAAGTCCTCGTCAGATTTTAATGAAAACACTTGAGCTGCAAGTTGAATATTCGGAGAACATTTTGGGCACTTGACAGTAGAGATCAGGAGACTGTGATGATAATAATGAGCAAATAAACATCGGGAAAATACAGTTTATATCAGGAGTTGGTCGTGATCCAGTAGACATGGCAACGTTGCGCGTTTGTTTCCCATCTTCTCTCTCTCTCTCTCACTAATCGACATGATAACACGCGACGTTGCCACATCAAAGTACTACGTACCTCAATCAGGAGATGGTATATCTTAGGCTTGCTTTGGCTCCCACAGTTTGTGGGATACTACCTTAAGATGGCTCAAAAGCACACGGTCGGATCGTCTATTTGTTATTCACGAGCACACGCACACGGACCGCCGCGGGTCTTGGTCGATTGTTGTGAAATTACAAGTGGAGCAACGGAGCCGGGCGCCAGGACAATTGTTATTTGCCACATGTAACGCGAGACCGTCTCGTACGTTCATCAACTATGCATAGACCCACAAGTCTATCTACCGGCAAACACTCGGATGCACAAACTCATTGTGATGATAAATGCGTCTTTCAATCGGCAACACACACACACTTACACACACACACACGTATGTATGGGGCATTCGATGTAAAATTAGGTCAAAACCCTGATCACTAACAATTGAGTTCACGATTTTTCGTTCGCTTTCATTTGACCCCAAAGATACCCACGATTTTTTTTTTTTTTCAAAATTTTTCGACCCCTCTACAATCCTTGAAAAAATTAAATCACTACCCCGATATGAAAAAAATCATGATTGATAAAGAACCAAATAGCAAGTTTCAACTTGCTAGACGATGGGAAACAAACGCGCAACCTTGCCATGTCTACTGGATCACGACCAACTCCTGATATAAACTGTATTTTCCCGATGTTTATTTACTTATTATTATCATTACAGTCTCCTGATCTCTTCTGTCAAGTGCCCAAAATGTTCTCCGAATATTCAACTTGCAGGTCAAGTGTTTTCATTAAAATCTGACGAGGACTTTTTGTATTATATCGAATTGTGCGTGATTCTCCATAAGGCTACATGTTAAACGTGTGAAAATAAAAGTGTTGATATATTTTTTCTCGCGCTCCGGAGAGCCATAAAAATTTGACTGAACCTTTATCTTATCAATACCTATAAGTATGCCAAGTTTCATGAAAATCTGACGAGGAACTCTCTTACGGAGGGTACTACCTTAAGTCTTCTTTTTTTTTCACTGCCACGCGGTACTCGACCGATCAAAGTTGTTGAACGACTCGTGGTGTCTCAAGTGCGTCGCACCGGATGCGAAATTGAGCGAGGGCACGGGGAGAGTCAATGATTTAAACTGTGTACAAGTTGAAACAATTTCAATTGTGAGAGTCCAAAGCAGGCGTAGGCCATGCGGTTCTTTACGTTGTACCATTTCATATTTTTTTTTCGTAAAAAAAACGAATAAAAAACACATGTTGTTTTTGTAATTTTGTTTGTTTTCGAAATTTGATTTAAATGTATCGATTTGAAATATATCAATTCAAAACGCACAGGCCACCAGCTATACATTGTGGTGCATGCGCTATAGTTATTTTTGCGTGGGTATTTTTTTTTTTTTTTCAATTTTTACTCGATATATTTTTTTTTTCAAAGGTACGATAATAATCGAACAGTCGAGCACGGTCGAACTAGTTTAAACCCCCGTACAGTCTGGGAAGTTTGCGTGGGTTGCTGTTGTTGAGGTCAATCGTCTCTCTCGCGTGTGATACAAAACGCCCACGGTATATCGGTACCGACACGACAATAAACACTATTCGTCGAGAAATAATTTTTCAAAATTATTTTTATTGTCACGTATTGGAGCACGGAAAGACACGGGGAAATTATCGATTGACGTTTGACAGCTGGATAACGACCAGTTTTCCGGGTTTCTGGACGGGATCCCAGGTCGTAAAGCTGGCTGGATTCTATCCAGATGCTATATAGAATATCTGTCCAGGATTTAGTCAGGATTTTGCTGTTTCATTCGCCAAACTTGGATAGCCATTGGAACCAGCATTGGAATGATGTTGACTGAGTTGGGGAAAACTGTCTAGATACTATTCCGGAATTGACCCATGTTGGCACGTTAGCCCAGTTAGCGCCTGACTAGCCCAGGACTAACATATGAAAACTGACAAACTTCTGCCAAAGCTAATAACATGGCTGTTGTCAATTTTTTTTTCGGTCCGAACTATCTCGAGTAAAAGTGATTATACGTGAACATAAATAATTGTATATCAATTGATCATAAACAATTGTATACTAAAATTGGCTCGATATAATTTTATATATTTGTATATAAACGTATACAATTGTATTGTATACAATTTTATATACCGTAAATAAAATTTTCACGTATGTATAGATATATAATTATATACAAGACTATATTGAATTATATATAACTGTATGTGATATTATATCTAATTATATAAACTAGCTTAAAAAATGGTATCTACATATATCATTATAAATAGAACTATATATAATGATACAAATCAAATTTGATGGGAGTACATTAATATCGCATTATATATTCGAATTTATAGAGTTATATACAATAATATATAAACCTCCATATAAATATATATATGATAGTATATCATTTTTATATAATTGTATCGAAGTATAAACAATAATTTTTACTTCGGATATTATTCGTGATATTCAATAACAATTGGGATGGACAATGTTATTAGATACTGAACAATTATTTTTTTAGGTCCGGTTAAAATAGAAAAAAAACTTCGTGTTCAACGTCGAGCCTCTTCACGTACCAATCGGTAATAGAAAAGCTATACACAGATTCTATCTATCCGTGTCATCTAAATATGTTTCCTAGCTAGATCATATCCAGTTCCCGCACCGATAAACTCGATAGGAAAAATCAGCTGAAGGCTGAGTTAAAATGTTATCCCTAATGGATTTACACAGAGATGGTGCATCTTCACGATATTCATCATTTCGACATTCAATCCCGTTGCACCGAATGTTGTATAATTGTTATTATCATACTTAAGTTCATTGACCACATGTACGAATGAGTGTTACAACGTGCGTACTCTCCCCGTCGATCCGACACCCAAGCACGTATTCTCGAGAAATCGATTATTCATCGCTGATACATCGACTCTCCGCTGTGTTGCGTTATCTCATTGCTACAATTTTATTAATACCACCGACCGCATGAAATTCCTCGGTAGACGAGACGTGATCTCATCGATCGGCCGTTCACGTACGTGGCGATGAAACTACGGCTTTGGATTGAAAAAATAAAGAAAAACCAAAAGGAAACGAATACATATATACAAAAAATGTTATATAGGGTGGTCCTTATTTGGGGTAAACAAATTTTTTGGCCCTCCCATGGGCTCAAATGTCCCGAAAAAAATAAATTTTTGAGTAGCCGACGGCCCAGCCTCGTAGACCAATTCTAAGTACCGCCCCAAAGCCCTCGTATTTCGCCATTTGATTAACATAGGGTTTTTGGCACCTGATAGTTTATATTTTTTTTCTTCCGCAGTATTGCACCGAAAAATCCGAAACTCTGCACATTTTTCACTCAGGGTAGTAGGTCTTCGATGCCAATTTTAAACATTTTCCAATAATTGAATTCGGCGGGGAATCGGCAAGTTAAGGTAGCTTGTTTCTCAAAAGCTTCGATAAATTTCATAATAACTCGAAAACTATGTGAGATACGACGATAATGCATATAACCTTTTTTGTAGAAAATTTAATTCTCTACGAAAAAGATTCAATAAATATTTTTCTTATTTTCCAAAGTTTTTTAAATATTCGAATATATAATATTGAAAAAAAAACAGGAAAATATCTTTATTTTATCATTGATCGAAAAAAATATATATATCAATGATTGAAAACATAAATATTCTTCGTCGTTCGTTCGGATTCGGCCGTGACAGAGGGAAGAAAAAAAAATTATATTTCGCCCGCTGGCGGAGTGCGCATGTGCAATCGCCTCGGTAATGAAATCGGTCACTTTGCGTCTGCTGCGCATGCACGAAATGACGCGTTTTCCACGGGGGCTCGATAAAAAACAAGTTTTCGCCGAAGGATATGAAAGTTTTTTTTTTCGATTTATAATTTTTACGAACTTAATAAGTAATTATTCTCACGATTTTCTTAATTAGATATCGAAACCAATAACAATAATCTTCAGTATACTTTGATTATTGTTTCAACTTGCAAGTTTATATCCCTATAATGTGTGTGTGTGTGCTTGTGTGTGTGAGTGTAACGGGATTTCGCCTCTTTAATTCACGTCGGGTAAACGCTCTGCGCAACCTGAACGCGTTTTCACGTACCACATGTCTACGTATATATATATATATATATATATATATATATATATATATATATATATATATATATATCCACACACATATATACATATATATATGAAGGAGAGGAGAATCGAGTGTCCCGCTCGGGGGATCTATCGTAACGCTGCCGGAATGCAAATTAATCAGGATAATAAGGTGCTGGCGCCACCTCGTTACTCGCCCAACTCCATCATCAAGATCGGACAAGAAGAGGAATAACATTAAAAAAAAAACAGATGATTAAAAAGTGAAAGAAAAAATTTCAAAAAAAGTCGAACAGCTGCGGAGGAAAAAGAGGAGGGGGGGGGGGGAAGCTCGATGATCGTATAATAGACGATCGACGCGTTACCGACCAACCGGTCATCGGGTTCCAGAAATCTGTGCGTACGAAAGTTTAAAAAAAAATATACATCCATCAATGCACAGATTTATATATGTTATATTTCAGAGAGTGGTCCTTATTTTGGATGTTTTTTTTTATTTTCGTGCTCCCCCAGGATAATATGGTTCGAAATAAATTTGAAAAAATATCCTCAAAATGTGAAGTCCATATGTCGACTCTTGACTCTGCCGCCAGCCTCCTGAAGTTTGCCGTTTGAATGACAATGTTTTTTTTTTTCATATTTCAGAATTTTTTTATTGCGACTGAAGAGTTCTACATAAATAATTGTTCATTTCGAGCCATTTGACATTCAAAATAAGTTTTTTTTTTTTTTGTATTTCGACTGACGCGAAAAAAATAATTGTTCAGCATCTATAAGGATATTTCGGCATTGCTATTGTAGTCGGTAGAAAGCTAACGAAGCTCAAAAATTATTTCGTGCAGTACCTCAGTCATAATTAAACAAAATCGCTTTTATAAAAAACATTATGTTTGTATTTATAGTCAGTTAAAATAAAAATAAAAATATTTTTAATGTAGAATGACTCGAAAAAAAAAAATTGCTCATAATCCACATTATTACCCACAGTGCAGAACCTCAATCACAATAAAATAAAATTCTGAAATATGAAAAACACCATGTCATTTGAATGGCGAACTTCGGGAGGCTTGCGGCAGGCTTAACAATTGAGATAAAGATTTCAAATTCTGAGAATATTTTTATTCATACATTTTGAACCATATTATTCTCTGGGAGCACCGAAATAAAAAAAATCCAAATTCCAAAAGGACCACCCCAAATATCTATATATAATATCTATATATAAAAGAAATTACACATGACGAAACACAATCGTACGAACAATTCAAGTCTATAAACAATAAATAAAGTCATTTGTCACGAATATTTGCGGATCGTGAGTTTGACCGAAAAACCATTAACGCGTGACGCTCGTCACACGCGCGTCGAAGTCTACACGTCAGCCTGCACGTACGGCTCGACTACTTGTTCACGTATGTTCCCCGGGTGCTCGCGTTCGCCCGTGCGCGCGTGCGCGCGAACAACCGATTGAACCATCGGAATCGAACGATCGGTTGCGCAATATCGATCGTCGTATTTCCGCGTTCAATCCGGTTCGTACGGAATCCCAGACGACGTGCCCGACGTGTCCCCGTGTTCGTCTTGCCCGGATTCCACGTGTGTGTCGCGCGAGTGCGAGAGAGATGGTCGAATAGTTCCCAAACCGTTGTTCGTCACTGTTACTGACTTTACGGATGAAATGAGAGAACGATTGACTGGAAATTGAGTCGATGCGTACGATCGTTCTCGTATTTTTTCGCTCATGTCAATGGGAACGGAGAACAATGGGTTACAGTTTTTCATTACCGACCGAGCACTATCGCTTTTGAGAAAAATCGCATTAAAAAAAAATTGCGTGGATTATGGTCGATGTGAGAGACGACGAATTACCCAATACAGAATTGTGGTCCATTTGTCGTTTTAAAAACATTTTTTTTGTTTTTTTTTTTTTAATTAATCTTGTTTTTTATTTCCCATAGTCTCGCATTAATCCGTTTTTCGGATTCCGCACCGATGCATCGCCGTTGCATCACGATATTGGCACAAGCGCACCGCCGTATACGGAGCGATAAAGCAAATATATTATAATTTCACGTGTGTCAGTCGTATTAACGTTTTATTTCGTTCTGTTTGCATGTTGTATATGCGTTTCACAGCGAGCGCCGACGTTATATTAGTCGTTTATCAATTTGCGGTAATAAAATAAAGCTCGGATAGTGCCGCCGCAAATGGTCGTGGCAGTTAATTGCCAACAAACATCGGTTTTATCGCATCGTCGAGTAGCGGCAGACTGCCGAGTAGTAGATACACATGATATATTTAAGTTACGCACATACACACCACAGACATTATACATAAATATATGTATATATGGATCACAGAGCCGTTGAATCATCGAGGTGCGATGGTAATGAAAAACAAAAAAAAATTACCACCTCAAACATATATTCAAATAAAAATAAACATATATGTAATTAATACAAATAATAAAACTACAAGCTCAATTATACATACACTACTACTCAATTATATATACACTACAAAAAATGGTTGTAGGACAATGATAAAAACAACAAATTGAACCTTCAAGAGTCTAATTTGAGATCTTGAGTTTAAATTTCGTTGTCATTGACCGTAATTCATAGTAATCATAAGAAAATCGTCGGTAACATTTTTCACTAGATTTTTGCTTGCCTTTCAAAAGGTCCTCGGATTTTAATAATTTGTTTTTAGTGAATCCATCTGAAATTTCTTTCTGATTCATGCTTCCTGCTTAATTTGAGTGGTTCAAGAGTTCTGTACGATTATTTATTGCTGAGTTATGATCTGTCAAACCAATTACATATATATGAGGCGGGGCTCGATGATGGTCGATGATTTTTTTTAGTACATTCTGGATCCCACGACCTCACTAATTTTTTAAAAGTTTTTTCAGACGCCCTTCTCTCTGTTTTCCCTTCCCCCTTTTGTTATCAAGAGCTGGTGTAGCAAAAAATCGATCTTTCGATTACTTTCGATAGAAAATCGATTTTTCAATTATTTTATGATTTCTTGATTATTTTTTGTGAATAGAAAAAATTGATTTTCCATCGAAAATAATCGTAATATCAATTCATCGCAAGGGATATTTTTTTTTTAAATTTTTTTTTCTAGGAAATTATTATAGTATATGTAAACTTTGGAAAAAAAACTCGAATATTTTTAAAACAGAATTTTTTAATTGAAAGATATGTGTGTATATATATATATATATATATATATATATATATATATGTCTGCCTGTGTATATATATGTAAATGCATAACAAACCGACCGAATAATGTTTGTAAAGAGTAAATTGTTGACTTAAGCCGCGGCTCATCGTCTAATCACTCCAACCGTGTATATGTGTTCATGTATACATGGCGCTCGGTCATTATTACCATTTATTGCCTCGTTAACGCGGCGCACACTGCCAGCCAACGACTATGATACTTAAGGCGACGGACCGCATATTCTCTCTCTCTCTCTCTCGTTCTCTCTCGCTCCGCAGCGAGCACTAATATAAGCGCTGTCTCTCTCGCACTGCACGATGTATCCCATAATCTTAACTTCACCACATTTAACCGTAACAAATGCCGAATGTCGACCGTCGTAGTTTGCATCCTCGACGAATTTTATCACCCGATAAAAATTATTCGACGACCGGGAACCTCCGATAACCACGGAAAATGTGGAAATGGGTTCGAAATATTTATTTTTTTTATTTTCAAATGGATAAACGACCAAGGCGATGAAGGTTCTATATTACTGTGGTCGATGTATATCATGTATTTATATGTAACGGGGTGGTTCTTATTTGGGTCATGTCGAAATGTTGATTTTGCCGGAGGCTCGGTCGATTTAAAAAAAAAAAAAGTTAAGCCTATCACGAACCTCCTAGTCCAATTCTAATCACCGCCTGAGACCTGGGAAATGAAAAATTACCATGTATTTTAAATGAGAAACATCGATTTAAATTCTTTCATTATCGGGAAACAATAAGAAAAAGCAATGAAGAACGACAAAATTATTGATTTTGAAAACAAAAAAAAGAAATAGAAAAAAGGAAAAAAATGTTATTTGTTCTGTATATCTTTGATTGACTCGTCGAACCGGAATAACGCGAAGGGTACTTTGACCCCGTGACAAATCAATCGTTATATAGACTTTGTAACACACACGAGTGTGCACAATGTGGGGCCGGATTTTTCTCGAATTTGCATAATATCAATCGCTCGGTATATTATCGATATTATCAGACGGAACAATGTACACACCGACATTCTTTTGTGTGTGTGTTGCCAATCGTCTTCTCTCTCTCTCAATATTCAAAAAAGAGAGAGAGAGAGAGAGAGAGAGAGAGAGAGAGAGAGCTCTCTCTCTCTCTCTCTCTCTCTCTCTCTCTCTCTCTCTCTTTTTTGAATATACATATCGCAATAAATAAATAAATAAATAAATAAACAGTAAATCAAAATATTTAAAAAATGTTACATTGATAATAATTGTTTATACGGGATAATCGATTGTTCGCAGGAGGAATGCAGAAAGAGGATAGCCGAGTGCACGATGTCGAGTACGGGTAACGTGCCTGTATGCGGAAGCGACGGTGTTACATATCCGAGTCAATGTCAGGTAGTTTCGCGACAGTGCCAGGGAGAATCCGTTCTCATCAAGCACACTGGTCCATGTCCAGGTGAGTCCAATTGTTTCGCTCTGATTCGAATTACGAAAGGATACATTTTTAATTGCGACTGAAATGACCCTTTCAACGCTTGGAAGGGTCAGAATTCAAAACATGTAATTTCAGGGTTCGCTTGATTAAACCTTTTTTCGTTCGATTTCCGGATAATTTACGGATATTTCCGGATAATGTCAGAAAATGACATTTAATTTAATATTTTGCAAAAAAAATGGTCGAAAAAAAAAAAATTTGAGTCGGAATGCCCCCATATCGATTCAAAGATCAGTATTCTGAATCTTCAGGACTGATATTTCCTAATCTAAAATTTCTTCTCACAGCATTATCCGGAAATAAGAAGAAACCTAAAAAAAAACATGTTTAAACATCAGAGGGTAGAATTACCCCTAACGGATTCAAAGTCAAGCCAGAATTTATTTTTTTTTTCATCCATAAACGTACCACGGACTCGTTGATATACCTGTTGCATTTTTGCCAAGATTTCAAGACACTTAAATAAGGGTATCACTAAAAAATCGTAAAATCCTGTGCATTTCAAGGGGTCAAAACGACCCCACCTGGTAATGGCCAATTTCAAAGACGGTGGGCTGCCAATTTAGGAAACTCTTTGGAAAAATATTAGGAGTCAATCTGGCTATGGGGAGGGTCAAAATTCGTCCGAGATCCATATGAGGACCACCCTAATATTTATATGTATATATATATATATTTCTTTTTATCTATCTATATATATATTTATTTTTTGTTTTAATTATCAGGAACTCCTCCGTGTTTTTCGGCACGATTAACAGCGAGACCGGGTGCCCGTCCGGTTTGTCGTCCGGACGGGACTTACGCACCGGTCCAATGTCACACGGAGACGGGATATTGCTGGTGCGTCACTCCCCAAGGTCGACCGCTTCCGGATACATCGGTGAGACACCCGAGACCCAGATGCCCGGCCGCGAGACACGCCGATGGAACGCACGGATCTTCCGGCGGAACGTCCGCGTCACGAGTCCCCGTCTCAGCGGCTACAACCACGACCGCGGTCGCATCCATGAGAAGCGGTCAGCGCAGACGCGCGTCCCCCAATTGGAAACAACGACGTCAGTACACCAATAGACATCGTAACAGTTGCGATCGTGCCGAAAAATCAAAATTCAACAACAATCTCATCGAAAATTTTAAGATCGAGTATCGAAGGACCAACATATCCGTCGATGGTAAATAATTGCAACTATGGGGTCGTAGGTTGTGGAATGAAGAATTTTCTATTTTCTAGTATCTATTTTCGTTATATGATTTTTTTTTAAATTCAATTTTTATTTTCAGTTTTTTTTTGTATTTAATTTTTATTTTCATTTTTTTTCATTATTACGATGATTTTATTTTCGTTATTCAATTTATGGGCGATAAATATATTGTTTATCAATACTTATCTCATAGACGATTTTAGGAGCTCGTGCATGATCATTAATAATATATAATGATACCATGGGTTATCGAATAGGGGACGTAGGATTAGGTAAAAATATTATTTCGACGATTTTATATCAAACAGCCAACTATTTATTTATGGTCATTCAGGAATCAATGAAAAAAAATCTAATCTAAATTTACTACTAATCCCATTAAAAAATCTTAGGATAGCGTACATGATCATCGATGATACATAACGATACTATGAGTTATCGGATATGGGATGGAGAATTTTCGAAAAAACAATCTCGACGATTCTTCGTCATTTTTGTGAGAAATATCGATTTTCCCATTCATTCATAGACTCACGATATCTATCGGATCCAATGAAAAATCATAATTCCATTCTAATCTCGTCTAAAATTTCAACATCGAGCACAGAATGACCGACATATCACACTGCGATAAATAATAATACTACGGCTTATCAAATACATGTACTAGATTATTATTATTATTTTTTTTTTTTTTCAATGATCTCGACAATTTTATTTCTGCGACAACATCGAGTTTGCTATTTATTTATAGACCGCGGTATTTATCGGATCGAATGAAAAGTTAAGAAAAAAAAAAAGAAAAAAAATAGTGGCGTCGGAGCTCGCGGTAAATAGCGTGCGAGCTAACGGGCGAGGGTAAAGCGAGGAGGGGGGGGGGAGGTAAATCGGTTGGGCGTGTTACCGAGACTCACGAGATTGACCACCGTCCGTTAAAAAAAAAGAAACAGAAAGAAAAAACGATATATATATATCTCTCGTGTGTGGCAAGCACAGCGATAGAGATCCCAGACACGTCTAATTGCCGGTTGTCGGCTGGCCCGTAATGAAAGTGATAATTGCTAACCCACCACGTTCCACGGGCACATCTCATTATCGATCCATAAAACACGAATGAATTGACACACGCGGCAAACACGTGTTGCGCTAATTTTGTATTTTCAATACCGAAATACGAAAAAAAAAAAAACAAAAAAAAATGCACAAGCAACGTTTTGCGAAAAACCTAGTTACAAACAAACAAACAAAAATGATGAAACTGAGTTTTTCAAGATCATTTCATACTGATCCGATGGTCTTTAATTCGCTCTTTCGTGATGAAAAAAAATTAATTTTTTATCTGTAAAATTCGCATTGTTATCGAATTGCAAAGCGAAACTGTGGAATTGTCCCTCTGGCGGCGCGCGTGGGAACCGAGAGATTCGGGCCGACCAATCACCACCACGACTGTGCGATCTCCGTCCGTGGGACGGGCAAGCTTCGGGTTCCCATCGGCTGTGCGATATTCCGTCGGCGCCGAAGAAACCCGAAGCTCGATCGGCGCACGAACGCGTCGCGCGCAGGCGCAGTCGTGAGTGGAGGGGGCTGGATTTCCAGAGTCCGTTTTCTCGTGCCAATAAAACGAAATTTGATTTTCATTTTATTTTCTCGTTACAAATTTTTTCATTTTCGTTATTTTTCTTTGTTCTCTAGGTGACAAAAATGTGGAACGCGTCTTGTCGTGGAAATTTTTGAGTCTGGACAAGGATGGTGACGGTAATCTCGATCGTGCCGAGTACAAGGAGCTACGACGATTGGCGAAAAAAGCCGTTAGACCGAAAAAATGCGCGCGCACGTTTGCGCGCGCGTGCGACCTTAATCAGGATCTCAAACTGTCGCGACAGGAATGGGGCGCTTGTCTTGCCAACGATTTCACTCGTAAGCCCGACGCAACAACGTTATAATTATGACAAATTATTATCACACGTTTATCATATGGTTTGCGGCCAATCGACGTTGGTTCGTAATATTTCGGGCCTCATTATTTTTTTTTGTTTATATCGCTTGTCTCTGTCTCTCTCTCTCCCTCTCTCGCTTGCTTCCTGTGCTTCTTCCGCTCGCGCGGTCTCCGCTCATCGAGATAACGTGACACAAAAAAAATTGAAATGAAAAAAAAATTGTGTGCGTCCGGGACACCCGGTAGAAGTAAAACTTTTTGTGGAACAGAATGAATTCGAAGACATTGTTGGGATTGTAGCATTTTAACTTTCGCCAATCTGCCGCGATTCCCATTCAACCCAATCCCGATTTGACTCGATCCCAGTCTGCCCCGACGTCGAGATGGCGATGGCGTCATCTTGTCCCGATTCATCCAGGTCAAAGTGACACCAACTGGGATCGGCAAACTGGGATTGAGTCCAATCAAGAAGATATAAATCGGTTATCCAGGAAATTTGGCGAAAGTCAGACTGCTAGGGATTATGGTAATTTGACTCTCGCCTGTATGACGCAATTCCGATTTGCCTCGTCTCAATTTGACTTCATCCCAATCTGCCTCGCCGTGGAGATGGGACGTCATCCAGCCCGCGTTTTATCTCGATTCGCTACGCACCGACCCAGTGGAATCTGGGCAGACTGGGATTGCCCCGCGGATAAGATGCCACGCCATGTCGAAGACGAGGCAGACTGGGATCGAGTCCAACCGGGACGATGTGGATTAGGATTGAGGCAGACTGGCGGGAGTTAGACTACGGCCACATTGAACAGTCTGACTCGCGCCAATTTGCCTCAATCCCAGTCTGCCTTGTTCCCAATTTGGCTAGATCCGAGTCTACCGATCCTACCAGGTCGGTGCGTCGCGAATCGGAATGAAGCGGGTAAGATGACGCGCCATCTCGACGTCGAGGCAGACTGGAATCGAGTCAAACCCAGGATCGGACTGATCAGGATTGGGGCATACTGGTGAAATTTGAATCGCTACCGAACCTGCACCTGACTTCCGAAAGTCTGGCTTGATTCCGATACACCCGGTCTCGATTTGACTCGATCCCAGTCTGCCCTGATCCCAATTTGGCTCATCTCCGAGACTACCGATCCTACCAGGTCGGTGCGTCGCGAATCGGGATGAAGCGGGTAAGATGACACCCCCATCTCGACGTCAAGGATGACTGGGATCGAGTCAGACTGGCGAAAGTCAAACTGGCACCATCCCGTTCAGCATATCATCCGATACGAATGTACATTCGACGGGTTTGCCGTTGGTCATGCGTTAGTCCGGTCAACACCGGGATTGGGCTTATCAAACGCGGTTGGTTTGAACATTGGGCGAATCTTTTTTGACGGAAGTAAAAACCCACACACGGCCGTCGCGGTTTGAACGACCGGGAACGACGAAGAAATTGGTAGCAATTGCCGGGACACCGGTCTCATATGCATGCCGACGCGGAGGACGAAGAATAAACCGAACAAGACGAAGAATCAGAAGGAGACAGAAAAAAACAAACGAAAATTGTAATACGACAAATAGAGAGAGCGTCGCGTGTATTTGACTCCGTGGTTGTTACTTGGGGGGGTTCACAATGGCGGATGTCCGCGAGCAAATTTTTCATCACCTACGCCCCAATAAAACCACGCAGTTATCAGCTCGTTTAACATACCGACTCACGCGTTTCGCGAGCATTGTCCTCCGGCTTATATGTTTAATATATATACACACACACGTGTGTATGTGTGTGTACCACTTGGGTATACTAATTTCACAACAGAATTTATTCTGCAACGTCTTGTCGCAGACGCTTGTGCTTGATCCCATCCCCCCCCCCCCATCTGTAATTTCAGCGACGCATCTAACGATTTACAAAAATTCGATTTCAAATTCTGCGCATGCAATGGCCCAATATTGTTCACAGCAGCATCAACATCGGAATGTGCGGTAATTTAATGCAATGATTATCGGATTACTCGTGTGGAAATTCTGGGACTGTCCAGTTGTTGCGTAGGATCACTAGCTGGGATCTAGTCGGGATTTTGATGTTTCATTCGGTGTATAGGTGCATTCCGAATTGTAAAGTGGATGCCAAAGTTCAGCCTCCTCCCTCTGCCCCTCTGTTCAAAGTTACACAGGGGAAAAGCATGGGGTCTGGCAGACCCACAGTAGAATTTTAAACCCTCAATTTCCCTCAAATCCAGCTAGCGTCTGGGCCTGCCCAGAAGTAACAAAACTCGAATAAACGTAAAATCGTATGTTGGATCTAAATCTGAACAAACAACTTATCACAAAAGTTTTGTCAAAGCCAATATCATGGCTATTGTTAATTTGCATCTGCGCGCAAGACTCGTCCACCCGATTCTTCGGTAGAAAACGTATTATTCCACACACCATAGTATTCAATCACGATATAAAAAAGCTAGATAGAGATCCTAGATATCCGTGTAATTGATAAATTTTGTCCTAGCTAGATAATATCCAGTTGCTGCACAAATAATTACAATTAGGAATGTTTTCCCGACGCCAGATTCGGACAGATTCAACCCGGGATGGCTAAAGACTGACTTCGATCAGTCCTACTTTTCCCATTCCCACTTTTCCCAGTTCTACTTTTCTCATTCCCAATTTTCCCAGTTCTACTTTTTCCAGTCCTACTTTTTCCAGTTCTACTTTTCCCAGTTCTACTTTTTCAAGTTCTACTTTTCCCAGTTCTAATTTTCCCAGTTCTACTTTTCCCAGTTTTACTTTTCCCAGTTCTAATTTTCCCAGTTCTACTTTTTCCAGTTCTACTTTTCCCAGCATAACTCGCTATTGGTTGGTTGGTTGGTTCATTTACTCGGTTCTGGCTCAAGTGAATGAACCAACGAACCAACCAATGGCGAGTTATGCTGCCAAAAGTAGAACTGGGAAAAGTAGAACTGGGAAAAGTAGAACTAGGAAAAGTACAACTGGGAAAAGTACAACTGGGAAAATTAGAACTGGGAAAAGTAGAACTAGGAAAAGTACAACTGGGAAAAGTACAACTGGGAAAATTAGAACTGGGAAAAGTAGAACTGGGAAAATTAGAACTGGGAAAACTGGAACTGGGAGAAGTAGAACTGGGAAAACTAGGACTGGAAAATGCAGAACCGGGAATAGTAGGACTGATCGAAGCCGGACTTGAACTATCTCATTCAACCCTAAAAGATTTCCACACGGGTAATAATTTTTTTCCACAAAATCACGAATTCAATAATACGCATGCGCAAACGTGATATTCAATTTGCAAATTTCGAGTGATAAACAAAAAAAAATCGTAAGAATAGAGGTATATTGAGCCAATAGGCTGAGTGATGCCATTGTTATCATTTAGTACGTTTGTTCTTGTCGCTGAACGGTGCAGCGGAAGGCCGTGCCGCGGTACCCGAGGCCCAAAGGACCCGGGCCACGGACCAAGGTGAGTTTTCCCATGGAAATTGCGACGAGAATTCCCATGTCAGTCTACCGGGTAGGGGGGAGGGGGGTGGGTCGTGATTATTTTTATCTTTTTTTTTCTTCATTCGTCGTACGTCACATGACCGTTTCTATGTGAACGAATTTATCTTATATATATATATATTTATATATATATATATAGACTAACGTGGCGATGCTCCTCGAAAAACGCATGTATAAAAGTGTCCACGTGCCGGATCTTTAGCTTCACGTTTTACACAATACACATGTACATTGCAACAAATTTGCAACAGTCTATCAATCACAAATATCTGCATCGGCGTTTTTTCTCGCTTGTCCATAAGAATAATTATTATTATCATCAATAATGAATGATAATTGATGCAATAATTTTTTTAAAGCCTTCGAATTCGATAATAATAGAGATGACAATGATACCAATAACAATGATAATAATATTCATCGGTATTTGTTATTATTATAAAAAATTAATAATAACCGTGATCATAATATTTATCGGTAATTATTATTATTATTAAAAAATTAATAATAACAATGATGATAATAGTTTTTGTTGTTATTATTATTATTTTGGGGACTCAAAAAAGAAAATATCATTGTTACTGTATATGAATTTTTGCGTTAATCTTTTTCCCCATATGTTTTCCATAGCTTTTCCGTGCATCAGCCGTCATCATCATGCTCATCATCATCATCATCGTAATCCTTCGTGCATATTATTACCATTCATAACTATTTCATCGAATGAATAATATATTGTTGTCTCAATAATGATCGGAATTGAATTAAAATTTCCACATAATTCTGTAATGATTGTAAATAATTTGGATAAATTGCTGTTTTATTCATTGATTATAATAATTTCAGAGGCACAATAATTTAAGATCATCCTGTAATAATCAATTATTCTTTCATACATTCTCATCGAACTATCGCCCATCTATGTTTGTGAGATCGGTGACGGTTTTTTTTTCCTGTAGTTTTCGCTACCTATAATTATTATTTTTTTGTTGCAATTTACAACAAATCTACACACGCTCTATCTAACACGTTAACACGTTGTTTTCGTAATCGTTCGTAATATACATTTTTTTTATTATTATTATTTTTATAAAGATGAATATATTTTGTTTAAATGATAATTTTGGATTTTACAGTACTGAAGGAAAATCCTACTCCGGCAGTTCACGCCCGACCGACTTTCAACGATGATCCGCCTGATACCAAGGAAGAGACAGATGGTACGTTTTAAAGTTGAATAATAGTAATAATAATAATAATAATAATAATAATAATAATAATAATAATAATAATAATAATAATAATAATAATAATAATAATAATAATAATAATAATGATTTGTTTATTCGATGGTCGTATACACACATACACACTAGACTGTATCAAAAAAACAATTTTTTTAATTGGGTCCAGTCTTAACAGTTAGTGTTTAGTCCGAAAAAAATCCTCCCGGAGAGCAAACTCGAAAATTATCATTTTTGGCCCATCGTAAGGCCCTTTTCCGTTCCAATGACATGGGAAAAATGCATCATTCTTGAATTGAATTTCCTCTAAAAAGTATCCGAGCGCCAAGTCCAAAATTTTGATATCTCTGAAACATAAACGCATTTAAAACCGATTTTCGACGAAAATTCGTCTTCGAATCAGTTTCACAGCTAAACTCTTCGTTCTACGAGAAAAATGTAAAAATACATTTTGAAGACAATTCAATTCCCTACAAGAAAGGTATCCAGTGAAAATAGTCTCAATCCAATAGTTTACAATTCACAGCTCCCGGAAGTTCATTTTATGAGACTGAAAAAATTACTTTTCACTTATTCAGTCCTCATTATTAGTTTCGAACGATAAAAAAAAATCAGGTTTTTTTTCAACAAATGGAAAATTGTTTTTTTGACACAGTCTGATGCACACTAACGTAAATTGATTGGGAGAAAACCGGAAGCACGTGACACAAGACACTGTACCGTTGTTTTTTTTTTTTTGTCGAATGGTTAGCAAACGATTGCATATCGGACAGAAGATCCGTGATGGAGGATCAGCGTCAGAATTCCCAAGAAAAGTTCTACATACCTCAATGCACTCCCGACGGACGTTATCACAAGGTTCAATGTTACTCGGGTTATTGTTGGTGCGTTTATCAGGACACCGGTAAACCAATACCCGGCACTTCGTCAAAGGATCAGACGCCAAATTGCAATCCCGTTCCTCCGCCTAGCCGGCCAATGAAGGGTATAGAAAAAAAATTACGAAAAAAAAACAATTGCAAACAAGAAAATAAGAATTTTTTTTGTAGACAAATATTTTCTTTTTTCTGTAAAATATTCACAATGCTACACAATTGTCGAACAAAAATATTGGTTTATTTTGTTTGAAAATTTGAAAAAAAAAACTGCAGCGGTTTGCAATCTTGAAGGTTTCTTCGGGATACTTTGAGATTGTAAAAAAGAAACGAAAAATGTCCTGAGTCTATCCATTATTTGCAAAGTAATCCCGAGCCAAGCAAAAAATCCGGATAAAGCAGTTTTTCACCTTTTTTTTTTAAATCAAGTCTCTAGCATAGAAAAAAAAATTATAAAAAAAATAGTGCAAACATCTTATAGAGGATACTTTGAAATTTTCAAAACCATACTTCAATTTTTTGTAGGATTACTGATACCCGAGTTATGAGTCATTACAGTCGAAAGTGTCATTTTTGCTTCGACAACTGATAACTCAGCGAAAAATCATCGTACAGAACTCTTGAGCCGCTCAGACTGAAGACGATAAATCAATCTACCCGAGCTTTCATATAAATTAAATTGAACAAACATTATTGAAGTCTGTGGAACTTTTGGAATGCAAGAAAAAAATTCAATTAATTACCACTGATTTTTTTTTAATCACTGAGAAACGATCAACGATAAAAATATATGAACTCAGAATCTCAAAACTAGAAACTTGATGCTTCCAATTGCTTTTTTAAATTATTTTTCTACAATGATATTCCGCCAAGTTAGAGCCTTCTGAAAATCACCTAAAATGTAGGATTTTTTCATATCCTTCAATTGTTGTATCTCATGTATATAATATTAATTCTTGTCTATGAAAAAAGTGTCCAAAAATTTCGATTACCGTTGGCATTCCTAATCGCAAAATTGTTCACTAACAACGATAAAATCAATTAATTTTTTTTTTTTTTTCAGGTTGTCCGGAAGCCAAGAAACAATTGTTTCTTCGTGATCTGATGGATCTGATGGAAAAAAAAATGAAATCATTGAGCACGGAATCGAGCGAGGCAACGGACAAATGGCCGGCTTCGAAGGAAGAACGCGTGGCAACTTGGCACTTTGTCATGCTCGACAAAAACAAGAACAAAGTATTGGAACGAAAAGAATGGAAAAGTTTTCGCACTATGGTCGCGAATAATCGTCATTTGCGAAGATGTGGAAAAAAATTACCGAGATATTGCGACGTTAATAATGATCGACGAATAAGCATGACCGAATGGCTTAGCTGTCTGAACGCTCAGCAAAGACCTGCTCCCGGTAAATTTTATTAATTTTCAAATTTTTAATCATTTTTTTTCATTTTTTTTCCATCGTCTTTCGATGATTCATAATATCGCCAATTAATTTTTTTTTTTTTATTTTCCATTAGAATTCCATTATTTTTTTTTTATGAAGTATCCCGAATTTACGAGGATTGAATATTTGTGTGAATCATGTGTTTTCTGGTTACAGCCGATAGTCTGGAAAAAGCTTCGACCTCGAAACCACGAAGAATGGGCCCAAATCCACTCGATACGTTCCTCAACGGAGATGATTAGATTGATTAGTGATTTTTTAATATATACATATATTATTATTATTATTATTATTTTGTAATTTTTTTTTTCTTTTCAAATGCGTTTTTATGTGATATACAAAACCGGACCAAACGCCGTTGCCGACGACAGAGTCGGGTTGATGATAACGATTTTTACGAATTTCACGATAATTATATGACGACACTTGTTTTTCAATTTTATTTTTAATTCCTCAATTGTTTATATTTTTTCGTTTCCTTTTTCGTCCACCCAAAATCGTAATCTTATATTTATGTGTATGTGTGTGTGTGTCTGTGTATGTACATAGATATTATTTGCATCCTCTTCTATGAATACAAACGAAATTCGACCCACTTGTGAAACGCAACGAGTATTAATATTATTATCATTATATACATACATATATATATATATATAACAGTAGTTTGATATTTAACTAAATTCAATACAATATACTTAGCATTTATGAAGCGGTCGATTTCGTTTTTCTTTTTTTTTTTAATTATAAATATATATTTACCCTTTAGCTGGCAAACTTGTTGGCTGCGAGTAATTAATTGATTTTTTTCAACTTGGAAAAATTCTCCTATATTCTTTGATACTCCCTCCAAGAGCTGGCATAGGTTATTCGGTTCAAATTCAATATTTACTTTAAAATAAAAAATGTCGAAGGTAAAAAAAACGCAAAATTGATGACTTTCACCCAAAAAAAAATCGTAACTATTCCATTTTTCATTATTTCAATCTAAAAATTTAACTGGATACTCTTGAAATATTGTACTTTCAAGGAAAAATATTCCGATAGTGGCTGTTGGAAAAACGTATTTATTGCGAGGAATGAAGAATAAATGTCTTGAATTAGGGTTGATTTTGCTTGGGGGGTCTTTTTGATCCCAGTGTGCCAGCTAAGGGTCGAAATATTGCCAATTTCAAACGATATTACGGTCGAGTGGAGTCCTGACCAATGCATTATCACCCAAATATTTAATGCAACACACAAAACACACACACACACATATTTTTATATATATATATATATTTATATATATACTGTACAGGCCGCAACCCTCTTCCAGAGTCATCGATCATCCCCTGGCTCTTTTTGCAGTTCGCTGAATTCGTCGAATCCCCGTCCAGCAACGTCCAACTTATTTTATTGTCAAACACACACACGCGCACATACGTCCTTATGAAAAAAAAAAATAGGAAAAAATACACACACATACACACAAACGAAATTTCGCTGCCTAACCGATGAATCATACGTTCAATGCCATTTTCATCATCAGTTTTTATTTTTTTATTTTTTTTTCCATTTTTTTTTTATTTCGTTCGTTTATTATTTTATTATCAAAGTGCAATAAATATAATTTACCCTAAACACCCGTTGTATGTACATGACTGTGCGAGGGCGGTCGCACGAAAGGGGGGAGGCGAGTTGAGAAGAAAAGAAAAGAAAAAGAAAAAAAAACAATAATTAAATAACAAGAAACCACCCCCTGCGCTCATAATCGCAGCACAATATTGAATAACGACGTGATAAACGACGTTTCGAAACGAGTCTTGCGACGTAATCGCGTTTTTTTCGATGGTTCAAAACACACGATCTTGATAACCACTCTCGGCCATGCTGCAACTGGGTTTGGTTTGTCCTCCGGTGACCGGATGATGTTGGGGATGACGCATGTGACCACCCGGTCGTCTGGGCGGTGCCAGATACTCGAACATGCTTTGCGTGTGTTGGGCCAACATTTTGCTCAGGTCGCAGGGCATCGGATCGGTCCAGAAGAAATCGTGATTCAACGCCGAATCCGAATCGTATCTTTTGCTCGGATCGAGTATCAACAATTTGTCGAGAAGATCGCAAGCGTACGGATCTTTGACGTAAGGTTTTAGCCTCTCTTTCACCTGCGATTGATTGAATTGTTAGTCGATTGAATTGTGGGTGTGTTGTTGAACGATTTTAATTAAAAAACAAAAAAAAAAAACATTCTCTTTAACCTTCTATGATACGTATCAAGAGCCATTTAATCTTTGCAAATTTGCTTGCTTTAAAAAAAAAGTAGTTGCTTCTAAATTTTTCATAAACTATTTTTGCTAGTGTCCGTTATAATTTTCATTGAAAGTAATAATTGGAATCTACATTCTGGAATTTTTCCAAATTTTTTGTACAGATAGTTTAGAAAATTAGAGGGAGGGGGGGGGGGGCAAGATGTTTTGATAACAACTTTGAAAGCAAATATCTCATGACTAAAGGGGTAAAATCAAAAGGTCCTAAAACATTATTCGTTGCATTTTAAGAGACCTATTTGAAGACACCTCACTCAAAGAGGTGAGTGGAAAAAAAATATTCAGGATACTTTTCAAGCTATGCAAGGGGGCTCGAAAAGAATTATTTTTTCCAAAAATCTTGTTTCTGTTTTTTGGGTCATCAATCAACGTCCGTATGCCAAATTTCATCTTAATATGTATACGAATGAGAGAACGGGAGGGTTGTGGTTACCTAACCTAACTATCATGTTTCTAGTTAGCTACATAGCCTCGAAAAATTGTAATTATCGTTAATTACCTTTCTCTTTTGACCCTTTGGCAGTTCCATTTTGTTGAAGAGATCGAGATTTTCGACACCCGGCCAAATTTCGGTCGTTATCGATCCGCAAAGTTGCGATATCAACGTCAGTTGTTGTTGTTCCGTATTTCCTTGCATGATCGGCGATCTCGTCCACATTTCCGCCATGATGCAACCGGCTCCCCACAGATCGACCGGCGGTCCGTAATTTCGATCGCCCAAAAGAAGCTCCGGTGGTCTGTACCACAGCGTCACTACCCTGTTTGTATAACGATTGGCCTGACCGCTCTTATTGGCGCTGAAAGCTCTGGCCAAACCAAAGTCGGCCAGTTTCAGAATTCCATTCTTCGTTATGAGAACATTGGCGGCTTTCATGTCTCGATGAAGAATCTGCAATGTCAATGACAATGTGAAAAAAAGAAACATTGATATTCTCTGTAAAAGTTTGAGATTATAATCGTTTTGAGGTTAGGCGTTACCTTATTGCTGTGAATGTAATAGAGGCCGTTCAACAGTTGCTGCATAACTTTTTTAATCTCGCCCAAACTGAATTTGACGTTGACGTTGGACAGCAATCCGGCGAGATCGTGTTCACAAAAATCAAATACAAGATAGAAAGTTGATCTATAACGATTGAAATGAACGGCTGAAAATAAACGAAACAAAAAGATGGGTAAACAAAGAACGGTGGCAACAAAATTTTGTCGTTCGATGGTCGAAGGAACATCGACGATGGTAAATTCATTGTTCTGCTTACCCTTTGTTCTACAGATTTCTATGAGGTTGATTACATTTTCATGCTTGAGCAACTGCAGTATCTTGATTTCTCTCAAGGCAGTGATGGGAAACTGAAAAGACAAGAACAAAGGACTCGTGAATTTTTTGCCGGTTTCTGCTGAACTTGAGGAGAAGCGAAAACTTTTACAAATTCGACAAAGACAGCAAAATCTTTGCATAACACAATTATTGTGAAACTATAAACGATTCCGAACGATGGCGAAGCATCGCATCCAACGTCGTCTGATTGACTTTGAGGTTATGCTCTCATTATTTTTTCATCGAAAGCTTGATCATTTGAAGCGAGTGAAATTGTAAACGATTCCAAACGAAAGTGAAGCATCGCATCGAACATAGTCTACTTGACTTTGTCAACATTAGAGTTTCTTCAAGGGATCTGTGAGGTTATGTATGAGTTTTGACCGTCCTCAAGAAAACCAGCCAAGCACCACTTTTGTACTCACCCCTTCTTTCTCATTGTCCATAAGTACTTTCTTCATAGCCACAAATTTTTTGCTGTTCTTCTTGTCCCTAGCTTTGAACACCTCACTGAAATCAAATAATCATCATCAAATCACAAAACAAAACGAAACAAACAACGCAAGAACGCTCATATTTCTTTCTTTCGATAATGTACACATAACCTAAAAAAGTATATAGAAAAAATGCGAAAAAACAAATAATCCGACTGCACTCACCCAAACGTTCCTTGACCGATTTTCGCGACTTTTTCATATTTCGTCGATTCGTCGCAATGAGGAAAATCATATTCCTCGATGTATTTCTCCTTCTCCTTCGTATTCATGATCACGAGAAAAACAATGTTTAACCAAACTTTTATCGTGAAAACTTTGACGACACGAACAATCGTCGAGCGGAAACGCTCGAGAACCAGCTCGAGGTAACGAAGCACTTGGAAATTCGAAAAAAATTGATTTCAACCACGAGGACTGACACGGAGAGAGTGAGAGCGATCGAGAGACAGAGAGACTCCGTCAGTTTCTAAGTCGTTCTAAGTTTCTAACCAGTGCCGTTCGGATCGCAGAATTTTCCCGTCATTAGGGAAATTTGGGTGACCTTTTTGCAGGGTTGAAAGGAATTTCCCCTTGGAATTCCCACAGCGGCGTGTCGGCCCATTAGCGAGCCGTCTCTCGCGTGCCAGCCACGCGTAACCAATAACGTCGCTCCGCTGTCGAAGGCCACGCCCATCGACGCCAGCAATCTGGCCGACGTTCTACGCGCCTCCCACTCCCGACGAATTTCGTGGTGGGGGAATGCAGGATATTTTCTAGGCGATGGTACGTCGTCGGTCCAGCCGCCATGAGTGCGAGAGAGACAGCGCCATCGGTGCTCGCTGGGGACTGAGGGAGACGGATAGAGCTTATGTTTTCCATCATCTTAAGGTGATAGACTACATATCTTTCTCGTTTCCTCTCGCTCTTCAGCCAGCGTCGATAGCGATATTTCTTTCGCACTCATAAATGTAGTCCATCGCATTAAGGTGCTGAGAAACCTTTATCCCTCGTCCTTTATCGCTCTACAACGAGCGCCGATAGCACCATCTCTCTCGCAGTCATGGCGGAGATCGAAAGGTCACCTTAAGATCACCTTAACACGATGGACTACAAATACACTCGCCTACTCTCTTGTTCCGCAGCGGGCGCCGATAACGCTGTCTCTCTCGCACTGCGCGACGTAGTCCACCACCGTAAATGAGACAAGTGGCAGCACTGAATCAGCTTTGCGCACGCATCACATGAATACACGCAATCGCAGAAATACGAGACCCATTCGGCACTGTTTGTTGGGGCAAAGATCGCAGTTACTGCCTCGACCACCAGTGTCGCTGGCTGATATTGTCAAGTCTGTGCGCACGCATACAATTCAAATCTGGCTTAGCTCCGCCTAGTCTCTTTCTATCTCTCACTCTATCTCTTTCTTGCACACAGATCTCTTATGGCCAGACCAACTATCTCTCTCTCTCTTTCTTTTTCATGTGTGAAAGCTATGTTCCGAGTGCACGCCTAAAAAGTTGATCATACGATTCGAAGCGCACACGCTGTCTTCAAACAATGAACACCAAAATTAACATCGGAAAGATAAATATTCACGTTAATCTTATTTCTCGCCAGACTGCGGTGCTCATGAAAAATATGACCCCAATTAGCTGATAAATTCATCATACAAATGGAAACCACAAAATCTTCGCTGATGATAAATCACCGTAGACATTTTTTGTGATAACGTTAATTACCCCTGTATTATTTGAGTAACGTGCAGAGATGAGTTGGGAGATGTCTGGAGGAGGCCTTTTTAGTGGCTCCAATGAAAGACGTGCGAACCTGGTGGCGAAACCCGAAAGTTGGAGGTTAACAATGGTAATCAACCAAGCAATCTCGGGCGCTCGTCGGATTGCGTTCGCGCGCACGCAGTGGGCGTGGATAAGCGCCACAGACGTGGTGCGGCGAAATTGGAAAGTTGGAGGTTAACAAGGGTACTCAACCAAGCAATCTCGGGCGCTCGTCGAATTGCGCTCGCGCGCACACAGTCAGCGTGTATAATCCAACCGGCAAATTACCGACGGAGTCGATCGATACTTGATATAGCACGCGCGCACGTAAATGCTTGTGGATGACGGCTTCGGTTCGGAGAATTTTTTCGCCGTTTGCGTCTCGTTCGCGACAATCCAGTCGCGCGTTTCGCTTACATTGTAGCTATGTTTACCAGGCTCTCTCTTGCACCACCGTTATCTTCAATTAGCACCTGCTCACTTGGATTCCGTCTTTCTCATTGCATGAGGTCTACTGCATATATATACATATACATATATATATATATATATATATATATCTTTGAGGCATGAACCGTTATATCATATCGCGGAGATATGGCAACGATGTGATCTCATGGTTGCCGAATCTCCGCACCATCCGAACAGCTGTCGGCGAGAATCCGCAAAATCGTGTTTCGCTCGTTTCGCTGAGAAATACATACGGGGGAGAGCACGGGTTTATCGGAAATGCTCGGGACAACTCGGCTTTCTACGCCGAGATAGCAGACGTATGTGCGTTGAGACTGGCTCGGGCCGGTAATGAACGTAGCCTTCTGATTGGCCCGCTCTGCGCATGATCGGACCGGAGGCGGGAGATGCGAATGTGAACATATAGACGAATAACCTCAAACGCAGTGTCAGAAAGTTATAAGCTCTTTCTGTCACATTCGCATCTCCCGCCTCCGGTCCGATCATGCGCAGAGCGGGCCAATCAGAAGGCTACGTTCATTACCGGCCCGAGCCAGTCTCAACGCACATACGTCTGCTATCTCGGCGTAGAAAGCCGAGTTGTCCCGAGCATTTCCGATAAACCCGTGCTCTCCCCCGTATGTATTTCTCAGCGAAACGAGCGAAACACGATTTTGCGGATTCTCGCCGACAGCTGTTCGGATGGTGCGGAGATTCGGCAACCATGAGATCACATCGTTGCCATATCTCCGCGATATGATATAACGGTTCATGCCTCAAAGATATATATATATATATATATATATATATATATATATATATATATATATATATATGTATATGTATATATATGCAGTAGACCTCATGCAATGAGAAAGACGGAATCCAAGTGAGCAGGTGCTAATTGAAGATAACGGTGGTGCAAGAGAGAGCCTGGTAAACATAGCTACAATGTAAGCGAAACGCGCGACTGGATTGTCGCGAACGAGACGCAAACGGCGAAAAAATTCTCCGAACCGAAGCCGTCATCCACAAGCATTTACGTGCGCGCGTGCTATATCAAGTATCGATCGACTCCGTCGGTAATTTGCCGGTTGGATTATACACGCTGACTGTGTGCGCGCGAGCGCAATTCGACGAGCGCCCGAGATTGCTTGGTTGAGTACCCTTGTTAACCTCCAACTTTCCAATTTCGCCGCACCACGTCTGTGGCGCTTATCCACGCCCACTGCGTGCGCGCGAACGCAATCCGACGAGCGCCCGAGATTGCTTGGTTGATTACCATTGTTAACCTCCAACTTTCGGGTTTCGCCACCAGGTTCGCACGTCTTTCATTGGAGCCACTAAAAAGGCCTCCTCCAGACATCTCCCAACTCATCTCTGGTAACGTGCTAATCGCAAGATCATAGGCATGAACAATAAATTATCATGAAAAACAAGGGACGCAGCGAAGACGCATGGGTGGGAGAGAGATGGGCGATGCTCCCTTTTTCCGACGCGATTTATGATCACGTGGAGGGGGAATACCTACCACGGCCACGCCCCAGAGCGCCTCCACCATTGGTCCGATCGAGAAAACGTTATGGCCTCACGACTCAATCCCAAGCGAGACGACCATACAAGGTGGGGCCTTCACAACCCTCACATGTGTTAGTCACAACGACACAACCTGGCGCCAACTACCGGCAAACATTCGCACTAAATTTTTCCCGTCGTCTTCGCACATGAAAATCCCAGCTCACACACACACACACACATGTTCATTCATTGACCATCATCACGATCACCATTGTCGCGAGGCCGCGCAGAGGGGTGTGGGTGGGGTGCGCGCGCAAGCTCCAAAAACGTCCGATATACAACACTGCTTTTGCGGAGAAGCATGTTCGTCCACACACATCCAAATTTATCGATCTGACACATGCAGAAGCGTCGCTGGTGCCATCTTGAGGATTAAAGGTGTAATCGAATGCCCCGTGCCCCGAGACTGGAAACTGCTGGAGACATCCGCAAGCTAACGTGGGAGGAGTAGGAGAAGAGAGAGAGAGAGTGCGAGTAAGCCGCGGCGCGGGAGGGGTAAAGAGAGAGAGAGATATAGCGACAGAGAAGAGAAAGAAAGAGAGAAATAGAGCGACAGAGGAGTGAGAGAAAGAGAGACATAGAGCGACAGAGGAGAGAGAGAAAGAGAGAGAGAGGAAGCAAGACAGAGTGACAGAGAAAAAGAGAGAGATAGAGCGATAGAGGAGAGATAGTGCAAGAGCAAGAGAGAAATAGACAGAGAGAGATAGAGCGACAAAGAGAGTGAGAAAGAGCGAGAGAGAGCGGTAGAGAACAATCGCGCGAGCGGGAGGGGCGAGAGAGGGAGAGAGGACTATACCGATATGGAAAGTCGCGAGCATCGCGAAAACCGCGAGGCAAACGGGGCAAAGCGTCATAACTAGCAGAAGCTGTAAAGACACAGCAGAAACATACGTCGCGGTGAATCGCTGGATTTTCCATGCTACTTGTTCGATCGTCGCGCCAACAAATAACATTGGAACCATAAAAAAAAAAAAAAAGAAAAACATTGCGACGAGGGAAACGATCAATTGTGATGTGAAACGTTTGGGTGACGACAAAAAAAAATGAAAACCCAAAACAAAAGTTAAGAAAGGAGGAAGAAAAAAACAAACAAAAACTCGATGTACGTAAAAGCGAAATTCACGAGTGGCAACTCGTACTCGCTGCGACACACTCGGTCATTTACGAGGTCGTGCTGCGTCCGCGGCGTGAGAACGCGAGGTACGTCCGATCAATAAATTATTCGAAAAAAAAAAAAAAAATCACTCAAAATTAAAAAGGAAACGAAAAAGACGTGTATATAGATATAGCTTTGCCATTGGATCGCGACTCGTCGTCTGGAATGTCTTGAAGCAAATAATTTCTCAAAATCGCATTTTTATCACTTTTTTTTTTGTTTTAAAAATGTTTTTTCTATAAAGTACATGCGTATGTACGATACATATATGTATGTATGCATATATAGATATATATATATATATGAATATGTATGTATATGGTAGTTATATATTTGTTGTGTACATCAGCAATGTGCCAATGGTTGCCGATCGATCGGCAACCTGCCGCGCCGATAAACTCGTAGGTGAATACAACTAATTGGGCCGCCTAAGTGTGTGGCTTATATATATATATATATATATATATATGTGTAAGTGCTGGATGTAGATAATTCTTAAAAATATTATTATTAGTCACATGGTTGGCGAGATGTGACAATGTAGATTATTATTATTATTCGTTTTTTTTGGTTGTCGTTTTTCCAATATAAATTATCATCTGTTTGTTATAATTGTTGTGAATAAAAAAAAATTTTGGTGTAAAAATAATTTATTAGCGTCACATGGAATTTATATTTTCATTTACAATCACATAATCGCATTATTGAATTTATCTTTTCCATTTACATTTGTTTTATTTTAATTTATTTTATTTTTATCATATTATCATTATTATTGTTGTTGTTGTTATTTTTTTAGTTTTTGCCAAATGTTGAGTTTTACAAAGTTAGATGGGCCCGAAAAGCGTTATGTTCATTATTGCCGTACGATGGAAATTATAGTTGCAAATTGGAATTGTCGAAGAGTCGAGACTCGCATCGAATACTAATAGATCGAGGTTCCTTTTTCTTGTTCTTTTTGAATTTTTTTTTCTTTTTATACCGGATGTCCTTGAATACGTTTTTCTGGCCATTACGGATGTGGAGTTAAGTTTTGAGAGAGAGAGAGAGAGAGAGACAGAGAGAAATAAAGGTACATTTTGTGTAAATTCAATTCAAAAGTTTTGTCGCAACTCAACACAAAAGATACATTTCTTTTGGATTTGAATTATATTCGGGTGCAAATCAATTGTTTTTTTATTTTTTTTTAGGCGGTTGCGAAATGATAGCGTAGACATGCCTCATGGCTGGATGCAGCGGCAACACAAAAGAAGGTGGAAGTTTGGACAAAGAAAGATCGAGGCTTTGCCATCGTCGCCAACATAATTGTCGTCGTAGTAATTTAGTCTTGGCTTCGGTCGAATCTTCGTTCAGCGAATGTTACAAGAAACGTCGCAAATTGGAACAGCAACGTACTTATTGTCGTAGCTTGCAGGCTCTGCAACGCGATATTCGCAGGTGAGATATATTGCGAAGCTCGAGCGATCGGTGCGACCGACGTCGCGTCGTTCATCCTCGACGCACAATTTTCATTCGCGCAATCGATATTGTCCCCCAAAGTTTGACGATTGTGAAAAATGTTTGTTCGATTGGTAATTCGTTTTTATACATGAATCGGTGCAATTTCGTTGTAGAATCTTTACCCAGCGTCTGCATTCTGACTTTCTTGTGATACACGAGTCGGACATCGTCGAAACAAATCGTTGCATAGTCGAGGCTCGATCGCCACGACTCTATGAGATTCTGAGGACTCGCGTTGTGCGTAATAACGATACGATCGAGTTTTATGTCGATTCATCGGAATTATTTCGACGTATCAAAGATTTTTCGAGGTACCGTTTTCACATTTGTCTCCGTATCGTCGCATGTAGTTCGCACTTGTTTCCAATTTTTTAATTTTCACCATCCGGTCGATACTGTTTGCCCATAAATGGCAACATATAATTTGGTTTTTTGCTTTTGTGTGTTCGTCGTAGTCCATAGAACCAGATATGCACATTCATTCGATGAAGATTCATCTGAAATACTTTTTCAAATAAATAATTATGATTGATTTATCGACTGAAAAAAAAAAAAATATATTGTGACGTTTTTGTAATATTTATGAATATTCGACGTAGACAATTATTCAACAATGAATTATAATATTAAATGGGCCCTAATATTCATGACCGTGTGCTCACAAAAGTATTTCAAATACATCTCACCGAACAAATGCCCATCGCACTCTAGAAATCACCATTGTTAATTCGTAATGGTTTTTTAACCGATTCGACAATTTTTTCATTCATCGCAGGCTCATCAATTGATAGAACCAGATTTGCGCAACCGTTCAATGAAAATTTATTTCAAACACCTTCTCGAACGAATAACTACGATTCATTTATTGAACATGAAAAAAAATAAACAAATAAATAATACTGTCACGTCTTTGTAATAATTATGAATAATCTACGCAAAAAAATATTTAACAATGGATTATAATATGAAATGAGTCCTAGAATGCATGATCATATAGTTAGAAAAGTATTTCGAATATATTTTCATTATTCAAGTACCCATGTCTCGCTGGAAATCATATTTTTTAAGAGGAAAGAGTTGCCTTTTATTCAGGCATCTTCAGATGGATTTTCCGGATTTTCTTCGACGAAATTTTTTGCATTTATTGCAATGAAATTAAGTGAATGTGTGTTTTCAATACTATTAGATGATGCTGGATTTTTCTATCACAAAATAGTCTGAACTACAAATCATATTTAAAAAAAAAAACAAATTGTCAAAGTGGTGAAACTATTTTTAAAATATTAAAGTTTTAAAAACTTATTTTAAATCTCATTATTCCCCTAAAAAAAAAGAAGATTAGAAAGATTAAAAAGAGATATTATTCTCAAGACTCCAAAACATTACGAAAAAATCAAAAAAATCGAATAAAAATGTTGAAAAAACAGGCAACTCTCACTTCAAGTCGTGATGATGTTTCAACGAATTATTCAACCATTTTTTTTTTTCATTCGTCGCAGGCTATTGTACAGCAATTTGGATCTCAGACGAGAGGAAGAAGAGCTTGTGAAATTTATCAAAACTGTGAACCTGACTCTCGAATGTGAACAAGATCGTACAACGGATCACCTGATTAATCCAGAAGACAGGTAACAATATTTTGATAACAAATAAACTAATAAAAATAAATTAAAAAAAAAAACAAACATAAAATATTGCTTTACCAATCGGTTCAATTTTTTTTCTCTTGAACCTGCTTTTTGCAGGTAACAATATTTTTATAACAAATAAACTTAAAACAAAACAACAACATAAAAAAAATAATGTTTTATCAATCGACTGAAAAAAAATAACATATATATATATGTTTATTTTTTTCGCTTCACCAAACAGAAAATGTCAAAATCGAGATTACAAAAATTTCAAAATCATTGATCCCGAGCTCGATAATGCGGTCGAAGTCACCGAAGATTTGAGCCCGATCGTCAGCACCCCGGAAATGGCGGATTCCGGATTGGAAACCGGCTCGGTGAGTCCCCAAGAGACCACGGAATCGGAAAATTCCGTAACCGATCTCGAAGAATCCCATTGCACGGATTACGTGTCGATGGACGACGATCCGATCGCAATGACGTTGAACGGCAACTCATCGGATCCCCAAGAAAAAAATCCCGTCCGACTCGCCGTAAGTCGCACAAGTCCAAACGATCGTTCCGACATCGATCCAACAAAAAAAACCGGTAAAACACGTGTGACAACCTCATTCGCTACCAACGACGCGAACGATCGTGCCGGTTGTTCATCCCCGAAGCACGATCGACTGCGTCACGATCGTGACCTTGAAAAATCCTTACCGATCTCCTTCGATCTTGCTATGTCGATGAAAAATCGTGAAAAAATCGCCGAAACGTTCGACCAAACCGATCGACGTCGTCACGATCGTGACCTTGAAAAATTCATACCGATCTCATCCGCATCCGATCCTCCGATCTCCAAAAAAAATCGTGAAAAATTCGCCGAACCGTCCGACCAATCCGATCGACCCCTCAACGATCGTGACCTTGAAAAATTCATACCGATCTCCTCCACCTCCGGCCCAAAAATCCCAAAAAAAAATGGTGAAAAATGCTCGTCAACTTCGGACGAATCCGATTGCCTGATAACGGACATAGACGACGATGCAAACTATTTCGTCGCCACGGAATCGTTCGAATACGTCGAGCCCGATTCGTCGACGATCGTCGACGTCCCGCGTCGCAACTTCGACCTCAAAACCCCGAACGAAAAATTATCATCGCTCTCCGAAGCCCGTGGCACAACCTCCAACGATTTGGATCACGAATTTCCGCGTTCCAACGATTTGACCTTGAAACTTAGTTCTTCCAGCGTGAACAATTATTACTTCATCGACGCTTCGAGTCTGAACGACGAGTCCGAAAATGCTTTCTCATCGTTAAACTCGGAAAAAACCGAAGACTCGCCAATTTACGTACCAACGAGAACTTCGAGATCATCGTTGACCTCGACGACCTTGGACGACGGGCAGATAAAAAAATTAACATCGCGAAAATTCACGAATCCGCAACAACAACCGGACGGACACGAGAGAGTCGCGGAATTCGAGCGTGAATTAAAAATGACGGAACATTTGGAACCGATGAAGGAACAACGACGAGTGCGACGGGTGGATTCGTTGTCCGATGAAAAATCGGACGCGGGTACGTTCGATCGGGCAATCGAGAAGGAGACGCTTGTGGTTGAGATTAAAGAAGCGGACAGCGGTGAGAGCGAACAACCGTCGCCCGTGTCGGACGATTATTGCGTCGAAGGACGATCGAAGGTCAAGGTCGTTGGCGAGAAGATGAAGAAAAAATTGTCGATGAAGGAGAGCAACGACGACGAAGACGATGAGGTCGATGACGACGACGAGAATGACGAGGACGACGAAGACGAGTCGCAGGATTGTCATCAGCACCAGCAGCGACGACGAAGACGTCGTCAACGTCATCATCACGACCAACCACTTCAACAGCAGCAGCAACAACAACAGCCACCCACGTTGATCCGTAGAAACACCTTCGAACTCGATCCGAACGACGAAAAATTGTCAACCCTTCGACAGGATTACGAACGTCGTCAAGGTCATTTGTTGTTTCAAAATTCAATCCCACAATATTCCGGTCATCGCGTCGACGACGATTCGTGTTTCGAACTTCCTCGCGAACAATTGGTCCCCCAAATTCCCATGGTCACGGAAATCGTCAACAAATTCACCGTCGACGATCCTCAAACCGGTTTGAAATATTCTTCGATAACTTATCTGACGACGGCCGAAAAACCGTCCGAAAATTCCGCAATAACGATGACCCGTAAACAGGACGATCGTTGTACCGTCAATGAGGCCACGGTCGACGTAAAATTTCCCGGAACTTCGGTTTTTCGTTTGGGCGACACGACGAAAACAGCATTTTCATCGTCGATTACGAAAAATTTGGGAAACGATGAAAAAACGATTGATTCGACTTTTTCAGGGGTCCGATCGGGAAACGATGTGAAAATGACGTCGTGGAACGTGGACGGAGGTTCAAGGTCGACCAATGTCGTCGGTAACACGATCGATGACAATTTCACGACGAAGAACGAAAAAATTTCGATTTTCGACGATCGTTCGATCGTCGATGAGGATTTGGATAATTGTTGCACGAGTTTGCCGATTGATTTGAATTACGGAAGATGCGGAAAAACGACGACGAAGAGATTGAAACGCGACGAAACGACGCCCATTGTTTCGGGTGGTTCGAGCACCGTTGATTACGTCAAACCCGTCGACAGTCCGATCGTCGTACGTCGTAAGAGCGAATCCACGCCCATCGTGTCCGGAGGATCGGTCGTCATGAACGATGAACGCGGCAACGATCACGAAAACGCGAACGACGACGAAGATCGTCGTCAAATTCGTGGGAAATCGCGCATGTCTTCGTCAATGACGTCGTGGATAGTCGACATGAGCCCGTCCAACAAAACAAATTCGTCGAAATCCATCGCAAACGTCGATACGCAAACGCAAATGTCACAAAGTTCGTATTCATACACGGATTTGGAAAATAAAAAATTGTTGAAAAATTCAACATCATCGTGCGAACCGAAACACAATAGTTTGGGTTTTTTCGTGAATCTCAATGACATTGTGGATCATGATGAAAGAAAACCAACGAAGAATGACGATGCATCGTTGAAAAAATCGAATAATCACGATTCAACGACGACGCAAAAATCTTGCGAATTTTTCGTCGACATGTCGACGGTAAACGGTAAAATTTCGTTGAAAAATTTGACGGAAGGTCGTGAAACGAACGGCCTGGGTTGCGGCAGCAGCAGCAGCAACAGCAGCACCAGCAACGGAATCATCGACGTTCGTGAAAAATCAAACGCTGACAAAAAAAATATATTTTCCATGTTCATCGATTTGAAAGACGATAATCGCGATGGAAAGACAAAATTTTTGGATAAAAAGTTTGCGGACGATACGCGAGACAAATTGACGATGAATAATTCCGACGAAGTCGCGGCAACGACGACGACGACGAAGACAATCGACGAAACTCGGGTTTCCGATGCGAACGAAAAAATAATCACAACCGAAAAAAACAAACCAAGCGTATTTATGTTCATAGAATCCGATTCGCCGATAGTACGAAGACGCGCAATGTCGTCGTCGCGTCCATCGGCTTTTCAGCGTCATTCGTGGAACGTCGACAAGAGTCAATCGCAATTGTCGAACAATCACGAAACATCGTCGTCGTCGTCATTGTCCGCGAAGGATTCGTCATCTAGACGCAATCACAAACGCGCGCAAAGCGTTTCGATCGATCGTTTGGATCTTCGTAGAATGAACAACAAATCGAGTTGCAATTCGTCACATTCGTTGAGCGAAGTAGCGCGTGCCGATACGCTGACGGAAAATTGTGGAATTTCGGGAAATGGAAGATCCATGGAATTGGAAAGCAGCGGTCGTAATACCGACACGTCGACCGAAGAAATTTTGGAATACGATGCTGCAAATCGTTGCACACCGCCGAATTCGCACGTGGAAATTTTGGCCGCGACGAATGTGGACGATGGGGTGGAAAAAAATGGTTCGAAGGGTGGAAACGAAGGTGGAAACGCGAGGGGGGACGACGTTGGGGACGACGATCGTTCGGATTTTTCCGGGTGGGACAAAACCACGACGGAAAGCACCGAAGGTCATACGAGAAAAAGCGAGACTTTCGACATAAGCAGCGGTGGAAGCGGTCCATCGCCGGAAACCGATAATCATCAGGATTTGGATCTCGATGATATTCCAATTGGCAAAAATATCGATTACACGAAAATCATGGAATCGAGCGAACGTGGAAAAACAAGATCGAATAAAATTTTTCAGACTCACAAATCGTTGACGGAAACGATAATGAAGATCGAGAGTGAATTGAAGAAACCGGATGTTGAAAATTTTGTCGAAATTTTCGGCGATGTTGGGACGAAGATTTTGGACGATGGAAAAGGGTTGAGGGGGGATAAGGGGATTATTGGGAAGGTGAATTGTGGGAAGGATTCGGGGACCACGAGTTTCGTGAGATTGTCGGATCTGGATAAGAGGCCCGCGAGGGAGAACGAAGAGGCCCGGGGGGCGAAGAGGGATGGGGATGTTTCGGTCGATGGAAAAAATCGTAATGCTTATCGCATGAGCAACAGCATACCCGAGACTTCGTGGGTCGAGAGCAAATTGGCGATAAATCGTTGCAACGTTCCCATCAAGACCATCGGGGGACGTAAATTCACGTCTGTGATGAGCACGTCACTTCCGGCTAAACACAAGTCGCCGGTGGATGATGGGGATAACGATGGGGAAGCCGCTGGAATTTCGGAATCCGATTTGAGCAGCATGCAGAGCAGCATGTGTCGTTCCGGAGCTGGTAACTATTTTTTTTTTCGCATTCTTTGTTGTTGTTTTTTTTTAAGGGGTACATTAGACTGGTTCTTAGCAAAGATCGTTTTTGAATAAAAATAAAGAACGCCCTCGACATAGTTTCCAAATAATTTTTAAAAAATATTCGCGAAGGGCCTCCTCCCTATCTCAATATTAACCCAAGCCTAAGTAATTTTATATTTTTTGTCATTGGATAACATGCAATGCTTATCGGATTAATTTATTATAGCTGAAATATCAACAGGAGACAAATTTGTCCAATATGCTTTCTTTATCAGAAAGATGCGTACTTTTGTCAAAAAAAATTGTTCATCGCCAAAAACAAAATAGCTGAACTAATATGGCGGCTTGAAAATTGGAAATCATTCAAATTACGATGGAAATTGTGTTTTTACTTTGCTGGGGTCATCGGATGAGAATTTGGGACTCAAAATATGACAGACAGTTAAGTGCAACTCGTACGACGAAGTAACAAACCAAAAAGAATATATATTTACTCCAACAATTTTTATCTATGGTTTTTTCTGTTTAGTTCTTGTGATAAAAATTGTTGAAGTAAATCGTTTTTTTTTTGTTTTGGTTTGTTACTTCGTCGCATGAGGTATCTTTTTCCGGCAATACACACAGATGTACCCCCTTAAAGATGACATTTTTGTTTTGTTTTTTGAATTATTCTTTTTTTTGGGGGCTCTGGTGATTGTTTTGGTAATGAAACCGGGACCTTTAGAGGATCACTTTGTTGTCCAACAGTCGACTCACTCACTGATCAACAAAATCTACAGAGTACTTTCCCCGTTGACCTAGAATCGCAAAATTTCGAGCAAAGAAAGGTCCTTGCAGCACGAGTAAATAACATTAAAAAATCTGAAAATAATAAATTTCCAACTCTGTGTGGAATCATTACGTGTAAAATTTAATTTTCAAAATGTCAAATTTGAAGCGTGGTAACAAAAAAATGATAAAAGATTATACCCACTAGACGTACGTGAATTATATCTCGAATAATTTGACAAACGATTATTTTCGATTTTCAATTGAATATTTAATCATACAATTGATTGAGTCATTGTTTTTCTTCAATTTTGTTATTACGATCGTTCAGACGTGAGCACCGAGGAAACCGAGACATCGAGCATGGGGGTTTCGACAAAACCGTACAACAGACTCGGCGAAGATTTGTTGAGAATGTTTCTCGAGGAAATAAATCCGGACGTGACGATCGACGTTGGCGGACGTCGCATAAGGGCTCACAAATGCATCCTGAGCTCGCGTTGTCAATATTTCGCTGCGATACTGAGCGGCGGATGGATCGAGAGCACCGGCAATATGATTTCTCTTCAAGGGTACGAAACATTTTCGTCTCATATTCGACAATATTCGAATTTCGCCAAAAATTATTACAAATTTGTGGATTTTTGCAATCAAATCAACTGACAAAAGTTTTGCAATTATCGCGAAAATCTTTCAAATTACATTGTATAATACCATACAAATTTCAACGTTGTGTCATTCTTTGAATTGTTGCAAGGAAACAATTGAAACAATGAAAAAATCGATGGATATTTATCTTTCCGTTCGAATCCTGGCTAAACAACGCTATATAGACGAAAATCTCACATAAACAATGTTGTAGAGAATTGAATTTCCCACAAAAAAGTCTCCGGTGACATATATCTAACATCGATAGTTTATGCTTGGGAAAGGTGGAAAGTCGGTCAATGTGAAAAACTTCGAAATTCTGGACGTTCGAAAAATCGGCGTTCTGAATTTCGGTCGTTCTACAAATCGATAGTTTTGCATTTCCATCCCCACCCATCCAATCGACTTCCCTTTTTCCGGTATTGCGATAATTTTTTTTTTCCTTAATCAATTTTCGTGCTATTTTTTTAAATTAAATATTTTTTTACAAAAAAAAATGTTATTTCACAGATATTCATACAACTCGGTTCATTTCGCGTTGTGCTACATATACAGCGGTGAGAGCAACATTCCGGAAACGTTGAGCATCGTCGAATTGGCGACACTCGCGGACATGCTTTGTCTCGAAGGACTCAAGGAGGTCATCGGTTACACCGTTAAATTGAAATATTGTCATTTGTTTCACAAACCCTGTCAAGTTTGCGCGGTCGGTGTGGTCGAGTGCATGCCACTAGCGGCTGCTTGCGGTCTCGACGAGGTCTATCGCAAATCGTTGCGTTGGATAACACGTCATTTCGTTCGCATATGGCCCAGCAAAGCTTTTGCGACGTTGCCGCGCGAACTGATGGACAAATGTTATCATCAACACATTGTTCACATGGTTCGTTCAATTTCTCATATATTTTTTTTTGCGATTAGGGTTTCGCAACCAACTAGGAAATGTTCCCCTTATGATTAGGGTTGGGCATCCATTCAATAGAAAATGCGTTTGAAATACTTTTTAAAACAAATAACTATAATTAATGATCAAGCATGAATCAATATTTTCACACTCCCGTTATAATTACGAGCAATTTACGTTAATTATTATTTTACAATCAATATAAATATTTAATAAATCCGGTAAAATTAATTATCATTTAGTTCGAAAAGTATTTGAAATACATTTTCATTGAATGAATGCCCAACCGTGGTCCGAGAACTCCCATTCTCCCATTTACATGGCTATTGAGATGAAATTTCGTAGACGGACGTAGATTGACGACTCAAAAACAGAAATGATGAAAATTTAGAAAATTATAATTTTTCGTCGGAAAAAAACTGAAAGACTGAAAAGTATACTGAACATTTTTTTTTCACTTATCCTCATTGAGTGGGGTGTCTTTAAATAGGTCTTCTTGAATGCAACAAATACTGTTCTAGGGATCTTTTCATTTTAACCCTTCAGTCACGAGATATTTGCTTTCAAAGTCGTTATCAGAGCTTTTCCCCCATCCCCCTCCAATTTCTAAACCATGGGTGCGAAAAATCTGGAAAAATTCCAGAATGTGGTTTTCAATTAGTACTTTCAATGAAAATAATAATTAACAATGTAGCAATAATAGTTCATGAAAAATTTTGAAATAACTCTTTTTCGAAAGCAAGCAAATTTGTCAAGGTGACATAGTTCTTGTTCCGAATTCCTAAAGTTAAAGAGAATGTTGGTCAGAGTGTCCAACACGATCGTAGCTGGATTTTTTTTCTTATTAAATAAATTAACGTGTTATTTTTTTTAAATTTGCAATTTGGACAATTTTGTTCAAATACATATTTTTCTTTCCACATTAATTTTTTTTCCAGTCGACGGACAACGTTTTGCAAACGATGATGGATTGCGACAAGCTTCTGGCGACGTTGCCCAACGTGAGATGGGCCGAACCGGTTTTTCGCATGGTTTCCAATCTTTTGGAAACCGCTGTCAAATTTATATCGGAAAATTTTTCCGGTGTATTGGGAAACGAAAATTTTCAAGCTTTGGGTCGCGATTTGACGTGGAACATCAGTCGTTTGGAGGACAATTTTTTGGCCGCGGCAGATCGTTTGCCGCCCGATCAGGCTTGCAAGAGTTATTCGAAACTCAACAAAATGTTGGCTTCGAGTCAGATCGACGAGTCACAAACGAAATCCGGGGGTTTGTGTTGGGGACCGTTGTTCGTGGATTTTTTGCGCAAGATTCATGGGCGAGTGGAAAAGTGTTTGGTTAAGGAGGCTTCGAGAGCGGCGAGAACGACCACGTGGCTGAAAATGGATCTCGAGCTTAGACGAAGAATTCAGGAACTCGCTTGTCTCGTTATTTTGCCACACGAAACGCCGAAACGTCCGTCGCGACGATCGAATTTTCTCAAGGTAATAAATTTCGGGTCGAGTCTTCATTACTTTCATTTTTTTTTTTTTTAATCCATTAATTTTTTTTTTACGTTTTTGTAAATCAAATTTTATTTAAGTATTTGATTGATTTATTTTTATTTTTACTTGCTAATTGTTTCAATGCGACCGAATGTTTGAAGGAACCGAAGGCTCCGACGGTTAAAACACCGGCCAATCGTAATTTGGATCTTCGTCGTGTGAAAATGGCCATTTCGGAACACACGGAAAAAATTACAAAACCCGGAACAACGATTGCGACAAACGCGACAACGATGAGCGCCCCGAGCACGACGCAGCAAGTGAAAAAAACCGTGCTGGTCAAGCCGAGAAGCGATCCGTTGGAGAGAAAAGTTGCCCACGAGGAAAAACCCGTGGCGAGCAATTCGACGAGTTTGCGGCCTAAGTCTTGGCCGAACAAGTTGGAGGTCGGTGATAAACGATTTTTATGTATTTGCCTTCTTTTTTATTCTTATTTATTTATTTGAAAGGTATTTAAATTGAAAATAACAATTGAGCCGATAAAATGAACGATAAAAATAATGATAAATAAAAATAGAATGAAAAAACGTATATATATGAGGTGTTCCACCCCATTTCGAACGGTCAAAAAGTTTTGCATTCCCGAAAAAATTGAAATTTGGTCAAATTATTCAATTAGACGAAAAAAAGTAGCGTGAATTTTTTCAGATTTTTTGGATCGCATTTTTTTGAGTTTTTCAACATTTCAAAATTTTCTAAATAACGTCATATATTGAAAGCATACGATTAAACAGAAAAATGTTTCAGACAAAAAAGTTGCAGTTTTCCATAAACTTTGTGAAAACATTTTTCTTGGAATTTTTCGAGTTCAAAAAATGACCATTTTCATCAAAAATATACGAAAATAATTTTTTTCGGTCGGTATGTCACCTTCGATTTATCTCAAAAAATTCCTGAAAATACTCTGAAATGTGTAAAATACACACGTATTTTTTTTGTCATGGCTCGATTAGTTGTTCCTAAGCTATGCTTTGGTTTATTAATAATATTTATTAAAGTTTTTTTAGAAAAATCCATTATTATGGAAAATCATAATCTCCCGAATTGTTTTTCTCAAATTCACAGATGAGAGAACATTTACAATAATAATATTAATGTTTTTGAGCTTATTGGATAATCGATAACGTAGATGGAACTCCATTGAACTCGTTCGAAAGCTACGCTCTATAATCACTCGTTCAAAAAATTCAATGATTGAGTGAATAATTTTCTGTCCTAACATCATATTTTTTTATTATTGTTGTGTAAATGAATCACAACGTAAGAACTGGGAAAAAGTGAAGCATAAACAGATCGTTGCGAGTTACTTATTTTTCCAGACTCGGTGAGTTACGAAGTCCGTGGCGAGCGAATATATTTTGCATTGGAGAATCCCATCCGGTCCTGGTATAATGCAAAGGTGTTTTTGGGTCTTCGGTACAGCTTTCACTCGCTTAAATCTCGATTCCATCTACGTTATCGATTATCTATGCTCCAATAAGCTCCAAAACATTAATATCATCATTGTAAATGTTCTTTCATCTGTAAATTTGAGAAAAACAATTCGGGAGATTATGATTTTCCATAATAATGGATTTTTCTAAAAAAACTTTAATAAATATTATTAATAAACCAAAGCATAGCTTAGGAACAACTAATCGAGCCATGACAAAAAAATACGTGTGTATTTTACACATTTCAGGGTATTTTCAGGAATTTTTTGAGATAAATCGAAGGTGACATACCGACCGAAAAAAATTATTTTCGTATATTTTTGATGAAAATGGTCATTTTTTGAACTCGAAAAATTCCAAGAAAAATGTTTTCACAAAGTTTATGGAAAACTGCAACTTTTTTGTCTGAAACATTTTTCTGTTTAATCGTATGCTTTCAATATATGACGTTATTTAGAAAATTTTGAAATGTTGAAAAACTCAAAAAAATGCGATCCAAAAAATCTGAAAAAATTCACGCTACTTTTTTTCGTCTAATTGAATAATTTGACCAAATTTCAATTTTTTCGGGAATGCAAAACTTTTTGACCGTTCGAAATGGGGTGGAACACCTCATATACATAAGTGTAAAAATAAGAACAAGAATTGAACTCAAAGTGACAGACAATTAAAATCAAATATCAAGACGATAATATGAAAAGAGAGAAAGAGAGAAAGAGAGAAAGAGAGAAAGAGAGAAAGAGAGAAAGAGAGAAAGAGAGAAAGAGAGAAAGAGAGAAAGAGAGAAAGAGAGAAAGAGAGAAAGAGAGAAAGAGAGAAAGAGAGAAATAGAGAAATAGAGAAATAGAGAAATACAGAAATAGAGAAAGAGAGAAAGGGAGAAAGATTGATTGATTGATTGATTGATTGATTAATTGATTAATTGATTGGGGATAGGGATAAGTATAGGGAAAGGGACCGGGGAAGGGAAAACGAAAGGGAAAGAAAAAGAGAAAGAGAAAGAGAGCGATAAAGAATGAATAAATTAAGTGTTTATTATGCTCTGATTTTAAATCTACCTAACAGCAATAACGGAAAGTAATATCAACATAAAATGACCAGTAGAATTAAAAATAAAAGTAACAACAAACTTAACAATACAGAAGGTGAAAGAAAGAAACGTGAACCAATAAGAAAAACTCCTTCCAACCCGTCGCCATCTTGTTTCAGGTAAAATCGCGATATCTGGAACCGCGAAACAAATCCGTGACCAAGGACAATCCCCAACCGTCGCAACCGGAACGCGTGATAGTCCAGCAACGTCGTAAAATAATGATCTCATCGTCGGACTCGTCGCGAACATCGAGCCCGGCCATGAAACGCGCCAACGAAAAAAAACCACTGGCAAAGATGAAATTGCCGATAAAGAAGGACACGATCCGGGCAATGTCGTCGGACAGTTTGGCCGAAACGACGACGACGACGTCGCGGGCCATGGGAACCGCGAAAAAAGAAACCCTGAGCAAAAGTTGCGGCATAACGCGTCCGGAATCGCCATCTTTGAAAAAAACCGAGACGACGGAAATTTGTCTGTCGGCCGATTCGCTCGTGGCCGTGGATACGAAGAACAAACAACAGCAACAACAACAGCATCATCATCAGCAGCAACAGTCACAATCGATCGGTAAGAAAAAATCTACGGAAACGATTGGCAAAATGGACACGTCAATGTCAACGGACAGTCTAATGGCGGAAACCTCGGTAACACCAAAATCCACGAATCTTTCGAACAAAGTATCACCGACAATGACACGAGTAGCAACGAACAAAACGCAAATTTACGATCGCGTGAAAAAATCATCACCGCCCGTGCAACAAAAAAATCCGTCGGCCATTGCTGGTACACGAAGATTGACGAGGACTCTCGAATGTTCCACGGCAGCCAGTAGAAATCGCGCGGCCGCAATTTCCGCCTATCACGGTTCACCGAATCTACGAAGAAATCTTTTGGAAGCCGCGAAAACGCCCGATGTGGGTGCTGCTGCTGCTCGGTCGGTAAATACGATTTTATCGAGAACAAGCCCGCGTCAGCAAAGCGCATCGACCGCGTCGCCACCGCGATCAACGACATCCACGATCGCAATCCCATCCGCATCGACAACAAACGCAGCTGCAGCAGCAGCGGCTGCGAGTTTGGCAACGAGCGCGTCCGGCTCGGTCGGTAAAAAAGATAAAAAAGATGGATTGTCGAATCAATCGAGTACGGAAAGTCCCGGTAAAAAATCATCGCCGAAATCAAACGGTCATTATCGTTCGAATCGCATTACAAACGTTCCAAAGAGATTCGTTAAGACAACCATCGACGATAAATTGAAATTGAAGTGTCAAAATGGCGGCGAGACGACGACGACGAAGAATCAACAACAACAACAACAACAACCTACGGTCGGTTCGAGATCCGGAACTTTTCTCAAGGACGAACCGACGATATTGAAGAAATCCGATATCAAGACTGTACAGATAAGCAGCTCTTAATTATCGAAAATAATTTCAAAGAAAACGAGAAAAATAAGAAAAAGAAAATTAATTAATTAATTTGAGTTTTAAAAAAACGTTAAAGAAGAGAAAAAAAGATGATATTAAAAAAAACAAAACCGTACTTTTGTTTCGATGAACAAAGAAAAGATGAGACAAAGAAAATATGATATTATTGCAATTTAATTTTTCTGAAAATTGAAGAAGGAAAAAAAATTGCAACGTTGAATTAACGTCGGTTATCGTGATAATTCCGCTTAGAAGAGGGGAGGAGGAAGAAAGAAAGGTCGTACTAGTTGTAAGATAAATTGTATTATTTGAGCGCCGGAAGCTGAGATAAACCAGGGACTTAATTTTTTTGTTTGTATTTTTTTTTGTTCTTCGCTCAGAGAGCGTTGGTCGTTATTATTTTTATTGTAATGTGGATAATCGTTTTTTTTTTTTTTTTTTTATCTCTTTGTTTATTTTTTGTTAGAAGAGGGAAATGAGCGAAGAGAAGGGTACGACGAGGCTGGTCAGAGCTAATTGTGTCCCATTGTCGAAAAAAAAAGAAGAAAGAAAAAAAAACTCATCGATCAATCATTTCGATCGATCGAATAATTGACAAAAATTATTTGAATTGCACAACTGTGGATTCAATTGTTTGACCATGCTGAATAATCACCATTCACGATTATTGTGTGAACGACCCTCCTCTGTGAACGATTCGACGTATTTAACGCGTAAATCGGTGTCAAGTAGTTGATCTACGTTGCATAATCCAATAGTTCGTAGAACGATTAAATACGCGGCCAGTTAATTAACGACACATCGTTTAGTAATTGTCGGTTACTTAAAAAAAACAAAACAAACGAAAAATAATGATTAAAGAAGAAGAGAAAACGACGACATGTGTAATAACAAAATATATATATATATATATATGAATATATATATATACATACACGACAAGCCATATTCGAGCGAATGAATTATTATTGTAGATCTCCGTCGTATATGTTGACGCGTCAATGTGTTGATAAATCGAAGCGTTGCCATTTTTTAAAATTTTTATTGTCATTGCGTTTAATTATCGAGCCCGGCTTTGCGGTTTATCAAATTAATAATTTTTGTTATTGTTGTGTTTTGTATTTTTATTATTTTTTTTTTTTTTTGACAACTTCCAAATGCTCACCATTCGCGATAGTACGTAATATGTACACACACACTCTCTCTCATGCGGGCATGTAACGATTGGCAATTGTTCGCGAAACTTGCCAATCCACGTTCATCGACTCGTTGATCTAAAGAATTTTTTTTTATTTTTTTTTTTTATTAAATCTAGTTAATTATATTTATTTGCGAAATTATTATTATTTTTTCTATATTTTCCAATGTACATTTCTATGCAATATTTCATATCTAGTCATTTATAAATTTTAAATATCAACGTTTATGTAATGTTAATAAATATTTCAATATTACATTGAGGACATGAAGTATTTTTGTTTGTACAAAATCGATGGATCGATGGATTTGTGAAATCCAGGATCAAACGTCCAAGAGGGTTCCTCTGGGTCTTGCGCGTTTGTTGTCCACTTCGGGTGGCGCAAGAACGTTGGGTTTGCGTTTGTTCATTCCCTTTCGTTCGAGTTGTTTTTCGATTATACGAGCATTGTTGGCGTAAGAATCGGCGACCTCTCGCTGTGTTGAAAAAAAACAAAATTAGTCAACATTTTTGTCATCTTTGCGCAGTTGGCAGACTGCAAAGGCTACGAGTTTGTGAAAAAAAAAGAGGATGGGCAGAAAATAAATTCTCACCGCTTCTATCTCGTCTTCCTCCTCGTCTATCGTAGACACAGTAACCGAACTGAATTTTCCCATGTTCTTCGTGTGTTTGGTCACCATTATCTTTTTTGGTTTTTCCACGGCCACTTGATTGTAAATGTCGGTCATGGGACCTTCGCCCGAGCTTTTTATCACCGATCCTTTTACTATGAATACTATGTTGGATGCGGGATCGTGTTTGTAATACAGCAAAAGACCGCACCTGTTGAAGAATTATCGATGATTCGTTATTATGGAGTTTTGGTTCCTCGTAAAACTTGCAATTTGCTTTTTCTGAATCGTAGGTAGCGAACAAAGATTCCTACTTGAGGAAACCAAAGATTCAAAAACAAGTGAAAATGCTTTCTCCCAATAAAACATAGCACACAAAGCGCTTCGATGAGGAAGCAAGTCCAAATTCAAATTGCAAGTTTCAACCTGCGACTTTTACATTCTGCGATGCTTCGTAAGCAAATGAACATGAATCGGGGTTCTCACTTTTTGCATTTTTGTCTGTGTTGCCTTTCGATTCCTTCTTGACGCTTCAGATGAACAGTTTCGTCACGTTCGCAAGTCATTTTGTGAGCGTGTTTGCTTCCATCGATAACTCGTGCTCCATCGCGTTTTCTCAGAGGCAATTTTTCAATGTCGCAATCTTTTCGAAAAATGTGTAAAAAAAAAAACAAAATGTTTATCAGTCATTTGGGTGAGAAAACAATCAAAAAAATGTGTTCATAACCTCAAATTTTCTTACCGAGAATCAGCGTCATTTGTCCACATAGACAATAATACGTGTGCAATGGTTTTTCTTCGCTGTATTCTTCTTGATCCTTCGTGTCCGAGCATATTATGCTTCTCGACACGACTTTCGGCATTTTTACGATGATAAACACGGGCCGACTGTGTATAACCTGCAATTCAACGCGACGAAATTATACGATTGCATTTATATTGCGTTGGGATTTCATCAAATCCGTGGAATCCGTGTTTACTTTATCCGTGTTTTTGTTATTTCCAATGACATACGGAAGATCAGTGGTATAAAACTCAATGCTAAAACTTCATACCACTTCATACTAGCAGGCAACGAGCGGAGCAGCTGTAAGTTTGGTCATTGGTTCCCCAAGTCATTGGTTGCCCCAATGAACATTTGGGCCAGCCCAAATGAAGTACCTAAGTAATTGGGGTACCCCAAGTACTTGACACATGAAGTACTTGGGATACGCTAAGTACCACTAAGTACTTGACACCCATGATTGCTTGGTTGAGCAGCATCAGCACTGATGTGGAACTCCAAGTTCCCGATTTCGCCACCAGGTTCGCACTGTATCCCATCTCAACCACGAAAAAGGCCTCCACAATACATCTCCCAACTCATCTCTGTCACACTGCAGTTTGGTACTCTCACACTTCTATTTTCCACGGATCTCCGGATAATCGGCCGAATGCGCGCGCACCGAATCTTTCGCAGTTCGTAGTTCGCGTCGCGTCCGGCGACTCCGGCGCTGACACCTCTTGCGGCGCTTCTGCAAACACACACGCGCGACGGGAGTCAGAGATGAGTTGGGAGATGTCTGACGGAGGCCTTTTTCGTGTACGCGATGGGCGACAGTGCGAACCTAGTGGCGAAATTCGAAAGTTGGAGTTGCCCCTCAGTGCTGATGCTGCTCAGCCAAGCAATCCCGGGCGCTCATCGGATTGCGCTCGCGCGCACGCAGTGGACGTGGATCAGCGCCACGGCCGTGGTGCGGCGAAATTGGAAAGTTGGAGGTGCCCCCGTCAGTGCTGATGCTGCTCAACCAAGCAATCTCGGGCGCGTTTCATATTGCGGTCGCGCGCACACCAGTCAGCGTGAATAAACGCCTCGGTGTGGCACAGTTCGGAACATAGCATCACTCCGACGGACGGTCTACAGATCCTAAGCCAACCGGCAAATTACCGACGCAGTCGATCGATATTTGATATAGCTCGCGCGTACGTGAATGCTTGTGGATGACGGCTTCGGTTGGGAGCATTTTTTTGCCGTTTCGCGTCTCGTTCGCGACAATCCAGTCGCGCGTTGCGCTTACATTGTAGCTATGTTTACCAGGCTCTCTCGCACCACCGTTATCTTCAATTAGCACCTGCTCACTTGGATTCCGTCTTTCTCATTGCATGAGGTCTACTGCATATTTATATATATATATATATATATATATATATATATATATATATATATATATATATATATATATATATTTATTTATATATATATATCTTTGAGGCATGAACCGTTATATCATATCGCGGAGATATGGCAACGATGTGATCTCATGGTTGCCGAATCTCCGCACCATCCGAACCGCTGTCGGCGAGAATCCGCAAAATCGTGTTTCGCTGAGAAATACATACGAGGGAGAGCACGGGTTTATCGGAAATGCTCGGGACAACTCGGCTTTCTACGCCGAGATAGCAGACGTATGTGCGTTGAGACTGGCTCGCGCCGGTAATGAACGTAGCCTTCTGATTGGCCCGCTCTGCGCATGATCGGACCGGAGGCGGGAGATGCGAATGTGAACATATAGACGAATAACCTCAAACGCAGTGTCAGAAAGTTATAAACTCTTTCTGTCACATTCGCATCTCCCGCCTCCGATCCGATCATGCGCAGAGCGGGCCAATCAGAAGGCTACGTTCATTACCGGCGCGAGCCAGTCTCAACGCACATACGTCTGCTATCTCGGCGTAGAAAGCCGAGTTGTCCCGAGCATTTCCGATAAACCCGTGCTCTCCCTCGTATGTATTTCTCAGCGAAACACGATTTTGCGGATTCTCGCCGACAGCTGTTCGGATGGTGCGGAGATTCGGCAACCATGAGATCACATCGTTGCCATATCTCCGCGATATGATATAACGGTTCATGCCTCAAAGATATATATATATAAATAAATATATATATATATATATATATATATATATATATATATATATAAATATGCAGTAGACCTCATGCAATGAGAAAGACGGAATCCAAGTGAGCAGGTGCTAATTGAAGATAACGGTGGTGCGAGAGAGCCTGGTAAACATAGCTACAATGTAAGCGCAACGCGCGACTGGATTGTCGCGAACGAGACGCGAAACGGCAAAAAAATGCTCCCAACCGAAGCCGTCATCCACAAGCATTCACGTACGCGCGAGCTATATCAAATATCGATCGACTGCGTCGGTAATTTGCCGGTTGGCTTAGGATCTGTAGACCGTCCGTCGGAGTGATGCTATGTTCCGAACTGTGCCACACCGAGGCGTTTATTCACGCTGACTGGTGTGCGCGCGACCGCAATATGAAACGCGCCCGAGATTGCTTGGTTGAGCAGCATCAGCACTGACGGGGGCACCTCCAACTTTCCAATTTCGCCGCACCACGGCCGTGGCGCTGATCCACGTCCACTGCGTGCGCGCGAGCGCAATCCGATGAGCGCCCGGGATTGCTTGGCTGAGCAGCATCAGCACTGAGGGGCAACTCCAACTTTCGAATTTCGCCACTAGGTTCGCACTGTCGCCCATCGCGTACACGGAAAAGGCCTCCGTCAGACATCTCCCAACTCATCTCTGCGGGAGTGCACGGATAAGAAAAAAAAAAACCTAAACGTGAAAATGGCTTCAAAGGGTCAACGTTGGCTCGTTGATTCCGGAATTCTTCGTAAAAAAAATGGTGATGAGGAACCGCAGGAGCTACTGGTGTTCGGATACAGCTGCAAATTGTTTCGGGACGATGAGAAGGCGAAAATGATTGATCAGGGGAAGCATTTGATACCGTGGATGGGCGATAGCACGTTGAAGATAGACAGGTCCGTTTCTCTAACCTAGAAAAACAAAAAAATTGTTATGAAAAAAAAATAAAAAAAAAAAATAATGCCAAAATAATTAAAAATTATCATCTAGGATAACGTTGCTATATATTTATTGAATTTTGTAACGCACCAAGTACGTTTCGAACACGTAGAAGCATGAACTCATCGATATCGACAACAAACGACGATACCCAAGATAATCATCCAACGCGAGATGTCGATGGCAGCCAGTCGTTGGAAAAAAAAAAAAAAAAAATTAAATAATAATAATATGAAACACATTCAAGAGATAGTAGCAACGTCGTGAGAGAATTCTCAATTGACGCACGGCTAAGCATTATGGAGACTGTTTAAGGTTTACGCAGGTCCGCGATGTCTCGGTGCGGCGGCGCGAGTCGCTTAAATAAAAAGCACGCGCGCGCAAGCAACCGCTATTCCCCGCGACCGGGCGCTCGTTCATTAAGAGATGAGATTGAGCGCTAGAGAAGTTGGCGATTGGCGACTGTCCCACGATCAAGGTGAGACACAGCGTAGAGACACAAGAAAAACCAGAGCCGGGCGGTCGTGTTTATTTTTCTTGCGATCGCGCCGGCACGGTATGTATTAGCGTCAAACCAAACAGAAAAACGGAGCTTATATGAAAAAAAGAAAAGAAAAAAAAATTTAAAAAAAAAAAAAATTTTCCTATAACAACAATCGTAACGAAATAACTTATCGTTCGTAGGTAAAGCCAACAATGTTATCGTCAAATATTTAGATTTGCATTTATCGTCTATTAATTAACGTGTATTATTCATGCCTCGCAGAAAAAAAAAATCAACGAGACAGCACACAAATCTAACGAATCCAGGATAATCTAAAAGCAAAAAGATTTTGCCAATATCCACAATTATCAAAAAAGTATAATCAAAATGGAACAAACAAATCGAATTGAGTATAACCTAAAAACGATAAGCTTTTTCTACGCTAAACCCTTCTTCTCTAATACCCCCCCCCCCCTTTTCGCCCCCCAAAATGAAATAATGTACCTTCACTCGCAACAAAAATTTCGCAGGATCCACACGAGTTCGGATTTGCTGACCTTTATTCTCTCTTTATTTTCAGGTTGGCCGAAAAAATCAACCCCCAGCGGCAAATAAAATAAGAAAGGTATCGCCGAATTTATACGTAATACTAAACTCGGTCGTTATGTGTCTGTAGATACGATGGACGAGGCGCGCTGGCCGACCTGAGGGTCCACGAACCGCCGTCCGGAGGTTACGACCAGAGAATCTCGCTCACCGAGGATGAAATTCGGGTCGAACAACTTTGCGACGAGGAACGTTTTCGTTCTTTGTACAACAACGACATGGAGGAAGCCACCTATCACGGTAAACGTTTTTTTGTTTGTTTGTTTTGTTTTTTTCTTTTTAATTATTCATTGTCGTCAAAATTCACCGAATGAAAAACAAAAAAATTACATTATTCGGTACAGAGGAAGAGATGAAACGTTTGCATCAAGCATTGGGTTCGGAAAATACTTACGGTCAAGTGGCCTACAGTTACAACGACGATGGAGACAGTCAAAAGGGACTCAACGAAGATACTCAAAGTCCAAAACCGTCGGACGGTTCGCAAGACGACGACGATCAAGCTTTCATTGCCCCACCCGAATTGGAAGTTCCGGATACAATGATACTGGTCAGTTAGATTCCCATAGAAATAAAAAAAAAAAAATCTTTTTTAATTTCAAATAACCAAATAAATGTTTATAACAATTTTTACGCCAATTCGAGTAAAAGAAAAACTCTCTCTCTTTTCAATTACAGCCGGAAACGCAAAAACTCAACGCAATAATAACAAAAACCGCGTTGTTCATAAGTCGTCAGGGCGGTCAGATGGAAATTTTGATAAAAGCCAAACAGTCGAACAATCCGCAATTTTCGTTTCTGTCGATAGACGGAAATTTGCATCCGTACTACAGACTCGTGCTCGAAGCCATCAAGTCCGGAAAATACAATCCCGAGAAAGAGCCTGACAAGGAGGAATCCGGTAAAATAAAAAAAAAATTAAAAATCCTAGCAAAATTATTAAATTGAATTTTTTTTATTCACATTGAAAAAAAAAATGTATTAAAATGTTTTCATCACATTGATGAATTTCCCTTTTCAAATACAGAATCAGCCGAAGAATCGGACGAAGACGACGAGCCGTATCTTCATCCAAGCCTCGCTTCGTCCCTCACCAAAGTCGAAGCGGTACGTAAAATTATTCACCAAATAACGTTTTTTTTCTCGTTTATTTAATCTTACAAATACGATGAAAAAAAAACATTCACAATGCTCGAGAAATCATTTCGTTCATCGTTTGGTGAGTGCGACGTTCGATGATTCGCGCGGCATTACATTGTCACTCGGCGTACTCGAAGGCTTGTGTTTTTCGATGAATTATTTCAAAGTTCATTATGATTGAAAAAAAAAAAAAAAATTATAATGAATAATGAATTAAAAATAACTGAATAAATAAATAAATGGTTTCTCACAAAAATTATTTGGCACGGACTGCTTGGTAATAATGACAAAAGAAAAAAAAAACCAGACGCATCATAAGAAAGAAAGAAAAAAATGCGCACGCCCTCGAATCGTCGAATGAAAATTTTCGACGATAAATTTTTCCGTGCAAAACAATTGCCCAGCTAATCGTTACGTAAAATATTTCTGTTTCCAGGGCTGGTTCTGGTATGCATTGGATCTGCCGTTGTGCCCCTCCCACAATCCAACCCTCAATCTTCCCTCCATTTCGTTACAATCCTCGCCAAAAAAAAAAAGGAACAAAAGAGATAGAAAAAATTTGATTACATAGAAAAATAGAGATTAAAAAAAATAATCTAATTCAATTTCCTTCAAAAGCCGTTGGGCTTATCGTGGAATATTTTTCGTAAAATTTAGCCGACATTAGAGTCAACCAACGTTATTTCTATAACCACGATCAAAACCGTGCCAATATCGTTGGACATTCATGGATAATAAAAATTATAAGAAAACAAAAATACAATATTAACAATTCTAGAAAAAAAAAAAAGAAAATTAAACGAAAAATCGAAAAAGAAGAAGACAGAGAGAAAGATAAAAACTATTTCTAAATAATTAGATCCATAGCCTGTGTATGTGTAAGTCGTCGTTGCATCTAAACAAACTGTTAAAAAAAAAAAAACAAAACAAAAACCCAAATAAATTTTGAAAAAAATACAAATTCGTTTTCAATTGTTCCACAGGCGCCGAGTATACCGAGTATACAGTACAAACCGTCGGCCGATTGCGCCTATTCCATGCTCGTGAACAAGATAACGGGAAAGCCACCGCCGCCGAAGGGTCCGCCACCGCTTCCGCTTTCGGATGTCGCTCAGCCACGACCGGTCCAGCAATCCGGATATTATCCACCGCCATATCCACCCGCACAGGTACAAAAAAAAAACGAACCTTTTGGCTCCTGAATTCATTCGTAAATAAAACATGTGTCAGGCATATCTCATCAAATGCGATGCGGTCAAAATGCACTGTCGATAAAATTAATGATTTTTTTTTCAAATTTCTTTTTTTCTCTTTTAATTTGACCCCAAAAACAGGCCCGATTTTTTTTTCGAAATTCCAGATCTCAAAACCCTTGAAGACATGAAAAAACTACCCCCAAATAAGGAACAGCTTACTCGAACATGAAAAAAAAATTTGACTTTGAAAAAAAACCCTTTTTAGTCTCACCAAATTTCCCCACAACGATTTTTCAATCTAAAATGTCTTTTTAACTCGAAGAAAATTGAGTATCTTAAAAATTAAACAAATTATACCAATTTTAGTAAAGAAACGTCGTTGGTTTGAATTTGTTTTTTTTTAAAGATCTTTTTAGCATATTAAAAATTATATTCCGGACTATTATAAAAATTTGTAGTTGTGGGAAAAAAGGTTTAAAATGTGCTTAGAATTTTTGAAAAAGTATTTTATCGAAATTTCTACAGCGAATATAATAAATATAGTTTCAAAAAATCTTCAAAAAATGCATGCATCAAGCTCAAACATTCTACTTCACGCTAAAAATTATAAAACCCAATAATCACAAATAAACTACCAATCAATAATCAAACAAACTTGTGAAAAAAAATCCTTGGCAAAAAACAAAAAAAAAATTAAATTCGCAAAAAAAAAAAAATCAACAAATTTGCAAAAAAATGAAACATTCCTTTCGATAATAACAAAAACCAACGTTGCATTATAATTTTCTACGAAACGGCTAGCGGTTGAAATTTCGGCTTGACAATATAATCAATTGACAATAATAATCCTGGCAATCGAATTTATAATACGATCGCCCTCTGCCAAAGCTTTCAAAACGTCACAATCAAACCTCCCCGACCAAATACGAAAATTCAACGACAAAGCAAAAACTAAATTTCGATTATTTTTTAAAAATAAATAAATAATTTTTTATTTTTTTTTTTATTTTTTTTTCAGAATTATGCACCGGCCTACCCTCCGGCGCCTCAACAATACTCACACGGTCCGGTAATCTACAGCGGGGGTACCGTTCAATCGTCCCCGGCCCGGCAACAAACCCAAACCCAACCCCCGATTTCCCAATCATCGACAATAATCGACGATCGATCGCCGAATTCATCGCCAAAAGAAAATCCACCGTCCCTCGTGCCCTACGGGCCCACACCCCCCAAACCTCTAAACCGTCCGTCCTTCATAGTCCCACCGGCCGACGTGCAAATAATAATCGACAAAATGGCGAGTTACGTGGCGAAAAACGGTCGCGACTTCGAAACAATCGTGAAAAACAAAGGCGATCCGAGATTCAATTTTCTCGAACTTTCCCATCAGTATCACGGTTATTACGTTCACAAATTGACCATAAACGAAGGACCGATAAACAACAAAGTAATGACCGACGAAAAATTATTGATAAAACAACAGCCCCAACACGAGAAACAAAAAAAACTCGATGAATTGAAAAAAAAACAGCAAAGAATGGAGGAAGTGCAAAAACGTGTTAAATTGATTCAAGCGAAGAAAAAAATAGACACGAATAACGATGAAAATGTCAAACAAATAACAACCGTGTCGTTTTCCATTAAAAAACCGAAAGACGTTGATTCGACGATTATTGAAAAACGCAGCGCTTTGGAAGAGAGCACGGACGAGGACGAAGACGTGATCGACGAAACGCAGCAGCATCATCATCATCACGACGACGATGTTGATGAGAAGAAACACACGAACGTTGGAAAATCAACGTCGCCACAATCGACGAATAACGACGACGATTCAACGTTGAATATCCCAAAAATTGACAACAAATCGTCGAAATTGCAAAAATCGAAAAAAATTCAACCCCAAGAACTCGTCGATCTGACGGACGATATTCTCGAGGATTGTCAGAAGGAAATACGTTGTCGACAAGCCGTGGAAAATCGCATCAAAGACAAATTGGCCGCCGCGGCGCGTGAAAAAATTGTCGCGAATACACGCGAACGACAATTGCAATTGGAACGTAAAAAAAAAGCTGCCATGTTTTTGAGCCAAATTGTGCAAACGCCGATTTTGCAAAAAATCAATTTGGAAACGAGAATTGACGACGATGTGGATTCGGACGAGGTGAGATCTTTGCCATCGCCCAGTCGCGACGAAATTTCCGCTGTTGGCGGTGTCGTTGTTCAATCGTCGACCAAGATTCACGAGAATTCGTTGATGAATCGTTTGAAGAGCGCCGATTTGAGTGGCAAAAGATCGAGACCGAGATCCCGAAGTCGAAGCGGAAGTCGCGGTTGCGAAACTAACGATCGACAAAAGATTCACAAGAAACACAAAAAGAAAAAGAGCTCGCGAAAGAGGTGAAACAATATTGTCGATTATTTTTTTATTTTTCGCAGATTTTTGTCAATTATTGTTCGTTTTTTTTTTTTACTTCTCCTTTTTGTTCGCTTCGTCGTAAATTTTTTTTTCTTATTATCGAGGATCTTAATAAGACAATTTTTGTTGATGATCAAAAATACTTGGATAATAATGTTCGAAGGATGCAATTTTTTTCGAAGGAAATTCGGGAGAAAGAAATGAAAAATAATCATTCGTCAAAAATATCTTTCTCACTCATTTTTAACCCGACCATTCGTTTTTACAATCTGTTGAAAACTTGTCGAACGATTTTTGAAAATTCAACATCCCTTTTACGTTATTTATTATTTTTTCACTGTTTTAATTCATGCAAATTTCTGGGGTTTCTTTCTCTCTCTCTCTCTCTCTCTCTTTCTCTTTTTACTTAATTCCAACTTCTGTTAATCAACAATATTTCTTACGACTTCTCATAATTACTATATTCGTATAATTATCGATTGATAAAAAAATTGAAAAAAATCAAAAAGAATGATAGCAATAAATAATTCATAAATTAATAATATTAATAACATCCTCCCTAACTTTATTGAACATTTGTTTCCCAAAGCACTCGTGTTTGTTAATACATTTTTTTTTTTTTTTTTTTTTTTTTTCAAATCTTTGTTACAGCGGTTACGATAGTCCGGCCAGTTCGCGTTTTCACAAATCGAAAAAGAGCAGAAAATCATCAACGCGACATCGATCGCGTTCGCGAACTCCCGAACGTAGATACCAATCGAGTTCACGGAGAACGCGAACGTCCCACGACTCGACCAGTTCGGATTCCAGTGGGACACGATAGAAAAAAAAAATGAAACGAACAAGTCAAGACAAAAAAACCCCATTGCAAAACGGAGATATATATATGTAAAATTGTACATACATGGATTTCCATAAACCCCGATAGATTTAATACCGACTCATCACGAAAGATTTAAAAAAAAAGTATCTTCAATAATAAAAAAAATTCAAAAAATTTAAACAAAGACAATTGTTATTTTTTTTCTCTCTCCAACTCAGCAATGTATCTCAATGACAATTTGCAATTGTTCCACTTCGTATCCATTCCACGAAATTAACCCACGCATGAACTTGTTAAAAGATTAAACCACTCTAGGTTTTTTGAAAAATCTATTATTTTTTTTTGTTAGATTTAACTCGAACAAATTTCTACCGATTCACATAGAATTTTTTTATAAAACAATTTTCTGACGATTTTTCATGGAATTTTATTCTTTTTTTTTTTTAAATCGAAACTGCGCCATTTTGGTAAAAATGGATATATGAAAAAATCCTACGTACTCCCATAACTATTCTCTCAAGTATTATCGTATAAACTTTCGTTTATCATCATAATTTGAAAATTGTCGGAGCTGTTGGTCCGACCGACGACCTTCCGGAAATAATGGCGTCATCGGAGAAATCCTCTACAGCCGCCATTTTGATATTCATCGCTTCGAAAAAAATCATGTTCTACAGTTTAATACTTGTATCATAAATGCCTCATTACGTTTTTCTGAATCATTTCAATGGTTCATCCTCGAAACAAAAAAGAAATTCCCAAAATAAGTCTATTGTTGCTGTTTCTAAAGGTGGCCTAACCTCGAAATATTCCAACGTAAACCCCAGTTCGATCGTAACCATTTCCAATTTCTCGTGGAGCGCGAGTAATTGTGCAATTGTGTGTACCTTCGTCGATCGGAATTGATTGGCGTAAGGTCGATCGAATTAGTCGTCAAGCCGGAAGGTAGTTGGGCGCCATTCATCTGCATTTCGAGTCAATTGGAGCCAATTATAATCAACCAAAACGTTTTCATCCATTGTCTCGTCTTCCTCATCTTTCGCTTCCTCGTGGATATGAAGCCACGCGACGGTACACAAGAATTTTCTATTCAGATTTTGTTTTTTGTCAACTTTTTCAAAATTTTCTGAAACATCCGAAAATCACATTTGCGGAAAATGTCCGGAAGTGTGTTTGTGTGTGTGTAACTATATTCTCCAAAATTCAAACGTCCATAACTCGAGAACGGTTCGAGTTATAGCCCTCAAGTTTTGCACACACGTACTTCCATACAATCTCTATGTCATCTGTAATTTCTGCAATAATCGACGCAGCCGTTCAAATTTCACAGCCTTTTTAAATTTTCAAAAAAAAAACTTCAGTTACTTTTCTAGCGTTCGCAAATTTTCAGATTTTCATCTAATAAGTTATTCACGAATAGTTTTGTACACCAGGATCATTCAAATATTCGTGAATAACAATCGTTTGTCCCAAATTTCTCAATAAAACAAAATAAAACAATAAAAATGAATGAATAAACGATATTTAAAAAAATAAATAAATAAATTATCGTCTCATTCCCTTAAAAAAAAATTCGATTCAATAAACATCAATCCCTCATGGTCAATAATTACAATTACATATATTAATTATCTCATCCGACATTCGCCGTGTCTCTCGCGTGTGTGTGTGTGTGTGTGTGACGAACAAACGACGGTTTTGTAGAAATTATCACCGAGTCAGAAATTTGTTCAAACCGAGGACAGCAGCAAGATGAAGACTCGCAGTCTACGATCGTAACAGAGTTTCTTTGTATTTGCATTCGTCAATGTATATATACATATATATATATACACGCACACACATTCAAATGCACATTTATGGCAAAACGAAACGCCAATCTCGATAACACAGAGCAATCTCGTGACGATGCAACAATTATGACGTTGTAAAAAAAATAAAAAAAAAAATTATAATTATCACACGAGCAAAATCCTAACAACGCATGTTTACGAAAAACAGATATGGCCACGTGGTTTATGTGCGTTCTACGACGATGCAAAAAAAAAAAAAAATCGAGATAATTTTTCACTCATCGAATTATTATTCAAGCAAACAATTTTTCCACACATAATTTCCATGAAAAATTTGTGAAAATAAAAAGAATGAAAAAATATTGCGACGGAAAAAAAACATTTTTTATAACCGAATCATAATTCTCTTTTTCACTTCTTTTTTTTTCCTCCTACTTGATTGAATCTTTTCTTCCTTATTATTATTATTATTATTATTATGATTATTATTATTGTTGTTCATTTCGATGAAAAGATCGTTCATAAATGCGGGCAAATTTGCGTGTGACGGACGGCTGCAATAATTCCGATAGATAAGAGAATAATAAATGCCACGAAGGAGTAATCAGACCGAGGTCAAGGGTGATTTTGTGCCGATTTATAAAGTCAGATCGATGGCAGGACCGGTTCAGTCATAATCCGATATTCCTCAACGCAAACGGTTTTTAAATATATTTTTCCTTTTTTTTTCTGTTTTCGAGTGTTTGGTTTAATATCCACACCGACGGTAGCAATATGTCAGTCAAATTAACTGTAAGTACACCGTCGATGGAAAAATAAAGAAATTAAAAAAAATTATTTTTAAAATATTTTTAAAAACTAATCAGTGTGAAAATATCGAAGGAAGCTGCAAGTTGCAATTTTTTTTTCCGAATCGTCCACGAAATCCTTCAATGAGGAACCATTTTTATGTTCAAGCAAATTGCAACTTTCATCTTGCAGCTTGTTCTGATATTTCAGAATCGACCATATAGAATTTTTCAAGGTGCAAGTGCATTTCCATTGAAATCAAATGCTCGACAACCCTAACCGTTGATTAATGTATATCCGAAAAATCAACCACGGCAAGACAAATATTTATTTATCAAAAAAATGTTCAAAATAGAAAAACTTTGAATTGCCCTAAAATTCTTCATTTTACCGATCTATGCCAAACTCGGTGTGTATCAGGGCCAAATGATATTCCACACTCTTTGAAAGTTGTGGTTCAATCGATCAAATTTCACGATAAAGTTATAAGTGTATAAATTTGATTTTTTTTTTTCCAAAAATTGAAAAAATATCACGAAATCAAAATTTCTCAATGAATTCGGTCCAAATCAAACACCGAACACCCAACCTCCGGTACAAATCTCTTTGTCAATAACTATTTGAAGGATTTTATCTGGAAATTTACGATCGCTAGAGTGCGAAAACGTCCTTTTTTGGAAATTCGGAAACAATATGAAATCCGAAAGGCATTTTCAATCATGACGATAATTATTTTTAATGTAGGCAACGTAGAGCTGCTCATGCCTGCAAAATTCGGGGACTGTAGCTATAACAGTTCTCGAGTTATAGACGTTTCAATTTTCGGAGGCCAATACACAAAAACACACACACACACATCAATTTTCTCCAAACATGGTTTCTAAACGTTTTGGCACATTCTGAACATGTTAAAATTAAGATCTCGAAAAAAAGTGTCCCACGAAGTCGGACGAAGAAGAAAGATAACTTCTCACAGTCCGACCTCGAAATAAGAGACTCGGCAATAAGAGACTTTCCCCAGTTTCTCACTGTTCTCTGTTGTTGGAGCTCACCCCCCCCCCCACTCCGACTCGTACTCCAAGCTCAAGAATTCCCTTCGCGGACCCCTCATTAAGAGACTAGCCTGGGACAGATTATTCGGGCAAAATAGAGTGACCGTGTAGTGTAAATTGATGTGTGCATGCGTGTGCGAGCATGTGTGTGTGTGCGTGTGTGAATGTAACACAAAATCTACAAGTTTATTACAGTAAAAGTCATTTCATGATTTAGACACAGAATTACAAAATAATATTCAATAGTATATCAACGTCTCGCGCAGTCGAAAACGTTTCTGCATGGGCAAGGTGAATGCACTAACAATAAGCTGGATCTCGTTCGCGCGAGTCTCTTGTTGAGAGGATCGCATGCGGAAAAGAGTGAGTGAGAGAGACACAGAGGTAGCGAGCGCGGAACGCGCGCCTGGTGAGGATATGCGATTCCCGAGAAAAACTCTTCCCCGTGGGGGCTTTTGGTCTCTTATTCCGAGGTCGGACTGTATTACCATCGTGAAGCTAAATTTCGAGGGACAGAGAGAGAGAGAAAAAAAAATGAACACGAAACAGAAAAACGTCCAGCCATTATTTTCCATCACCCTTATTTTCAACCGAGCTTGCAAGATGCAAAAAAAAAATATGGCAATGCAATTTTTTCGTGAACATCGTCAATCGTGTTATTGCCGATTGTGTTGGATTGATAGACGCGAGTTTGCCCGACGACTTCGCGGAGTGCAATTCCGCAAAGAAAAACACATACAGACGCGCAGACGTAATTCGTGTCATCTTCGACTGTTATCGGAGAGATGCTCTTGGCTTATCACGCGAGCTTTTCAATCGCGAGTGGGAACACGAGGAGGGGACACTTGGGGGGGGGGGGGGGGGAGGGAGATGATATTTAAGGCTGGTTCCGATAGCTCTTTTCGTCAGTGTCAGTAAAGTTCAATCGAGATAGAACGTCGCTATTGAAAACATTTAAAAAAACGACACCAAATAAATAAACAAATAATAATAATAATAATCTTCGTTTCAACCGATCGAAAAAATTTTCATTATCGACCTGCAGGAGTCGGAAACAATCACGAATCTTTGCGAACCATCATTCTCTCTCTCTCTCTCAACCGTCGCGGGGAATAAAAATAAAAAAGCAAAAAAAAAAAAAAAACAATTTCGAAAATTCTTTTGTGAATTGAAAAAAAAATTTATTTCTCGGGACCAAAATTTCCCTGACTTGTGTTTTTTTTTCTTCTTTTTTTCCCCCTTTGATTTATCGAGACTACGAAAATTCTTGTTTCACGATCAAATCATGTTCACCATCATGACCTATCGCGCTGCCCAACAGCCTGGTAAGATGTTTCAATTATTTTTTTTCCCGCCTCGTTTTTTCAGAATTCCCGTGTCAACTGGGAACACTTATGGGGCACTTATAGGGCTGTGACATACTGTCCGTATGTCACAACCCTCCTATTATCTCATTAACAAACCTATCAATATTAAATTCGAAATTCGAACGTAGATCGATGACCCGAAAACCAGAAATTATGAGATTTTTGTGAAAAATATATTTTTTTTCGATCCCCCGTTCCATAAACAAAAAAAAAAGTTTACTCAACATTTTTTTCTTCACTTGCCCCCATGGAGTGGGGTGTCTTTGAATAGGTCTCCTCAAATGCAACGAATAATGTTTCACAATCTTTTTTAACTTAACCATTGACTCGCGAGATATTTGCTTTCAAAGTTGTGTTATCAGATCTCAAACTATCCATACGAAAAAATACTTTTTAAAAAATGTCAGAGTGTAGCTTCAATTCCAGTGTCTTTGATAAGAAAAAACTTATAACAAACACACGATTCAATGGTTTATCGAAAATATTTGAAATAACAACATTTTTTTTCCTCGAAAACGAAGAAATTTGTCAAGGTTAAATAGTTGTTGATAACGTTTTATCGAAAAGTTTGATGACAATGATAGTGAGAATGATTACGAAACCCTATCATGTTTATGCCCAACGTGCTGTTGTTTAATTTTTATTTTCAACATACTTCGACTTTATTCTTTTTTCAAAAAAAAAAAAAAAATTTGTTTTCCACATTTTTTTCCAGTCCCGCGGCCAGACTACGGGCATAATCGACCCATCGGACAAGCTACGTCCGGAACCCGTCTACGCGGGAAAATTGGAGAGTCAGTTCAGAAATTATTCCGAAGACAACAACGATCCGATTAAGGAACGCGTGCGAAAAACTTATCTCGACATGCACACACATCAGACCGTCGATTTTGTTCGATGTTAGTAAATCCACGACAATAACTTTTTTTTCACACAACTTCGCGTCTCTTCGATGGATTTATGATTTTCCAAGCCCTGTGGCGATGACACTGGGGTAACGAATTACCCCATTTTGCATTTAATCGTTATTTTCGGTCTTAAATCGGTGAGCTGAGGCGATTTGCGGGGTACGGTGACAAAAATTGACTCTATGAAGTGCCTTCAGAGTAAAGAGCCTGGTCCCTTGATGCCCGGCCGCATATTTTCTTTTTTCCAAAGTGTTTGAAATTTTCTGAAAGAATGAAGCGCTTCATTTTATTCAAATATTTCGAAAACTTTGGGAAAAAAGAAAAAATCTTATTGAATCTTTTTTATAGAGAATTCAATTTTCTACAAAAAAGGTTATTTGCATTATCGTCGTATCTCACATAGTTTTCGAGTTATTATGAAATTTATCGAAGCTTTTGAGAAACAAGCTATCTTAACTTGCCGATTCCCCGCCGAATTCAATCACTGGAAAATGTTTAAAATTGGCATCAACGACCTACTACTCTGAGTAAAAAATGTGCGGAGTTCCGGATTTTTCGGTGCAATACTGCGGAAAGAAAAAAATATAAACTATCAGGTGCCAAAAACCTTATGTTAATCAAATGGCGAAATTCGAGGGTCTTTGGGGAGGTACTTAGAATTCGTCTACGAGGCTGGGCCTTCGGCTACTGCTAAGTTTATTTTTTTTCGAGACATTTAAGCCCATGGGAGGGCCAAAACATTTTTTCACCCCAAATAAGGACCACCCTAATATCTATATATATCAAATATGAAATATATAAAAATATAAAATTGAAAGAGAGATGTACTGCCTCGATAATAATAGTAATAACGTAGCCTAATCTTAGTGTTAATAATTATATTCGACTGCGACGAAAATCACGTCGCTAAAATGTGAATGTTTTTTGTAAGATAATTTTTAAGACAAAAAAAGATTAATAATAATAATAATTTTTTAAAAGAAAAATTGTGTGAACGTAACCGATTATTCAACCACCACATCTGTGATTACACGTCATCATATCGTGTGCAATATTTTTTCCACAGCGCAAATGGCCAAATGGTTGAAATTCGACAGATTCAAGATGAACGTGAAAGACGCTCTGATAAGGCTCAACGATCTCGTGGACGAAAGCGATCCTGACACCGATATGCCAAATATCGTTCACGCGTTTCAAACTGCCGAAAGCATTAGAGAGAATCATCCGGATTTGGATTGGTTTCATCTGACCGGTCTCATACACGATCTTGGCAAAGTAATTTGGCCAAAAGCCATTGAAATATATATACATTATTGTTATGTTTCATTCACGTGTGTAAAAAAAAATAATAAAAAACTGATTGAAGAGAAAAATATTTTTAACTCTTTCATTTATTTTTTTTTTGTGTTTAACCCGTTGTGAAATTAACGAGAATATTTTTTGTTGCTGTTTGATCAGGTAATGGCCTTCTACGGGGAACCCCAATGGGCCGTTGTCGGTGACACGTTTCCCGTGGGTTGCGCCTGGGGCGACTCCATCGTCTACAGAACATCCAGCTTCGATGACAATCCCGATGGCAAAGACATACGTTACAAGTAAACACACACACACACGTACACAAATAAAGTTCAAATTTCATTAATTCATCAATCACTAAAACCAATTTGACTTAATTGCTCCAATTGAAAAATGCTCCAGTTGAAAGAATTAGAAAAATTGTAAAAATTGAAACACAATTGAAAACATCGAGTAAAACTGGTGAAAATCAATTTTCCGTTAATTGTTCAAACCACCATTTATCGATTCTTCATGATCATCACGATAAAATGCAAACTCGATAAATCAGATTTTTTTTTCCCCCCAAAAAAATTCAACTTTGTCACGTAACGTATGAAATAAAAATAAAGTTGAAGAGATAAAAATTCGATGCTTTAATCTCGTGACACGTTCATTATTGAATTACTAGTAAATCGTCCAGTTTTTCGAGTTACTTGGATGCATTGTTCTTTTTTCTCTTTTTTTTCTCTCTCCCTCTCTCTCTCTCTTTCTCTTTCTCATTCTCACTCACACTCTCGCTCTCGCCCGCTTTCTTTCATTTATTTATTTATTTATTTCTCAATTTCTCAATAAATAAATATTCGAGTGTTGCAATTTTTTTTCTTTCAATCTCTTCAATTTCCGTTGAACAGCATAAAAAATATGAAATGACTAACCGTAGACAGACTGAACCGTAGTGCAACCATTCCGTTTTTTCTTTTTAATTTAATAAATAAATGTTCGAACGTTACATTATTGTTTATTTAATATTCTCGTTTTTTTTCCAAATTTTCATTAAACACAGCACAAAATACGGAATGTACAAACCCGGTTGTGGCATAGAAAATCTCACAATGTCTTGGGGTCACGACGAATATTTTTACCGCGTGCTCAAGCACAACAACACAAAGATACCGGACGAAGGTCTGGCCATGATCAGATATCATTCCTTCTATCCGTGGCACGCCGGAGGTGATTACGCTTATTTCGCCAACGATAAGGACAACAAAATGCTCGGTTGGATCAACGAATTCAAGTGAGAAACGACGATTTTTTTTTCGCTAAATATCTTTTAACTCGTTTAATTTTGTTGTAATTTTTTTTTTTTCATTTTGTTTATGTTTGTTTATTTTTTTCTCAGCAAATACGATCTTTACACGAAAAGCGGCAGTGTACCGGACATCGAGAAACTCTGGCCCTATTACGAGAGTCTCATTGACAAGTACATACCGGGAATCCTCGAGTGGTAACGCAACGAGAAAACAAAAAAATGGAATTTTTTTTTTAACTCCGGATCATCGTTAATTACTATTTTCTGTACTCAATCGGTACGCTAGGACGCTGCAAATAATAAAAATTGAATCTCCAAGGTGCTGTCAGAGTGGAGAGCCAAGTATGGGATGGGGTAACGTGTTACCCCAGTTTACTGTTAACGGGTGGAAAAATAAATAAATAAATAAAATAAATGAAATAGAATAAAATAGATAAATAAATCAAATAAATAAATGAAAAAACGAAAATATAGCCGAAACAGATATGCATAGTATATCATATTTATGTTTGAACCGATAAAGTAGTATCAGACTTCTATAAAAAAAAGAGAGAAGGGGGGAATAATACATATTCACATAGTTTAGTTCCAATTAATTTTCTTTTTTTTTTAACAAAGGCAATACATGATAATGTACTCGTTGATAACTGAAAAAAAAATCCATGGTAATAAAATGAACCAATTTTCTTTTATCGTCATTGTTCGTCTAAATCATATGGTGAAATTTATTAATTTTTTAAACATTTCATTGTATATTTTTAATTGGAATAAAAAAAAACCGTGATGCCGGTAGCTCAAGACCCAAAAAAATAAAAAATAAAAATAAATAAAAAAAAACTCCGCTATAATCAAAGTCTCAACAAATGCTCTTGAATGCAAGAAGAATCGTTAAAATCGATCGCCCCAATCGGTAGATATTCGCATTTTCAATGCTGCAGTACCGATCTCACATTTTGTGGCGCCGCATACTCGCTCAATTTTGTAAAATGCGAATATCTCGTGATTGGAAGGGGGAGATATTATTATCGGTCAGTGATAACGTGAATTACCGCGATAACGAAGAATAATCGACGTAACGACCGTGAATAAGATACGAGAAAACAAATGTCTCAAACCTTCACGAAGGATCGGGCTCGACGTACCCCGACAGCCACGTCGAGCCCGATAAAAGGCCGGGGAAAAAAAATGGCCAGGGAAAAAATGGCCGAATGGGAAAAAAGGCCGGGGCGAGAAATGGCTCGAAAAAAATGATTGATATATGTGAGTGTTGATCCAAAGGGTTTTTAAGGGTTGGGGTTTTTTCGGAGTTCTCTGGGTTTTTGGGTTTGTTGCTTTCTTTAGGTTTTTTTTTGTTTTTTTGAATTCTACGGTTTCTTCGGGCCATTCCCCGTTCTTTTTTTCCCCAATCGGCCATTTTTTTCCCGTCTTTTGTTTCATTCGGCCATTTTCTCCCCGTCTTTTGTTTCAATCGGCCATTTTTTCCCCGTCTTTTGTTTCAATCGGCCATTTTTTCCCCGTCTTTTGTTTCAATCGGCCATTATTTCCCAGGCCATTATTTTCCCGGACTTCCATACATTCCAGGATCCAGCTGTCGATATCGATCGATCACGATCGAGATCGACATAACTCCTCTTCCGACGTTTGCCAATCGAGTGGTCGCGCGGCGCCCCCCGCGCAGGCCGCCCGCGCACCGCGAGAACGCAGGGGCGGGGTGGGGGGTGCTGCGCGGCAGAGGAATCGCGGCGAGCCGAGGAGGCGGAGCAACGCGACGTCCCCTATGACGTCACGGGTGAACCGCGTGGTGGTAACACGGAGACGAGTCTCGACAGGTTTTGTACGCTATAGCCGACGTACGTAGTCGCCGTTTTACGCCGGTACACGCGAAAACCCGCGAATTATCCCAATCAATTATTCACGCAGTCGTGATTGCGATTTGAACGATAATTATAGAGATCATTGCGTCACAATAGTAATCACTCTCCGAACGCGGCCAATCACACAGATTATCTTTTCGATTCAATTGTCAGAAAATCCACGGCGATAAAATTGCGTTTCCGAACAATTTATTTGTTTCGTTTTTCAAAAAGTTTTTTTTTTTTTTGCTCATGGTCGAACGTTGAAAAATTCGCAATCGTACCGCAACTTACCGGTGGTGGCGCCTTATCTCAGTTGATCATTTAGTTCACGAAAACGGCACGCACGATTCACGCACACACACACACACACACACACACACACATACGTGCACACACGAGGAGCTCGTGGAGACAACGCGGATCCCGCCAAAAATCTCGTGACCCCACTTGCAGTATCGCAAACGTTCCGGCAATAACCACCGGTGACGAATAAAACGAACGGAGATAGAGTGAGACAAATATAACCGTATAAACATGCGAAAAGCACCGAAACGGACGGATGAAAATGCGGTTGATAACGAAGCTGTTAACGATGCTTCGCCACCGAAAAAAACTAAAGGACGTAAAGCAACGGCAACCGAAATTACAACAACCACGGTTATTGACGGACGATTGCCGAGAGTTGCCAAAACAAAAGCCGTCGAGGCTGTCGAGGCTGCGAAAAGAACGGCTGTGAAAAAGGCGGGAACGGAACGTAAGATTATTTATTTTTATGTATATATTTTATATTTATCGATTTGTGTTTCATTTTTTGAAATTTTTTTCGTTGCGGGGGGGTTTTTTTTTGTTGTTCGTGGCCTCGATGGACTGGAAGAAAATGGTTGTTCGGCGTTAACGGTTTTTTTTTTTTTTTTTTCGTTTTGAATTTTTATTCTTTGTCATTTAGATTTTATTTCGACATTTTGGCTGGTTTAGTTCAAGGATCGAGTCGATGTTTGTAGATGTTGTTTTTTGTGAATGTTTTTTTTAAAAATTAATTTCTTTATTTAGTGTTATTATTATTTTATTTCGTAAGCGATTCCTTAATTTTTTGTGGATTATTACAAGGAATTATATTAACTCTTTTTCTTTCTACTTTCCTTTCTTTTTTGGACTTCGTTTTTTTTTAATACTCTTTTTTCCCTCATTTCTCTTCTGTTTTCCTCCATTGTTACCTCTTTATCCTTTTTATTTTGGCCAAATACATGGAAAAGTTTTGATTTCATTTTGAATTTTTTCAAGTTTTGATATTTTGAATTTTTTGAAAAATCAGATTTATCAATATAACTCCCATCAACTTTGACCGATTGAGCTTGGAACTTAACGAAAGTATGAAGCATCATCTAGCTATGTTATATATTAAATTTGGCGGCTATCGACTGAATGGTTTGGATTTGATGAAAATTCAAGATTTTGAATTTTGAGCCTCTGGCGATTTAAAAACCATTTCACGCGCCATGATCAATCTCATAAATTTACATGAATTAACGATTACTGCTGTTTAGTATTGAATTCGGTGGCAATCCACTCGCATGTTTGAGAATAAATTGAAATTTTGTGTACTCACCGATGATTATTCAAATATCAAAACACGCTGCAAGTTGGAACTTGCAATCTGCTTTCTCTGAATCATAGGGAGTTGCCTCCTAGTCCCTTTTTTTTTCATTGCTTCCTTCAATGCCTTCAATTACGTCTTTGTTGGAATTAAATTTTCATTTTTGAATTTTAAATGTAATGAAAAAAATTATAGTATACTTGGAATAGAATCGATAGTTACAGTTTTGGCGCAATTGCTTTTTGCACAATTGCTGTTTAGCGTGTTTTTTGGTATTTGATACACAAAATCGTTGTTGGTGATTGAGATCATTAGGAATTTAGTTTAGCAGGCCTGAAACGTTTTTTTTTTTTATCTCCGTGTTTTTAAAAAAAAATACGTTGTACAATTTTTTAATGGAATTTGAAATTGTATGCTAGATGATAATCTGTGACAAAACTGTCGTCCTTTTTTCTCTTTGTTTTAGCCTTATTATTCTATGTTCATCATAAACGATTGTCCATCACAGCCATTCAATTTGCAATACAAATAAATGATGAACAATTCGCGATGCATTGACAATCGTAACGATAATGAATTTTTTTACATTTGCAGCCAAGGCAAAGCCAAAAGCAGAATCGAAGAAAGTGGAAAAGACCAACGACGTAGATGAGGAACCAGCGCCGCTAGCGACAAAGAAGCCATCTGCCAGAGCAGCCGCCAAGAAAGTTCCAATTCCGGACACCAAAGACGAAGAGGATGGAGCTCCGAAGAAGCGCGGAGCGGCTAAAAAAGTGGAAGTCGAAGCGACGTCCGAAACCGCCAAGAAACCAACGGCTCGCGGGCGAGTCAAAGCCACTCAGGCGGAGTCGGATAATGCGACGGAAGAGGCAAAACCTGTGAGGAGCAAGCGCGGTGGTAAAGCCACGGAAGAGAAACCTGTGGAAGAGGCGCCGGTGGAGGCGCCCAAGAAAGGCAGGGGCAAAAAGACCGTTGCCCCGGCAGTAGTTGCACCCGAAGTTGAGGAAAAAGATGAGGTCGAAGCAAAACCCGCTGCGAAGGGTAAAAAAACTGCGGCGCCGAAATTGCCAAGCAAGAAGACGACCACGGAGCCCGCCGCGAAGAAGGGTCGAGGCAAAAAGGTCGTCGATCCAGAAGTTGTGGAAAACGAGCCGGAAGAATCCAACGGCGATGAGGTCGCGGAGGAAGCGACCAACGGTTCCAAGGACATTGAAACGACGCAAGCGAAAAAGGTTAAACCAGCTGCGAAGAAGGGAAGAGGAAAAAAATTGGCCGTCGCCGCTGAAAACGCGGACAAGGACGATGCGAACGGTGATGATGATGATGCTAATGGCATTTCCGAAAATCCGGAATCAACGGAAGTTGCGCACAATGAAAATGGTTTGGCGGTTGCGGATGATGGTAAAGACGAAGCAAATTCTAACGGAAAGTGGGATTTATAAATTATAACCTTCAACGATGATAATTCTTGATCCAATCAAGGTTCTTTATAATTATTTTGTCTATTTTAATGTAAATTTTCATTATGTCGAAATAAAAAATTTGTTATGACAGTGAGAATGTGTGATCGAAGAGGTTATGTTGTGAATGAGAGTAGATGGAGTAAGAAAAAGATTTGAATTCGAATGTTTTGTGTGGGAATAATGGGGCGGGGGGGGATTCGGGTTCGGGTGGGTTCGGAATTGAGTTCGGGTGGATTCGTGCGAGGACGCGCCGGTAGAGCGTGGGGCGTCGCTGCGATCGACGATTTTGTTGCGCGGTAGGCGTTGGTGGGGGAATGATCGTCGTGCTGCAGGGAGGCGAAGGGGAAGGTTTTTCGAGAGCGCACAGCGGCGTACGAAAAATTGTTTTCTCAATTGAGAAGGCAGTGGCGGACACACAGCGGCGGAAGTGGGGATCTCTCTCTCCGTGCGCCATTTTCTATTTTTGCGTAGCAGTAAAGTTAGCGTTGTACATGTACATTATACATATATATATATATTGTGTGATAAATAAATATATAAAAAAAAAAAAAATCGTATTAGTGACGATACGGCTATTCGGAAAACGATCGATTCGTGGTTAATAATAATATTCAATTAAACATAAAATAACGAATTAAATAAATGAAGAGGATAACGTTAAAGACGTTTATTATGAAAAAAAATGCCGAAGTGTGAGGTATCGCCGTTTTGCAGTTGGCGTTGTCGCGCGTAAACTCGTTTCTCTCGTTTCGATTTGCGTGTAAACACACGCACACACACACACACACAACACACGCGTTTCATCGTCGTCGCTGTTATTTACAACGTTGCGGGGTGAAATAAACGTTTGTGGTGATTTGCGACGCGAAAGAGTGGGAGGTGGGGTAGTGTTGGGTATACGTTGTGTGTGTGTGGAGGGGGAGGGCTCATCGCACTCGTCGATTCGTCAATCTCGTGAATTTTGTTTGGTTTACGGATAAAGTTTTTTTTTTTTTTTCGTTTTCGCAGAGAAAAACTGTTGTCGGTCCGGTTTGCGTCGCGTACGTGGGTTGTGCCGAATAACGTTTTTCGTGTGTCCATCGCTCGTGAAGATCCGCCCTAATTCCGAAGAGCGAGTTAGACGGAGTCGGCAGTGCGAGGTGAAGCGTGAGGCTAGAGCGAGAAGGATAGAGTGAGAACGCGTGCGAGAGCGATAGAGATAGATAGATAGAGCGAGGGCGAAGAAAAGAAAGAGGACGAGCTAGATCGTGAGTGAGAGTTAGAGATATATAGAAATCCCATTTAGGTATGAAAAAAAAAGGAAAATAAGAAATAAGAGTCTGTGATACTAAACGGTAATGAGGTGTATAGGTAGTGGGTGGTAAACTCTCGTAAGTTTTAAGGTACACATAGGTAATTGTGGAATGTGCGTTTGTGTGTGTGTGTGTGTGTGTGTGAGTGAGTGGCGATAGTGGCCTACGAGTGGCATAAACGTGTCGGATTTTGACAAATTTTCCGTTGTTTTATTATTATTTTATTCGGGACTGGAAAAAAATTGATGCTTGGAAGACGCTGAAGTAACGAAAAGACGGGAAATAATAGTAGTACTGCGGGGGGGCGTCAGAGGGGGGGGGGGGACACGTAGACGTTTGAAGAAGCTTTGGGGGACGGGTACGCGAGTGCGCGCGTAAAGATTCGTCCTCGGAGGACGCGACCTCGAGAAGGACTCGAACGGCCCGAAGGATGTCTCTGGAATCTGTGACTGGTGACAGGCCTCAAACGGCGGAACCTAAGGACGAAGGTATGCCCTTATCGAAATTTTATTTACTTCCTTTTTTTGTTCCTGATTTGTTTCGTTTTTTCGTTGTTTTTTTTTCTTTTTGGCGTGAAAATTGGATTTTTTTCTCCGTCGAGGCACGCTTTGAGGGGTTACAGCTGTGCGACGCCATATGACGCACGATGTGTTTTTTTTTCTTCATTTTTCTTTATTTTTACGTTTTTGTTGTTTTAATCGTGTTTCACCGACGAAATTATGAATGTTTGGATTACATAGGTTATGATATTTCAGATTGGCTTGGTTTACGAATTTTTGAGGTTTTGAGAGGGTTTGTTGTGCTGCGTCGGTTAGACTTGGTTGTGGCATCGTTGTGGCATCGTTGTGATTTTTTTTCATGGAGCGACGGCGTGAGATTGGGCTGCAAATCGTTTGCGGAGGTTGCTGAGTCTTGTTTGGATGTCGAGACGATTTTGGGTCGGTGGGCGATGAGTTTTGTTTGGTCAACTTGTGGGAATTTGGGTATCGAAACGATTTTTAGTCGGCAGGCCATGGGTTTTAGTGGGTTAGTTTGCGTTGGTTGGGTGTCGAGACGATTTTGGGTCAGAGTGCAAAAGGTTATGTTTGCCAAGTTTGCAAGGGTTTGGAATCAAGACGAGACGATTCCGGATTGGAAAGCGATGGGTTATGTTTAGTTAATTTGCAGGAGTTGGGAATCGAGATAATTTTGGGTCGGAGGGCCACAGGTTTTGTTAGGTTAGTTTGCGGGGGTTGGAATTTGAGATGATTTTGGGTCAAGTGTATCTGTGGTTAGGTGCAGGGGTTTTGAATCAAGATAAGACGGTTTTAGATTGGGAAGCAATAGGTTATGTTTGGTTAGTTTGCGGGAATTTCGAAACATGACGATTTTTGACCGGAGGTCAATGAGTTTTGTTTGGTTAGCTTGCGGCAGTTAGGGATCGCGCCGACTTTGGGTCGGAGGGTGGTTGGTTTTGTGTGATTAATTTTTCCAAGTTTAGGGTTGTAGGTGCTTTGAAGGTTATATCACGGTTTGGATTTCGCAGAGTCGATTGTATGTGTATGTATGCGGCTTGTTAGGATTGTTGGGATGGACTTTGTTTTGGGCAACGAGTGCGCAGATGAATGAGACACGATGCTTTTGGATACGGGGTGTTTTGAGTGACAATGAGGTTAGTTTATCGATATGATAATTTAATTGTTTGGGTCGGGTTTTATATGCAGAGAGGACAAATGTGAGGTTTGAAATTTTTGCCATTGGTTGTTTTGATCGAAGATAGTTGATGAGTGCGACAGGGTTTGAAAAATTCTTGATTTTCTGTTGTTTCATCAGCTTGGCTCGAGCAAAATATGCTCCCGTTGCTATGTGAAGTATTTAGCAGTATTTAGTGTGATGTCGAATCGAAAACAAGCATCATAAATTTGTCGTGATTGTGTTGATCTTCAATGTATTTTTTATTGCCGATGATTCACAGGATTTATAGGTTAGTTTTCGAATCAATGTTTGCTATTGGTTTTGTGAAAAAAGCTTTTATTTACTTTGAGTGTATCGACGGGCTTGTGCCCAATGGCCTGTACTTTATTTCGAAATTTTCATTTTGGCTGGTAGCTGAGCTAGTTTGTTAGTGCGGTTATGTCGAATGGTTTTTAAAGCTCTGGATAATGAACATTTTTCATAACAAAATACCTTGAGCATCGAGAGTTTTTCAATCGACTATGGTCTATTTCTAACTTACAAATCATAAGATCATGGAAAATTTGCAGATTGATGATGGTAGAAATTATTGGAAATTAACCGCCAATGATATTTCGCACACAGACATATCTTTGCGCTTCGATATGATTCATAAGCTTGACGACATTTCAAACATAACCCAACTGAAATCTTGAATGAGCAGAATTGAAAATAAATAAATACATCGATGAATAATGAATTAATCGATTAATCCGAAATGATGTTATAAAACTTTCTGTGGTGTTTAAGAATGAGTAAGCCTCTTTCTCAAGCGGGAAAATTGTTGAGCTCGATAAGGCCTGTTTAAATATACAAATCACAATATCATGACAATTTCAATAACGTGAAATTTTCTGAATCAATCGATACATTTTTTTAATCTCAAATCTGTCGAACAAACAATTACAAATGAAATAATAATAATCATAAACCCTTAATTGCAAAATATTGTTGTTTATTCGTGTGTCGAATATTTGCAAATTACCTTATATCGGTAACATATCGACCGAGTCACTGTTGACCAATGATGGCCATTTTCTAAATAAAAATGTGATTGAAAGAAGAAAATTTCGCAAACAAAAATAGTTAAAGTTAAATAATCATGAAATAATTAGTATTATCGAATTTTTTCAATAATTGTGAACAATTCACAAAAATTCGAATTTACAAAGATTCATCATTTGATTATTAATGATAATTTTATTAATTAGTCGTTAAATTATTTGAAAAATACATTATTTCATGATGATTAAAGCTCATCGATGTCGTTGACGTTTTATTTTCGTCATTATTAACGTTTCGATTGACAAGCTTCGTGTGTGTGTGTATGTCTGTATGGAGACGGTCAATCTCGACTCATACACACACACAAACCCGTATAAACGATACAGTTATACGGTTGTCACCTCGTTTCCCCGAAACTTACCTGGTCATGCCGGTGACGACGATAAACAAATGGTTTTTCAAACGTTTCGAGCTCGAATGACCGAAACGAAAATTTTTCGACCAATAGCCGAGACCGATAATCGCGATGGTCACGTGTCCCACAACAAGGAATGTTTGAAAAGGGAAACGAAAAAAAAAAAAAAACAGATTTTTTTTTTGGTCGGTCAAAACCGACGGTTTCGCGAAAGATCGATCCCTCAATTGTGTTGGATGTTTAGTCTTGTCGTAGCCGATCTGCTTGGCACATCGTTTGCTATTCGAATCCATTCTGTCTCCCTCTCTTTCTGCATTTTTCTTTCTCCGATTTCACGGAATAATCGTCGAGATATTCAAACTTTGTTTGATCCGGTTTATCATTATCATTATTATTATTATTATTATATTATTTCTTTTTATCGAAGTTAGCGTCGATCGCTTACTTGTCGTTTAAACGGGATTTAAAAAAAAAAAAACGCGTTTTATAAAAATAAAATAATAGTTTAATTTGAAATTTGAAAAAAAAAGAAGAAGAAGAAGATATATATCGAACGTTATTTGTTTCGTCAAACCGAGACTCCTCGGTGCAGGAAATTTTTTCACGGGAAATAACAATAAACAACAATAATAATAAATTAATAAATCAATAACAATTATACATATTAATTTATATATATAGGTATATTTCGATCTACATTTTTAGTACATCGAAATTAATTTGTTGAATTTTCTTCTGTCGATTAAAAAAAAAAAAGAAAAAAAAATCTCAAATCGTTTGTAAAAAACAATTTATATTTATTGCAGCATATATTTATTTTTTTTAAACTTTTTCGTTTGTTGGACGGTTTATTCGCGACCGCTTTAGTGTTGATGAAATTTTTGTTAGCGACGGCGGGAAAACCGTCGCACGAATTTTTTTCACAACGACACTCCGACTTCCATATTGACTCGCGTGGCGGGAAAGTTGTCGGTTAGGCGGAGGAGGAGTAGGAGGGAGGGCGGGGAGGGCGTCGATAAACGGTATTTGTATTATTTTTCAATTTTTAAGATTTAATTGATTTTTACGGTTGAAAAGAAAATTTGAAAAGAGAAAAAAACAAAACATATCGATAAATATATAAAGTTGACAATAATAATAATAATTAGTAATTTAAAGAAAAAAAAAATATATATATAAACGAAGTGAAGGTATATAAAAGTAAATAATAATTTTGGTGGTCGTTACGGTCGTTGGAGGTTTTTCGAATTTCGGGCATCGAATTGTGCGCGCGCGCGCACTCGCGCGTTTACTTTTCTCTCGTTCGAGTAAACACAAACGAGGAATTATTCGTCCTTCGAAAAATTTTGCAAGCGTCACGGTTATTACACATATTTATATATATATTCATATATAGATATATTTCGTGAGCTTTGATTGCGAGTTTCGAAAAGGTTTCTTTCTTTTTTTTTTTTTTCTTTTTTTTCAATTTGTATTGGTACGCATTTTTGGGGTGGGAAAAAAACAACTTACGAAGTAAGTTGAAATAAAAGTTTCGAAAAAAAATATAAAAGTTAAAAAAAAAAAAAACCACGAAGAAAGAAAAAAAATTTGGTCGATATGAAATTGGATAACAGTCAGAGTACGACCACCGTGGGTCCTTACCGTTATCGCCGGCCGAGAAAACGTCCTCTGGTAGGACCCACGGGTTCGCCCTATCTCGATTCGACCCTCGTTCTTCAAACGCGATCTTGCCGTTGGTTTCGACAAAAAACCACGGTCAATCCAACGAAAAAAGTTACTTTTCGTAAGTAATTATTGTGGAAATGATTATCGAGGGTTCATTTATTATCTAGTTGTTTGCCGAAAAATTGTGGTATTTTCATGATTTTTCTTTGGTCGTGTTGACCCTTCGAGGTCAATAGGGGTCGTAAAAATGATCCCAAGCGCAATTTCGAGCTAAAAAGAATTGAAAATTGTAAAAGATATGAATTTTGTTTTTAGTAAAAAAAAAATTGGGGTTTTTTTTTACGCATTAATCTTGATGATTTTTTGAACGTATGGCCTCAAAGGGTTATTTTTTTAATTTTTGGGTAATTATTGACGGTTTCCTGAATCTTTCATTATTATTATTATTATTATTATTATTATTATTATTATTATTATTATTATTATTATTATTATTATTATTTTTAAAGATCACTCGTGGAAAGTCTTGTCTGAAATAAAATAACCAAAAAGATTTCGTTAGTATAACAATTAATTGACTTTGTGAACGAAGATGTTCAGCGAAATTTTCATTTTTCAAAATAATTTCGTCGTTTTTCCTGAAAAGTTCGATTTTCTGAAAATTCGAACTTTTCGCGAAAAATAAAATTCAACGACATTGTTCAAAAAATCAAAATTAACACGGTTAAGAAAAATCATTAGAATTTGTTAATTTTTTCGCAAACAACTAGATATAAGACTTTAACGGTGTTTGAACGATTGAAGATTTTGGGGAATTATTGTCAGTTTGGGTGGAATAATAAAAAAAAGGAATGATTGAATTTATGTATGTTATGTTGTGTGTATTTGATATATTTAACAATATTTAATTCTACGATGTCTATGATATTCTTGAAAAAAACATTTTATCAATGATTTTATTTTTCTTACCCAAGAATGAATGAAAAAAGTTTTGAAAAAAATGACTAATTATTATTTATGCGTGTTATATTGTGTTTGTGCGGATGTTTATATATGTCATATCATGTATCTAAGAATATTTAATCGAAAAATGTGTATGGTATATTGTTATAAGATTATTTTATCGATTATTTTATTTTTGCTTCGTGAAAATTAATTCGAATATTTTGTTTTTCTCTTCTTTGTATTCGCTTAGGTGATGAAGCGATTATATCAATGTCGGTGGCCGGAGAGGTGACGGACAGCTCGATCATGGAAGTCGGACGATCGAGACCACAGTTTCAATATTCACGAGTAAGATATATCAATATACATTTTTTTTTATTTGAAGATTTTTTTTTTCGATTTGATTTTTTTTTTTTTAAATAATGGAAATTGGATAATTATGTGAAAATAATTGTGCTTGATCTAACACATTCGCGTTTTGTCGTTGTAATTTTGCAGGAACAACTGATGATGATAAAAGTATTGCCACTGGCCAAACGTCGACCCGATTATTTGGACGTCGCGTACAACAAGTGAGTCATTGCCATTGAGAAAACGAAATAAAAAAATAATACTGTTTTTCTTAAATATCATTTTCATAAAATTAAATTTATTTATTCTGTTTTTTATTTTTTTCCCCCTTATTTCTCATTGTTTTTGTTTCTCAATGTGTTTTTCCATCGAATTTGCCATTGAGACAACGAAATGAAAATAATACCGTTTTTTTTAAATATCATTTTTAGAAAAGTGAATTGATCTATTTTGTTTGTACATTATTTTATGATATATATATTATATTATTTGGTTTATTATTTTTTCCCCTTATTTTTCATTGTTTGTGTTTCTTAATGTATTTTTTTTTATTGCTCGCAGCTCTCGCGGCGTGTGGGATCCGGAACGTTGGCACTTGAACAAGAAACGAAGCGACACCCCGACGGACGATGATCAACAGCGGGCCAATCGTAGCGGCGGCGAAGCCATGCCCGAACCACCGGGTGCCGGGAACAAACGTCGAAGCGGCGATCCCCGTGAGCGAATACGCAAGGAACAGGACGGCATCGTGCTGAGTCCACAGCGCAGAAGTTTCAATTCCGGTTGCTTCGTCAACGTTGCCCAACCACCGGCTCGACGTCCCGAGAGCCCGATCGGAAAACCGGAGGTTTGCAATTTTAACCCTCCAATGTCTTATTTTATAATTCACGTCAATAAATCAGTCCAGACTAATATTAACACACAAAGAACGAATCTGCGGACTCAAGCGGAAGCGGAAAGCAAGCGGACTCAAATATTTGATAGAAGGATCATTGAAATCCTTAAACCTCTTTCGCCATTCGATAGAACATACTTCTATCCCCTCACCTATTTTTTATTTAATCGATTCGACCAAAACGACTATTTTATTCGTCAAAATTACTATTCACATGCGTAAGTCGTGTTTGGAGAAAAATATTTATTTTTGTGTTTACGCGGTGAATTTTGTCTTTGAATTGATGTTGCTCGGAAACGGAACGCACTGGGACAACGGGACAAACGCCAAAAGTAGAACTGATCCTTCGATTATAAGTAGGGCTGAGCAGTTTCGATGAAAAATGATACCGACACGTGTAATGACTCGTAAGGTGTACCCTGGAGGCAGTCAGAGGCATCAGAGGGTTAACGAGAATATTGTCTCAATAATGGAACTGAAAAAAAAAAAAAAAAAAAAAAAACGGTCGCACTTCGCGAAAGCTTCGCACGAAAAAAAAAAAAATAATAATAATAACCCTCAGTCCGTAAACCAGGGTCGTTTTCGTCCCGTCGATAATCAAATGTTGTCCTAGGTTGCCTCATCTTTTGTATAAAAAATATATTTAAAAAATTAATTTTTCATAATTTTATGATTGGGACTTTTAATCGGATGCTCGAAGAACCTTCGTGAATTTTTTCAGATTTTTCGCAGCTGTTTAAATGTTTGAAAAAAAGGCAACGACGAAAACGACCCTGGTTTACGGATTGAAGGTGCCGAAAAAACGTTTACGGACTAAGGGATAACAATAATATTTGAATTAGAATCGTTAGATTCTCGTCAGACTTGGGTTCTGAAAATATAATGTATATAAACGTTAAATCGAGAAATATTAATAAATAATAATAATAATAATAATAATAATAATAATGATAAATTTATTATATTTTTTTTTTCCTAGCCGAGTCATCGGGAACCCGTGCGACGTATCGGAAGCGGTCGTTTTCTCAATCGTGACATGTGGGACGACGGTTGGGATCCGAAAAACATGTTCATGAAAACGGAAAAACTCGAACCCGAACGCACGGGATTTGCATTTCGCACTTCGACCAACGCCGCGACCCGCGACCGTGACAATCGCGATCAGATGCGCGATCGCGAACCGATAATACGCGATAATCGTGACAACATACGCGAACGCGACGAACGTGGCGATCGTGTGGAACGGGTGGTTGTGGTTGATCGTTACGAAAAACGTTTTCACACACGTGACATAGTCGAGCTCGAGCAAACGTCGCGCGATCATCGTGGTTCCGTTCACGATCGTAACGATCGCGGTTCGCATCCGATGGATCGTGGACGGGATCGCGGACGTTACGGCAACGAACGTCGACGAAATTACGGCGAACCCGAAGAACCCGAATGGTTCAGCGGTGGCCCGACGTCCCAACACGATACCATCGAGCTTCGCGGTTTTGACGATCCGCCGGATGACAAGAACAGTGGGAAATCGAAAAAACCATCGCCCGGACCGAAAAAACGTGGAACGAAAAAATCGATCGCCGACAAGGATGAAAAATTGTCGTTGGGCGGCGGTGGCGGAGGGGGCGGAGGGGGCGGTGGCGGAGACAGTTCGGCAGCGCCGAAAGGTCGAAGCACCCCCACGGCCATGGATCAACCGATGAACGCCGTTCACGCGCCGCATTCGCCGATTCGCGAACAAAATGAGGAAGACGATGCTATTGTTGGGAAAGAACGTTCGTGCAACAGCGATACCGTGACCACGGAACCCAGTGAGATGACCGAACCCTCGGACAATGGAAAAAGTCGCGATGATCATCCACCGGATTTTAATCTCGATGATTTTTTGAAATCCGACACGTTTCCCGGAGTTTCTGGACTGCTCAGTGTAAGTATGCGGGTGAGGGTTGTTGGGCGGGGTGGAGGGACGGGGGAGATGGTTTGGAACATTTTTGGGGATTTTTTTTTTTGTTGAGATTCTTTTATAATTTTGCTGAACCATTGTTCTCGGTTGTGAATTGTCTCACGTGGAAATTTTGAGAACGATCGAATGCGGGAACTTTTATTGCAGTCGATCGTTCTCGATTTTCATGGCAAATGTGAATCGTGGAGTCAAACAATGGTTTACAGTTTTTCGATACCGACCGAGGATTCTCACGCAATCAAAAGAATGTCGGAAAATGTTATCATCTCCTTCGTGTCCCATCGGTCGTAGGTCGAGGGGTGGGGTTCGGGGATTGAGTGGAAATTATTCGGGGAATTATTTGAGATTTTTTTGAATTTTTTTTATTATTTTAATTTAATGAAGAATTTTTTTGGGAGGCTGTTGGGTGAATTTGTGCCCTTTGGGAAGGGGTGGGGCTGATGTCGAGCTGAGCTCGACGAACATCGATGGGGTTGCGAGGTAGAAGGAGGTAAATATTTGGTGCATTGCTTTGAGGCGATTTATCACCTTGCTCGATCGGTAACGAAAAACTGTAAACCATTGTTTGAGAGAATGATTGACATTTGCGATAAAAATCGAGAAGGATCGACTACGTTGAAAATTTACGCAGTCGATCGTTCTCAAGTTTTTTACGTGAGATCTATCACAACGGAGAACAATGGTTTGGGAAGATTGACCTATGACTCTTGCATTCAAACAATATATTTTTTTTATCCATAACTAGTTGTAATTTTCGAGAAAAAAATTACGCTTGAATTTCTTGGGACCATGTGTGATAGACTGATGCAAGAAAAAATAATCAAGTACTTTTAGTTTTATTAATTAATTTATTTTTAATATTTTATGAAAATTATTTTTTGTTCTGCGCATAGAACGGAGTGGGTGCGGAAGCAGGTTCGGGATCGCGTTTCAGTCAGTGGTTCAAGCGCGAAAGCCCGATACAACAGCTCGACAGTCGTCGCACATCGATACAGGACGAATTGTTGAACAATTTGCTCAACGACATAACCGAACCCAACATACAAATACCATCGGTCACGGAATCGACGACTTATTTTGCTCCAATATCGCCCGCAAATACAACATCGCACAACACGGACAGACCGGCGAGTGGTGTTAAACTGCTCGAGATGTTGCAACGCGGTAACAAACCGAATCAGAATGGTCAGGGCGATGGGGCTGGTAACGTTGTTCCTATGATGAAAAATTCTGCTATCAAGGAAATGGGTAATTATAAAAATACAATTTTCCCGAGGCATTGATTATTGTGATTATTTCGACGAGATTTGTGTGTGTGTGTGCGTGTGATTTATTTTCTCATTATTATTATTATTATTATCTTTGTGTTCGCAGAAGTTGGAGGAAAGGTTATGCACAGCTTGGAAGAGTTGGAAGCGCGTATGAGGGGCGGACCGCCGGCCGTACCGTCTAACGAACCACCGAGAGTTAACAAGACTGAGGAAGATCTATCCGCATTCAAAAAATTGGTGAGAATCGACGTACTTCACCTTTTCGCTCTTTTGAAAGAATTAATTTTTTTCAGTATTTTCGAAATATATTTTTTTAATTGTTCAGCATTTTTTTAAGTTTGAATTTTTCATTCAGAATTTTCATCTCAAATTTCTTAAATCCGATTTTCGAAAAAATTTGTTTGAACATTCTTTCGATGAAAATTTTCATATTTTTCGAGTAATTTTTTGTAGATTAGAATTTTTTGTCGTTCGTTTGGAAATTATTTAAATGTGAATTTTAAATTTCAAAAAATCAATTTGAAAAATAACATAATTTTTTTCATTTTTTTTTTTTAATCACAAGCTCGCGCAAGTAACGGGCGGACAGGCTGTTCCCGCTGCGAACGGGCCTATATCACAGAAGCCACAGCCTATGACGCTGATACAGCTGCTCAATAATCAGTTGAAGGCCCAACAACAGGCTCCCATACCCGAACCCATGCATCAACCGAGTTTCAATCACGTGGGTCCACTCGGACCGGCTCAGCATCCTCATCAGGCTCAAATGCAACACGAGAATCTCATGAAGGTTCTCCGGATTCAACAGGTTTGAATATTATTTTTCATTCAAACATTTTTTTCTCATATACATCTGTGAGAGTTAATTTCACGATGGGGAGACTTTTTATTTGTAAAAGTTACCGAAAAAAAAAACATCACTTGTTGCGAAGAAGAATTTTTGCCGTTCTGAAATTTGGCTGTTCTAAATTTTGACCGTTCTGAAATTTGGCTGTTCTAAATTTTGACTGTTTTGAAATTTGGCCGTTCTAAATTTTGACTGTTCTGAAATTTGGCCGTTCTAAATTTTGGCCGTTCTGAATTTTGACTGTTCCGAATTTTGACCGGTCTAAATTTTGGCCGTTCTAAAATTTGACGGTTCTGAATTTTGGCCGTTCTGAATTTTGACTGTTCTGAATTTTGGCCGTTTTGAACATTAATCGTTGTGAACTTTGGCCACCTACCCTGAGTCATCATCATGGGATCCAATCATCAGCATGCAATTTTTTTCCCCCGTCTTTTTTAAAAGTTTTTTCCCCCATTTCTTTATTTTTCGTGTTTTGTAATTTTTTCCAAAATTAGCAACAACAACAGCAGCAGCAAAAACAGCGTCAACAACAACAATCGGACATGCTTTCGATGATGATGAGCGGACAGCAAAGAATGGTGGGTGTCAGTCCGGTGCCTCAGGATTTGCAGATGCTCGTTAACAATGCACCGTCGAGTCGCGATCTGCTGCAAAGACCCGAGGCTCAGGCTATTATTCAGGGTCTTCAGCAGGGCGAGATTACACGGCAACATTTGATACAACAGTTGCAGGTACGTTACAGGCTTGATCGAGATTGTTTTTTTCAACACAATTTCTGAAAAAAGAAAAAAAATTTCACGAGTTTGTGTGATTAATGTAAAAGTTCAGTCATGATTATCATATTTTCGAATTTTTGTCCGTTTTGAGGTGCTACAAAAAATGTTTCGATGAATTTCGATAAATTAAAAAAAAAATTATTGTTACACAATTTGTCAATTGAATGCAGTTGATTTGTTTTTTCGAGGTTTAGACTATGAGAGGTGGATTTTTTTTATAAGGAGGATAATTTTGCCGATCGGTTTTTAATTATTATTATTTTATTTTATTTGTTTATTTGTTGATTTATTTATTTTTTTTATTAGAATCCAGCGATGCAACATCGTCATCGCGAGGTTCTCGTTAATATATTGAAGATGTACGGTGGCACGACACCACGAACGGTCAGTCCTCACGCCGGTCCTGTAGCTCCCCACGATCCGATACTCCAACAATTTTTGTATCAGCAACAGCAACAGCAGCAACAACAACAGCAGCAGAGAATACCGTCGCCAATGAACAACGGTAAGTCCATCGTGAATTTTTTTTGTCTCTGTAAATGACCCCCCCCCCCTCGATAATAGAGTTACGTGTGATACGCGTTTTCAATTTTGTTTTTCACAATTTATTATTTTTTTATTTTCGTAATGTTTATTTTGCATCCTTGTCCATCGAAAGAGGGATTTCTCTTTTGCTTTACAATAGATTGTCTTTCTCTCTCTCGCTTGGGCGTGCAAAACTTCACGAAGATTCAAAAATAAACTTGTGATTGAAAAAATTGAAAAAATAAAGATTTAAATGCGCGATGAAATTATTATGATATAAATTTTGTGTGTTGATTATTTGGGATAGCAGCTTTCTGTCCACCTCCGATAATATCGCCAAATTTAGCGACTAGTCCGAACACATTGTCGGTACAACATCCAGGTAAAGATTATTGGAAGAAAAAAAAACATTTTGACATTTAAATTGTGACATTGTATTTTTTTTTTTTTTTTGGATATTGAATTCTTGAGAAAAGTTGTTCTTAAATATCGAATCATCAACATTATTGTTGTTATAATTATTATTATTGAGGAGAGAGTTCCCTGTTATTCGGGCATTTTCAGGTAGATTTTTAGAAAAAAAAAACAAAAACTGTTTATAAAATATTTATATTCGGAAGATGAGTCGCTATCGTCTGAACTAGGATCTTATTTAAAAAATAAATTAAATGTTTACAAAATGGTGAAACAATTTAGAAAATTTTTCGAGTTCTTTCTATATCACTTTTGTTTTAAAAGTCTCATTGTTACCCTGAAAATCGTTAATTTCTCCATTTTTTCATTATTTTCAATCTAGAAATAAAACTGAGTACTTTCGAAATACTCTAATTTTATTTTAAAAAAAGCTCGATAGTGGCTCTTTAAAAAAAGAAATTTATTTTTATATCAAGAAAAAGCATTTATTCTGAGAAATAAACAACAAACTGTCTTGAATCAAAGTTGGGGACTTTTTGACCCCAGTTTGCCAGCTGAGGGTTGTAACAGAAATAGCGAGTCACGAAAATTCATCGCGAACAAATTCATTTCAATCTTGATCATGAAATTTTCAATATTATTCAAATTCTCGATTATTCGCATCTCGAAAAAAATCAATCAATCAACTACAATAATAACAATAATCACAATAATACAAAACGATAAAAAAAATGTTGGTGGAAAAAAAAAGTATCTGAAGTTGATAATTTTTTATTTTTTCGAATTTCGACGAGTTTCGGTGTGAATATTGTTTTTTTTTATCTTTCGTTTTCCACGATTTCGACAGTTTTACCGCAGCACCGAGTGCCATCGCCCCACGGTCTGATGATGCACACGCAAACGATAATGCAAAACGCGTTGATAAAGAAGAAGTTGGAGGAGCAACGTGAAAATTTTCGCAAACGACAGGAGCAGCAACAACAGCAACAGCAGCAGCAACAGCAACAGCAACAGCAGCAACAACAACAACAACAGGGAAAACCGTCTCAGATGCCATCGTCGCAACAGCAACATCATCATCAGATGACGAGCCCGATAAACTCGCCGTCCAAACAAACATTGAGTCCCACACCTTTGGCATTCACTCCGACTTCGGTATTGCGAAAAATGACAGCGGAAAAGGAAATAATCGATGGTGCGAAAATTTATCAACGAAATTACGATTTAATATTGTCATCGGCTGTCGAAAAAAAATTATCATCGTCCGCTTCCGCGTCATCGATGATTGTTTCGAAACCACAACGAAATCGTCAATCGCGACAGACGCGTGAGAATCTGTTGAAATTCACGAACGCTATGACAACGACAACGACGAATAATTTTTTGGAAATTGATAAAATAATCGATAACACGTCTATGCGAAAACAACGCACGAAAATTTTGGGAGATTTGAATAACAATAATGATAATCAAGTTGCTATCAGACAAACCAACGAAACATTGATGAAGTTGAATTACGTGAAACAGATTGCTGATAAAATTAAAGACGGCAATAACAACAATAATAATAATAATAATAGCAGTAATAAAAATAATAATAACAACGGTAATAATGGAAATGTCGTTGTCGAACGTGTGGTTGAGAAAAAATTATCGGATGACGTTGTCGTTGTTGTTGGTAACAACAATAACGATTCCATTGAAACGGGAATCGATGAGAAGATGGTGATCGAGGAGGTGGCGAGAATCGACTTGGTCGACGACGAGATAAATTCGTTTAACGTTAATGCTATGATCGATGACGAAGAAAAATCTTTGGACAAGATCGTCGACGACGTTGGTTCTCGTGTAGTTGAAGATAGTTCAACCAACACCGCTAAAAGCACCGTCGTCAATTAATTTTTTTTCTTTTTTTTTTTTTTTGCGAAATATTTTGAAAATGTTTCTTCCGAAAAATTTATCACGTTTAACGATGTTTCTATTGATTTTATCATCATATTTTTTTTATATATATAGTCGTAGCGTTGAAATTATTAATATTATTATTATTGTTTTTCTTTTTGTTTTCTTTTTTTTTTAAGGTGATTTTGATTGATTATTGTCTTTGGGGTCGTATATAATTTTTGGGATACACGTGTTTATATAGCAGCAGGTTGGAAAGAACACGAAAATGATTGTTTAGGTTTTTTTTTGTTTTTAATTTTTTTTCTTTCGAATTTATAATTGTTATTATTATTATTGTTACATTATCGGCTTTTGATTCCTCGCTCGAAGTGTGAGATGGCATGACTTGGCTCTGGGCCAGCCTTGATTGATTGCTTTTTTTTTCCTTTTGCTTTTATGCTTTTCTCTTTGCTTGATTTTTTTTTTGCTATGGTTTGCTTTGCTTGATTTTTTTTTGCTTTGCTTTGCCTGATGGATTGATCGTGAGAAACGCATGTGTGCTGTGCGCGACTTTTGAAGAAAAAAAACATTTTTTTGCGGACGCGGTTTCGAAGACAGGGAGGCCCCGCCCTATCATCGTATCTTGTGGCTTTCTGGAGAAACCATCTCTCGACGATCCTTGCGAAGGACGACGGATTCGTGCGGTTTTTTTATTTTTATTTTTATCATTGCTGCGTTTTTTTTTTCTTAACAAAAAAAAAACAATAATCCGCAGATGATGAACAATTTCGTTTCGAATCGTATTTGAAGACATTTTTTTTCTCTGTATTATTGATTATATAAACGCCTATGTGTTTTGAAAAAAATGATGATGGTGGCGCTGAGCGTTTGAACAATTGGAATATACATGCATACACATATATATATATATATACACGACATATATGGATTTCGTTGTAAAGATTGTCGTGTCGATATGATTATTGAAATGCTGATACGTGCTTTTGAAGAAATTGGTTCGATCGTATTGAAAATTTGAAAAGACGAGGAAAAAGAAAAAAAAAGGAAAAACACATCATCAACAACAAAAACAAAACAAAGAAACTTTCCATGAGCTCGATATATTATTATTATTTTTTTTATTTATTTTATTTATTTCATTTTATTTTTTTAATTTTTTTTTATAAACAATAAAATCCCTTCACCAGTATGTCCTTATCTGCACACTGCAAGCTCTCCTCTCTAGTTCTCTCTCTCTGTCTATATATATACATATACTTGCTTTCGTTTATTCTCTCTCGCTCTCTTTTTTTTTTTTTATAGAAAATAGATTTAAAAAGTTTTTGCTTGCGCATGATAATTTTTATTACAATGTTTTTTTTTTTTCATTTTATTTTCTATACGATTTAATTTATATAATTTTTTTTGTTTTTAATTTTTTTTTTATTGCTCGCTTATGGCACGATGCTTTTGCGTAATAACAACATTAAAATAGAATAGTTTAAAATTTGAGGAATGCATATATACATATATATTAGCCGACAATCAACGGCTGCTGGTTCAGATTTGAGAAGAAGAAAAAAAAACGAAAGAAAAAAAATGGTTTTGGGTAGAACGAAGAATACCCAAAGACGAAAAAAAAAAAAAAAGAAACATTTTGATGTTTATTGACCTCTCGCCGATCGGTGTGATTTAACGTGACGCTAAGACGGGTTTGTGTGTGTGTTTTTTGGCCTTTTAGGCAATGGCGAACCCGCAAAATTGGCCGCCCAAAATCAACAAGCCGTTGACATACAAAACATGCAGTCGGCTGTACAGTTGATCGCTCAGGGAGTTTTGTCGCGACACAAGATGTCGCTCGGACCGCAGTCGAGTCCAGCTCAGGTTCCGAACCGGACTCAAATGCTGGCTCAAACCCCGTGGGCCAGTCTACCGGTCAAGCAACAACATCCAGGTAAGTTTGATTTACCGGATTTATCGCTTCTAGTTAAAATAATTTTTTTCGGTGGGGAATTTTTTTTCTTCGAAATCTTTTTACGTCATACCGTGTTCGAAATGTGGCAAAACGTCGAGAAACACACATTTGGATAAAATGTCAGGATGTATGTGAGTGTGTGTGTGTGTAATGACATCCTTAAATTCAAACATCTATAACTTGAGAACCGTTCAAGCTAGGACCCTCAAATTTTGCACACATGTGGTGCCTTATAATATCCGTGTCGCGTATAATTTTTGCAACGATTCACGGAGCCACTCTGATTTGGCGGCGTTTTGAAATTTCAGAAAAAAAAATAATAATAATTTCGTTTATCACTTGCGGCCGCAAGTTTTGGCCGATATTAGTTGAAACAGTTATCCGAGATTAGAAGTTATGGGCATGGATGTTTGGTATTAACATCTGGGCCGAAACCGTGGACAAGATCGGATTTTGTGATATTTCGAATTTTTGTTTTTACCGAAAAATCGTTGATTTATTTTATTTAACGACCGTCAACTTTGACCGATCGAATCCCGACTTTTCACTAGGATACATTATCATTCGATCGTGACAGGTATCGAATTTGGCGAAGATCGGTCGAACGGATCGATTAAAAAAAAAAAAAATTTATTTTTTTTAAACCTCTGATAAAAAAATCTCTCTGATTGTCAAATATTTGAATTGCCCTACTTAATGTTCTGGATAAACATGAATCAACGATCACGGTTGTTTGATTAAAAATTTTATGAAAATTTTCTCTACACTCACTGATCAATATTAATAATCTCAAACGTTGCAATATCGATTCTTCTTAATTTACAACAATAAAAATTGCTGCAGGAGAACAGAATAATTTTCGTTAACTATCTACGATTCGAAACAAACAAAATTCAACATTTAACTTGTTGTAATTGATAGTTATTTTATTTTTTTTGCCAAATGAAATTGAATTTCATGTAATTTAATGTAAATTTTGTGTTTATGTGTGTTTGTGTCTGTGTCTGTGTTTTTTAGGACGACCGATCGTGAAGGGTGGCAGTGTGAGTCAATTTCAATACGGCGGTCCGTCAAATTTTCCGCAACAACCGTCCCAACAATCGCAACAACAACAACAACAACAGCAGCAGCAGCAACCTCAACAACCTGCACAACCGGCACAACGTCCGAGCCCGGTGGTTTATGGTAATCCGGCACGATCGAAACACACAATGGCCGCGAGTCCGATGCCACATCCGAACGTTTCGGGTTACAACGTTGCGCAAAATGCCGTTATAAATCAACGATCAAACGTGATGAACAATCAACAGATGAAGGTTGAACAGGTTCAGACGCATCTCGCGACGATGCAGCAACAGCAGCAACAGCAACAGCAGAGAACCTCACAGGTTCAATTGGTGATCAATCAGACCAACGCTGCGCGAACTGGTTAGTGAAACATCATTTTTTAGAAAAGACCAAAAAAAAAAAAAAACAAGCAAAAATTGAGGGAAAAAAGTTTTAATTTTTTTTCCGTCGGGATTCAGTTGTTGATAGTTTATTCGTAAAAGATTTTTTTTTCTTTCATTAATTGAAAATCCACGTTCGTACTTATTGCCGTTTTTTTCGTTTGCTCGTTCGTTTTTTGTTTTGTTTGTTTTTTTTGGCCTGGCTTTTTTTTTCTAATGCTCTGCATTTTTATTTAAATGTTGCATCGTAACACTCACTCTCTCTCTCGTCTCTTTACCGTGAAATTATGGCCTTCTGAAGGATTTTATGACGAGATAAATTCGATATGTATTTGGCACCCTTGGCACATTGGGGTCAAAAAGCTCCCAAGCAAAATCAACCCTTAAACGAAACTTTTTGTTCTCCATTTCTCAGGATAAATTATTTTTCAATATTATTTTCGTTATATGGTTTTTTATTAACATATTATGAAAATACTAGAAAATAATACGTCCAAAGCAACTAACCAACGAATAAATACTTTTTTTCCAATCGCTCCATTAGAAACCGGCAAAAAGAATTTTTTTCATATTCAATAGATGGGGGTCGAACGAAAAAAATAGTTTATGAGAAAATTTTTAAATAACACTTACTATTTCGTAGCTAAAGAAATTTGTTGTAAAAAAAGCTTTTGATGCGTATTGTTGAAAGAAGTTGATAGTTTTCGTGAGAATGGCTACGTAACCTTGTCCATGTGTGTGCCCAACACGATCTTGGTCATTGTTATCGTTATTATTGATAATAATTATTTTTCCCCCCTTCCAAATTTATTTATTCATTTATTTAGTTTTTAATTTTTCGAATCGTTTTGTGAAGTTTCAGATGGACGTTTAATGCGTTCGCAACACATGAGCATGACCGGTGGAAGACAATCATCGCCCGGAAGCAACGGTGGCAGTCTTTCGCCCACGTCCAATCAATTGGCCCGATGGTTCAGTCCCGAATTATTGGCCAAAGCCCGAGCTGGAAAACTTCCGGAACTCGGTCAAACTAATGTGTTGTCCCTCGAGGAACTCGAACGGTTGCAATACGCATCGACGACCGTTCACAATTAGCTCGGCCCAAAAAAAAACGAAAATGAAAGAAAAAAATGAAATAGAGGAAGAAGATAAAATATCCGGGCGATCAATGCTTGACGAATTAATTTTCACGTTTTCACAAATATTATTGTGAATTATTACGACGCGTTTTCCAACGCAATTCGTTCTCTCGAGTCACGCGGCATCGACTGTAAAATCGAGACGAGATTTTATTTTATTTATTATTTTTATTATTATTATTTTTTAATTTTTTTTTCATCGCCAATGAGCAACGCGAGACGTAATCGTAATCTCGAAGTCTCTCGTACAATCGTTTCATTGTAAAACCGATTGATGCGTGGTCCTGTTAAATGATTTTTCGCGATATGAACAATAATGAAAATGGAAAAATGGAAAAAAATGGAAAAACGAAGATGAAAAAACGAATCAAGAGCAAGAAAAAAAATACAGTAAGGAAGAATTGTGTGAGAAAATGATTGATAAGGGAAGAAAGGGAAAGAAAAGGATGTCTCAAAGAAGGTAAAAGAGAGAAAGATGAGAAAAGTGATGATTGAAGAGGATCGAAAGAATAAAAAGAGGATGTCTCAAAAAAAGGAAGAAAGAAAAGAAAGAACTAGATGATTGATTGAGATTCAGAAGAAGGAAAAAAAAGAATGTTCATTAGGGCTCGTAGGTATCGGTAGAATTTACGATGACGAACACGAGACACGTTTGCGTTTTTTTTTTTTTTTTTTTTTTTTTTTTAAAGAGAAAAAATTAAAACCACCAATACTTTAATATTTCCTTTCGACGCTCTCCGATACTTGTACGAAGAAGAAAAAAACAACCAAAAAAGAAGAAAAAACATTTACGAAGTCGCAAGGTTGTTGAAAAAAAAAAAAAACTTCTGGCTTGTACGTAGCTAATAATTTTCGAGCCCGACGTTGCGACTCTCTATCATTATCACGGGTCTGGTGAATAAAGAAGGAATAGTGAGAAAACAAAATTGTCCGGCAGAAGGAAAGAGGGAAAGAGAGTAAGATGGAAAAAGGAGAGAGATGTGAAAAAAGGAGAGAGATTGGAAAGAGATAGATAGATTCTGTAACAATGACAACGACGACGACGACGACAATGACACTAACGCATTCACACATTACGTAGAAAAAGTTTCGAGGGAAAAATAAAATCAGAAAAAAAATGATAAAAAGAAAGATGAAAAATGTTTGAAGAAGAAGAAGGAGAAAAAACCACATTGAGATGGGGATTAACGAGAGCCATGAAGCTTCTACTACAACTACCTACCTACCTACCTAATTACCTAACTAACTGCTATAACTATTGATAATACTACTGGTACTCGCCGACCACCCCCTCCGGCCCCTACGAAGTAACCTGATTAAGATTTTGTGCTCCACGAGTCACAAGTCATATATTACATATATATATATACATACTTTCTAGAAGTACGAAAAATAAAACAAACAAGACAAACCAGACAGACAAAAAAAAAACAGCGAAAAAAAAAAAAAACGGAATAATAATGATTTTAACAATGGTCGAGAAAAAAAAAGAAATACAGTGTCGTTATCGCGTTGATGTGTTTTTTGTTTCCGATGGGGGTAGGCGAAGAGTCGCTAGTGGTGATAAACAAGAAAAACAAAAACAATAATGTGAAACTGAACGCGCCGGAGAGTACGAGACTGTTTTTGAAGTAGGGACGATTGAAGTGATGGCGATGGAGCAATGGTCGATGTGGGGAATATTGAAAAAAATTTGGAAAATTTGGGTGACATGGGAAAAAAAAAGAGTAAAAGCAAACGGGAAAAAAAAACATTCCATCGACGAAAACAAAAAATAATTAATCGCGTTTAATGAAATAATGAGATAGTGTTGTTTCGTTGCTCGATGTAGTCGACACACGATTTACACACGATGTAAATGCCCCACGTGCGTTTTTTTTCTTTTAGTTAAGGATTAACTTGGGTAATTGTTTTTTCTTCCTTTTTTTGTTTTTTTTTCTTTGTGGTTCTTCATCGTTGTGTCATTATCATGTTGATGAACGATAGATTTGACATCTCGATAGACGTTAGAGAAAGAAGTGAGAGAGAAAGAGGGAAAGAGAAAAATTAGGAGAAAGAAGAAAAGAGAGTAAGAAAAAAAATAGAAAGAAATAAATTTATTGTGATTCGAAAGTTTGTTTGTCGGTGGACGAGATTTTTTATTGTCCCAGACGATGGCTTTACCAGACGAAAGCTCGAAACTCGGGAATAACGTGAGAATAAAGGGGCAAAAAAGGCAAATTAGTGGAAAAAGAAGAAGAAGAAAAAAAAAGCAGTCAATTTGTGGTTTCAATAACGTTATCGTCGACTTTAGTTGCGACACGGTTTAAAAGTAGATGCAAAAGGATACGAAGAGACTTGTGTTCTTTATATTTCATCATTGTTGTTTCATGTTCGATGATTTATTATCGATTTTGATCGGTCGGTACTTTATTGATTTTCAAGGTTTTTTTTTTCGTTTTTTCTCATCCCCGTTTTTTTTGCTAGAGATAATCCGTCGATAGTTGATTAACGACAGTGATTGGTTCATGATGATTGTTCTTCAATCGCACATTTTTAGTTGCGCATGACTCGTTGTACTTTGCAGATTTTTTTTTTTCGCTAATTTTTTTGCTTCTTATGTTTCTAAATTTTTTTTCCATTTTTTTTTTCACGTTTCGCAACGAACGAATTTCCGTGACCCGACAAACGAATCTTCGAAATGAGACTCGAAACGCGTGTGAGATGTAAGATTGTGCAAACCCTCGAGGAGATATTGAAAAAAATGAGAGCGTGAAGAAAAAAAGTCAAACAGAAAAAATTGAAATGCGAAACAAATGGAAATAAGCGAAGAATAAAAATAAGAACCAGGAGAGAAATAATGGCTAAAACGTAATGTGGCCCGTGGCTTCGTGGATTGTCAAGAGGATGTGAAAAGAAAAAAAAACAGAAGAGTGAGAAAGAAAAATGAAAATGAAGAAAAGAGGAATTAATGACACGAGAGTGCTGAGACGAATGTCGAAATAAACTTCGAAGTCGTATTATCGATAATGACGTTTGTAAACTTTATGGATCATCTTTAGGCCCCGACTCAATTTTTTCGTGATTTTTTCTTTTATTTCTTTCTTTCTTTTTTTTCTTTTCTTATTAAAGGAAACTATATATATATATATATATTCTTTAAATTTTGTTTAATCCACTCGCGTTGAGCATCGTCAAAATAGTTTCTCAATCGTCTTTCACTCTCCTCCGAAAGTCGATAAAAACATTAATTACGATAATACGATCAATTTTCGAGTATTGTGCGCGTGCGCATTTATGTCCATAGATTAAATAACAAGTACTCAGACAAGACGAAGAAGAAGGAGAAGAATAATTCCGTTTGTGAGATTCAGCGACTTGAATATGTAATTTTTTTTTTTTTTTTCATTTTTTTCAATTTTTTCAATTTTCCGTTTCAAAATTCTTGTAAATACCACCATCGACGTGTATCCGGGCAAGAACGATAAACACGTGTGTGTGTGTGAGAGAGAGAGAGCTTGCGAGAATCAAACGATTGACGTTTGAATGAAGATTAAAAAAAAAACATAAAAGAAAAAAAATTAACAGCAACAGCAACAAGAGCATTAACGACATTTAAAAAGTAATACGTGAACAATTCGTCGGTGCATGTATCGAAGCGATATGTTTTGTAAATAAAGTTATCATGCGTAACTATTTATGTCGAATTGACGAATGTGGGCGCGAAGGGGCGGAAGAAGGACTGGTGACGAAGATGAGAGAATTCGAAATTCGCAAGGTTCCGGTGTGCTACCGGAAGCAACGGATCAACCTGAGCGATGATTCTTTCGAATTTACAATTTTATTTTATTTCGGAATTTTTTTTTTCTAATTTGAGAAAAAAATCCAAATTTATTTAGTTCACGAATATACGTATATTAATTTACGTATATTATTTGTATCGTTGATTAGTTTTGTTTAAGAAAGAACGGGGTGATAATCGTAAATTATACGGCAAATACTTATCACGTAGTTCGAAAGACGAAAGGACGTTCCCCCCCAGAACGTTGAAAGTTCCTATGCTTATTTTTTTGTTATTCTTTTCATTATTTTTAATTATTATTATCGTAGTTGCGCAAGTTTTGCCCATTTTATTCTTTCTCATCGCGATAAACGTAATTTTTAGTTATTTATTTTTCTTTTTTTACATTACGAGTATGACATGATTTGAAAAATAAAAAAAAAATGTTTAAACCAAAAGTAACAGTAAAATGAGTGAATGGAAGTTTTTTGTGGTGCAGTGTGGTGAAGTGCACAATGGGGATGCGCCAAAGAAGTTCTTTGACCATTTTTTTTGCACTGCAATAATCCTGTGAAATTATTCATCCTTTTTTGTTTGTTTTTTTTATTCGTTCAGAATTACCTTTTCTTACATCCGATATTACATGCATATATTCGTATTTATATGGATATATTCATATACATAAATACGCACATATGTATACATAAAATGATATCTATATCATGATTTGTCTGCAATACTCACAAACGTTTATTGAGTTGTTGAAGAAAAGAAACATTGATAACTCCCTTTTTTCAGTCGGGAGTTAAAAATAATGATGATAAGAATAAGAATAAGTCACAACGTGACGAACGCGAGATTGAGCACCACTGGTCCGGATAACCAGATTCCCAACATCGTGTATTTCCGGTGAGTCTCGAAGGTAGATATCGTCGTTACGCAACTCTACCGTTCTACCTCGGCTCTCTCTCTCTCTCTCTCTAGCCCGATCGACGTTGTCGGAAATGATCGGAACAGGTCGGAAACTGTCTGTACGGCCATCGGCCATCTTTTTTTTCAATATGGCGCTGACACACGGCCGTGGCACACGTCGTGTCCGCACGGACGGCCAGAATTTCGTCGTTTTTGGTGCAAAGAGACGTCCGAGGTAATTGAAATCGTGATTTAGACTTTGTTTCGGGGATGTCCAAAGTTTGGCGTCTCTCTCTTTTTCCATCTGGATAAATAGGGACTTAACAAAATGGGTTTGAAGGTGGCGATCAGTCATGTCGCATGAGTTCTAACCTAAAAAAAGAAAAATTTAGTGTCGCGATATTTCTTTCATCGTTTTCGGGTTTTGTTGCCAATGGCGTTATCTCATACACACGCATACACTGCAATGATGGCGATTCGGTTCGCGTATAATACAATCTGAAAAGTAAATTTCGACGAAAAAAAAGAACAAAGAAAACAAACGACTTATTGTTTTTTTATTATCGAACAATTGCTCGACAAGGGGAAAAAAAAATTTGTCCATGAAAACAAAATGTCCGATCCTAAAGTTTTACAGATGATTACGTCGTAAGTTTCTGAGGGGTTTCATATAAGATCGTGAACATGATAATTATTTGTCGACATCGTAAAAATGGATAATGAAAAAAAAAAATGAGAAAAGCCGTTATTTGCGGCGGCCATTTTTTCCTTTCGTTACTTTTGTCGTTTCTTCCTTTGCCCGCGTTTCCTCCCCCCCCCCCACCCCCCGCTCGCCTCTGCAATGGGGGAAAATGGTAAGTGCGAGACAATCCATCGTCCGACGTGGTCGCAGTGCTCCTTCCCGATGTATCGGAAAATTAGTAACGCAACCGCCATTGAACGTCAGCGCCGCGGGCGGCGAGGGGGGCGAGACGAAGAAGAGGAATAACGATCAGTTGGCTGGCTCGAGTTGGCGCATGAAAAATTTTATTTACACATCGCGATCGAAATTTGTGAACGCGCGCGCGCGCTGTGAGATGGTTGAAGAAATAAAGAGCGAGGAATCACAAAAGAGCGAGAGAAAGGAGGACTCGGAAAAATTGCGTGGTACAAGAACATTGTCGTGAATAATAATTTACGATACGCGAATAATTTGTAAGTTTGTAATCGATCCGCGCGGAGTTGTACGAAAAAAAAAAAAAAAACAAAATACTGTTGTCAACGATTTTTTCATTTGTTTCATTGATTTTTATTTGTTCCATTTGTTTTGTTGTTTACGGATGGAAAATTATTTGAAGAAAGAGAAGAGGAGATAGAAGAAGATGGAAATAATGAAATTGTGGATGGGTGAGTGTTGATTATTTCGGGCGGTCTGTTTCATCAACGATTGGGGACGATTAAGGTTATTTTTTTTTGTTTAGGGCCGATTGTCACGTTTTTTTGGTAGTGTGATTTATCATCGTGTTGAGTTTTCTTATTTTTTTTAACAAAAAATCAAGTGCACGTATTTGGTTATTCGCTTTATTTTCTTTTTTCTTTTTTAAATATATTTTACTTTTTTCATTTCATTTACTATTCGTCCATTTTGTGATCAGGCGACGTGCCAACGTGAATAATTCGTTTTATGGCACGAGGCAGTAGCCAATGTCCGGTCATACGCTTTTTACTTGTGACGCGAATTAGGGACGAATGTTTTTATCTACCTTTTTTTTTGTTCTTATTGCATCCGGTCGGGAATGGCAATTTGTGGGTGACGACAAAGAAAAAGTTTTTGTTGTGGGTGGATGTCGTTCGGCGTGAGTGTGCGAGAGAGAGAGAGAGAGAGAGAGAGAGAGAGAGAGAGAGAGAGAGAGAGAGAGTGCTTGTCCTGATACTCGCGACGAAGATCGACGTTCACTTGTTTTATTCAATTAAGTTTGTATATAAGTATTAAAAGCCTGAGAAGGGTTGAATAAGATTTTTAGGGGTAATTATTCTACTCCCCGTGTCTGTATACACACACATCATAAATATACGTACGTATGTATATACATATATATGAGTTTGCATGGTTGTGTGTGTGGTATACATATATATATATATATAAACCGCACGTACGATGGTCCCCGCGATAAGTCCAAGTACAACAAAATGACGCTAGAGAACCAGATGTGCCATCCGACTCTGCGAGTCTACTCTGTGTGCCACAAAGTTTTACAATCTTAATGACAATTTGGTTGTTTATTTTTTTCTTTTGCTTTCTCTTGCGGTTTTATAAATTGTACGGAATCACGGCGATGAGACATTGTTTCTTCTGAGTTTTTCGTCGTGATTTGGCGTCGTGGGCAATTACGAATGTAAGTAACTCGCGAAATTGACGGGTTACCCTTCGATAATGAGACGAGTGTGTGTGGTACGGTCGCGCGACGCGTGGGCTTTGGGATCTCGTGAACGACGAACGGTTTTGTTTCCCGCGACGTTTACGCAATCCGAGACTACGACGCGACGATTATCGGAAAGAACGTGGAAAAGATATTATGAAATGGGGGGAGGGGGGGGGATAAATAAAAGTGCGGACGAAGTGTTGGGGAATGGGTTCATTGTGCTTTGTTCGCGGTAGGTTGGGGGGAAAAAGAGAGACGGGGGGAGTAGCGTGGTAGGTAGACGCGATCGGGTTACAATTCATTAAACAAATACGACCCGAAGTTATTGTTATTGTTGTTGCTGTTATTACTCGGTAGTTAAAAGTGAAGCGGCCCGGTGGGGCTCGTCACGTCGATCGCCACGAGATTTTCAATAGTTTCATGGAATTAGGTGTGTGAGAAACGTTGTTTCACATGTGTTGAGGTTTTCATTTGTTCATTTTTTCTTCCTTCTCGCGGAGGAGAATGGAGAATAAACTGGAGCAAATATTAAGTACGATGTCGTAGAAGAGTCTCCATTTTCTTTTTTACTTTTACGGGGGGTCGTTGCTCTTTGTGTGTGTGTGTGTGTGTAGAGGTTTATATGTATATGATAGTGAGGAAATGTAGGTTAGTTTGGGTTGAAAGGTGGGGCAGGTGGCGATTGCGATGGTTATTGAAAGACAGGACAAGAGGGAGCGAGATAAAGCGACAGAGAGAGAGGGAGAGGAAAAGAGTAAGTGTATGTGTGAAAGAGTGAAAGAGCGCCTACAGTCGTAAAATAGGATTTGGCCGAGTGTAGGATTGGAAGGAATGGTTTGGATCAGCCGAGGCATGACCGAGAGCAGCGACGCTTCGTCGTATGCCCACAGACGAACGAAACAATTGACGAATCGTCGTTGCCTCGGCAATCGAAATATCATTAAACAACCAATCGTCACGGAATCGGATGATTTTCTATTATTTTTTTTTATCAAACAAAATCATTAGTATTATAAGCATTGGTTTTTGATAGTTTGGCGCTCGCTCTCTCTCTCTCTCTCTCTCTCTCTCTCTCTCTCTCTCTCTCTCTCTCTCTCTCTCTCTCTCTCTCTCTCTCTCTCTCTCTCTCTCTCTCTCCTCCCCCACATCTCTTTATTCGTGAAAATTGTTTAAAATACAAAATGGTTTGAAAAATAGTTGTTGTGTCGTTGTTTTGAGTGATAAAAAAACGTCGATGTTATTTATTTCGGTCCCACTACCCCCTCCCCCTCGCCCTGCCCCTTCAGGGGATTGGGTTGATGATCGACGGTTCTCACATGCGCCATTGCTGCGTCGTTCGGACATGTGCGAGGGAGAAAAAAGAATCTGGTGACCACGCGAACTACGGCAATCGACAATTGGTCAATTTTTCGTAGTTTACACGGTTTGCGAGAGTGTGGTGCATAAGTTGAGAAGGTTTGGGGGAGGGGGTAGGGGGTTAACGTTACGGGTGAAGGACAAAACGGTTCCGAACAGTAATATTCGATCGCGCTGGTGGCGTCGTTCATTGTCTTTGGCAAATTTTGGGGAAAAAAATTTTTGGAAAACAATTTTTTCGATTGAATCGCGACGAGAGAGAGAGAGAGAGAAAATAAGGGAGAAGGACGTGGTTTTTTTTGTTGGAGAGACTATTTTTTTTCTCCAATCGGCATAAAAGTTTGTTAAGGCCATGTGGACGGACGTTACGGACAATTATCGAACGGTAAGACGAAATTGTAAACGTTAAATTTGCGGAAAATACTTTGAGACTTGATTACGTTGAATTTCGTTGCTGAGGAACATTGAAATAAAAAAAAAGAAACTCACGGTGGGTTTTTAAATTTCTTTTATTGATTAATGGTTCTATAGCATTTCTTATGTTTACAAAATATTCTATATTTAAATAATATTTTATGACGAATATAGTAATTGAAGAACGCAAGTGAATAATTGAGCTGTGGAAAATTAATCGTGAATCAATAATTTCCTCTAGGCGCTTATATCTACGGTACTGATACAATGTCGCAATTTGTTACAAATAATGAATAATATCGTTGGTTCGATTGTGAGTGATTGCAATGGCGGTTTTCGTTGGCTTCATAACAGTAAGCGCCTAAGGTTGATTATCAAGATGGCTCGCGTGACTGTGTGAATATAATGAGTTTTCAACTCCGTGATGAAAACGGGTGTTATGTGTTTCGTCGGTACGACGTGAATATGGCGGCAATTCGTTTTCGTTGCATCACGCCCAAACGGCTGATTTTCTTCTAACATAACATTTTCGTTACGAGATCTGAAAGATAAAGGTGACTGGGTAGCATTCTCGAGACAAGTACATTGTAGGATGAAAACGGTTAGCGGCCATTGATGTCGATCGACATTTTGTCAAAATGGCGATGAGGATGACGCGAACGCGGGTGCGTATTTCGTTCGTCGAGCTTGGGGCCCAATGTGGCGGCGAGTCATATCTCGTTTGCTCACAATCTTCGATCGTTCCTCGATAAACACCAACCATAACTCCATGACGTGAGATTTGACGTTCTCTCGCGGCGTGAATCTAGTCATCGCGATAAGTGCGATGATGATAATCCTCAAGTTGTCCCAAACGGTCCTTTTTTTTTCTTTTCGTCTCCGCAATTGACGAAAAATGCTGCGACGATGACTCTCGACGATCCTCGCGTCACAAAAGATTTGCCAGACGCCGCCATTTTGTCCGTCGATCGGGTCACGTACAACGCTAGTCGACGACGAACCAACAGGAAGTTGAAAACTAACGCGTGTGAACAATCCGCCCCCAGCGCCTCACGCGGACGCGTCTGGAACTCCGGTCGCGTCGGTCCAACGGCCCGCGCCAGCCACCATTTTGTCAATTTTCATGGATTTTTCATCGGTCCGAAGCGCGTGAACGAAATTCTTATTTTCTAACAAATCCATATCTCCAATTGGCGTGATCGACGAGGAAGTTCGGGGGAACAAAAACCGCGATTTGGATCGGCGTGAAGACAAATGAGGATCTTGGGCCACGTCGATGGATTATTTTTTGATTTTTATTTATTTCGATCCGCGAAATGTTTCGTAAATTGTCGAAGTTTATTTGCCAATGAAAAATTAATGGAAAGTCGGGCAACGTGACAAACGTATGGTAAGAGCAGAAGAGAGAGGACACAAATTTCGTTGGGAACAATGAAGAAAGGGCCGTTAGGCGGGGAAATGGGAGGCAAAATGGCGCGGGTACAGAGCAGGTCAGGATTGTGACCGAAGAAGCGGAGGGGTCGGGGGTCTGGGTTTGGGATCGTAGGGTTCAAGACGCTCGTGGCAGTGCACAACAGAGTCCTGAACGTGTTGGATCGGTCGGAAGGGCCAACGGTCCGTGAAGCGGCGCAAAACACGTTGGAACAGGAGTGGACAAACGCGATAACCGAAATCTCGACGAGTGAGCCCCGCGTCCTGTGGTGCCAGACAAGGAAGGAACACGAGGCAAACGAGGAAGAAGCGACGAGAGAACCCGCGTGGACGAGATTCTGTTGTCGACGCGATCAGTCGCGAACGAACGAGCGCGCGTGTGCTCGCACGGACGAACAACGAGCGAATGAAAGAGTGGGGCGGGAGGGGGGCGGCAGGGGAACGTCGAAGAGTCTACATGTGGGGACCGCGAAGCCAGAAGCCTGACGAGTCGCGTACATAAAACGTTTGCGAGTAGCAGCAGCAGCAGCAGCAACAGCTACAGCAGTCACACCAACACGCAGCGGGATCTGCCGTGGAAAATCGTAAGCTTAGGTAATTTGCCAACTGCCACGAACCCAACAAATACGCTATTTGACCAACAGCGTTGTACGAACAAACGAAGAGAATAAAATAAAGAGAAAGAAAGAAAGAAAGCGAGAAAGAACGAAAGAAAAACTTGCACAGTACAGACAAAGCCGGATACTACGCTAGTCGCGTGGGACTTTGGCTCGCGGGTCGGTGTGCGTACCGCACATGTGCGAGAGAGACGGAAAGAGGGAGGGAGAGAAAGAGAGAAAGAGAGACACGAGACCACTTCGGGGAACGTGGAAAAACCGTTGAGAAATGAGTTGCGGGAATCATCACGAATTTCGGCTATGAGAGGACACGGGGACACCACACATACACACACTACCACCCACAAATAATCGTGTTATCGTGTTTGCGCTACGTTTGTTCTCGTAACAGATAATCACGATTTTTTTTTAAGTTTAATTAATATCGGTACGTATGTCCCGGATGGGTTTAGATGTGCTACTAAGAGTGTCGATTACCCAGCGAGACACCTTTCGTATTGAAGAAAAAAAAATTATGATAATTTGTTGCGAACAAATATGAAAAGATTTTGTTGTACATACGGGGTCGCTCGAATAATATGGGGCGATGTGCGGTGGACGAGGACAATGTAATTTTGTCGCGCAGGCTGGTCGTCGTCGAACATTCTTTTGGGGACTCGATGTGAGATCCGAGGATTTTCTCGTTTCGGTTCGAGTGGATTTTTACGTGGTTGGGTAGTTTTCGTAAAAAAATTATTATTTTTTTAACGTTCGGGCGGCGGGGGGCGGTAAATTTAACGGGTGTAGCCGTTAATTAGCAGTTTTATGCGTTCGTTCATTTGCGATAAGACGAGTTTTATGGAGTGCCGGAAACACGTTGTGCGTGTGTATGTGTGAGCGTGTATTTGCACACATATATATATATATATATATATATATATATATATATATATGTATATTGCATGATATAGATATACACACGCACACATTACGACTGCGTGAACCGATGGGATTTCATTGCAATGGAATACGGCTATCATCATAGCCAGGTGTTTTCCCTCTCGGTCGTCGTCACAAGTTTGCCACTGTCGTCGCTCCTAGGCAGCCCCGCGCGATGCGCCTAATCGCGTAATCGACCATTTCACACAGTGAGTGTTGTTCCGGATCCAAGTGAAACCATAATTTTTCATTATCATTCACTTAAAAAAAAAAAAAATAGATTGTAAAAATCTTATTTGGCATTCGATGTGTATTGATAAATCCGATAATTTTGATATTTCACGGTGTGCGTGGTGTTCGGACTGTTTGACGATGGGTCATCTCGACATATTTCCATTGTCGCTTGGACAAAATGTCCGATGTCTCAACGGCCAACTTAGTTCCGTGACTGCCCACACAACGTTGTCCGTAATGACAAATCGATCGGATAAATTTAATAAGAAAAAAATAATAATAACTTCAACGTAATTAAAAATGAGTTCAAAACGAAATAAAAATTCGACGTTATGAGAAATGAATGACGCGTGTCTGGTGCGAATGAAAATGGAGAATGGTTGGATGATTATTCATGATGAAACTTCCGAAACATTTGTGAAAGCGTGAGCTTCAGAAATTTACGAAGGTACGATTTTGAATACGTGAGAACAAAAGAAAGCCGTTGGTTTTTTTTTTGTTTTTGTTTTTTTTTAATGGCGAGTTGGAGGGTCTGGAAAATAATTGTAAACGCGAGGGCGGGGAGGGGGAGACCGGGTTTGATGGGTTTTGTCGTTGTTACGATTTCGACCTGTCGCGTGACCCGATATTGGTCGATTGAGAACCCGCGGGATTTGCCTGTGGCTCCGAGAATTTATCGGACGTACGGAGCAGCCCCGCCTGGCGGAGGCCATGGCGCTACGGGCGGAACGAGAGGCTTCTCGTTTCTTTTCGCTCGAGTGCGACTACGGGGACATGTATCTCGGTTTCTCGCACGTAGCAGCGACCGATGAAATTTTGCCCGTTCGGAATCGTTCGTCAAACGGTGCTCAACTCTCATCGGTTGCACAGTTTTTTTTTCTTTCTTCGTTCCCTTTCCCGACCGCTTCATATCGATTGCCTCATGCCTCAGTGTCGGACATTCCGTTACACGAGAAGAAGAGAAAAAACGAACGAAAACGCATGGAAATAATGAAAATACGCGTTAGACGTTGAGTGAGGAACAAAGAAAGGTGATGAAGCTCAGGCTTTGTGTTACAATGTTATTCGGTTTGATGAACGACGATGGGAATTTTGTGGGGATCAAAGTTCGAACGGGCTTGGAATTGTTTATGTAACTTTGATGCGAGATACGATTGACGCAGTCAATATGGACGACGACCAGCCAGTTATCCGCGACGACATCGCGGACGGTACATTGTAAGAGTGGCGTGAGGATTTCAATGTTGGCACATTTTTTTTAATTCTCGATTGTTGAGTCGTGCAACTGAATCTCGGTAATACACGTAGGTAGGGATACGTCAAGGCCGTGCGTATTCTCAATAAGCTTTGGGTGAAAAACTTATGCCATTCGATATTTGGTTTTCATTTTTTAGTGTTGGATTTTGCAAATTAGTTTTTCAGAGCTCTTAGCTATAGGTCTGAAATAGTGGACTATATGACGTAATCATGACGCGGTGATTTATTTTTTATCATTTGACGATCTCCATTTTGTTTTTTTCTGGAACTTAGACTGGACTTTCGTCGCCATTTTGTGGCTTATGGCGTCGTCCCGAGATCAGTGTCGCTAGTGCATCCAGATGCCGATCCGTGGACGCTATGTACATAGTGGCGTCGAATTCTGACGAGGGAAATGGGGGAAGATGTAGCGTCACTAATCTCGGCAACGATGGTTTTACGGTTTATCATTTTTATCAAAGTTTTGTGATTAGGCATGTGAACTTGTGAAAGAGGATTGATATTTCGTTGTGTGTGTGTGTTACGAGGGCGTGGCGATCGCAGCGCCAAAAGCGTTCGTACAACGACGCTACGATACGAACAAAATGGCCGATACCCGTGTCTACCTGAGGCGTACGCCTTAGTTACGCCCACAGGATGCTTTAGACAATTTATACTTTTTAAGTTATCCTGACTCTACGTCCTTGTCAGCTCGACGCTATCGATTCGTGTCTAATTGTCTATGTTAAAATGGGCTGTTTGGAGAATCGAAGTAATAAGCATCAGGTAGTTTTGAAAAACCCGAAAACGAGAGCCATTACCCAATCCAAAGCTCCGGGTAGTGGAATTTAGAATAGTTAGATCCCTTACAAACCTGAGAACTAGACATACTTTTAATGTCCAAGCAGTTCCGGATTGAACAATTCGGACTCAGAGAAGGACAGAAACAAAATTTTAAAAAATTACACTCTTACCAAGGAACGTTGTGGAAAAATGAGTGAAGAGTTTGTCTTAAGCTAGTTTTATGCCGTTTATTTTGCGATGCACGGAATCTGCCTCTCAGCATTTCCCAACTCACTGGCTACGTTTTTTTCCCAATTTATGATGGAAATTCCACTCCATTTCTCCGAATCCGTCGCCATTTTGTCGAAGCGAATGCTGTAACGCGCATGGATCAGCATCTTCGCGTCATACCCGCCACGAACGACTGCTGATCCCATTTTATAATTTTAACCAACATTCCTTTGGAGTTACATACTCCAATAATTAATTAACGAACATGTAAAATTAACATTAAACTGTCGTGACCTGCTTGATCCCAACCGACGTCGTTCAAAAGACAAAACTGTTTTATCAAAATGTAAAAAACGAAAAAACAAAGAAAAAAAGAAAGAAAGATACGCATAGCGCCTGCCAATCGATCGTTGTAAGGCCTGTGTGGGTAATCGATATATGAGAATTGTGAGATAGTCCAATTGATCGAGACATCGTGACAAAAACAATGATCTGTCTGTCGGCGCAGGTGTCGCAACAAAATCCAATCAACATGGATCCGTACGAGAAGAAGTTTGCCGAGATGCAAAAATACATTCCGTTTTTGGAGGCAATGATCGAGAAACTGAAAAAAGTTAAGGACAAATCGCGGGAACCTCAGCTGCAAAAAATGCGGAGTCTTCACGGAATCTTATCGAAGAGCAACGACAAGAAGTACGTTCACGAATCTCGCGGTTTAATTAAGCTTGACTGACGCCACGTTGATTTTTTCCTCCGTTTTAACAGCATTATTGTATCTCGCTATTAACGTGTAAAACATTCCCCGATGTGGCGTATGGGACCTCGATCGTATGCACGTGTAACGAAATTCCCAGGACAGGTGCATGCCGACCCTCCCCCTCCCTCTAAGGAAAAATCGAAATCCGTACGAAATAGATTGCAATGATTCACATGTAATCGCGAATACGATGAGACCAAGCTTAACAATCGAGATCCAAATGGTCAATGAAATTTCGTACAAGCTTAGATCACGATTCTCAAAGTATTTTTCACATCCCCCAAGTTGTTTATCCGTTGTAAGCGCCCAATCCCACCCTCGATTATCGTTTGCAAATTCAATTGTTTCTTCGACGTTCATTTTTTTTTTTTCGTTGTCGCGTTATATCCAACGCTTGCGATAATCAGCTTGAAATTCTCGTCATGAAACTGCATGGGCTGCGGTGATGGTTACTTTATTTGTTTGTTTGTTTGTTTGTCTTGCTATCAACGCTCCTGCTGGGTGCGACCTCGAACAACACTGTATTCTTATCGTTCAGCAGGTTAACCATCGAGAAGTTGGATCGATGCGAGGAACTGTTACTCAAACTACACAGTAGAGTCGACAAGGTAGATATGACAATCATTTAATCGGCCAATTCCGAATTACGTGTTTATCACGTCTAATTTTCCTCACGCATGAGAGACGTCGAAAAAAAAAAAACGAGCGACATCTGATAAAAACGAAATGCTTCCACGTAGATGTTTTTTGTTTTTTGTCCGAAATTATTTTTATCGCTAAGTAAATAAGTTGCGGGTCTGTCGATGACAATGCGCGAAATAGTTCGAAATATGATGTTTACACTTGAGTTATGTGCTCAGTAGCTGGAGCAAAATGGCGGTGTACATATAATCTTGTTATTGATTTTCTTGTTCCCCCCGGAATTTCCCAGTTCGCCCAATTGTTTGTAAATAAGCATTATCTCCATCGTGCCTTAAAAAAAAAAAAGACCTATAGTCACATCGTACATCGAATGACGATCAGTAGTCCGGCACAAATTGTTTGAATTATGTACACTCAAATCCTTTGCTGTGACTCAAAACCAAATCTTCATTCTTGTCTGTCTCGTAAAATTTGATGGATATACATTCGAAAAGAAAAAAAACTTGTAGACTGTCGTGATGCATGCTTAGTAAGTTTTATCCTAACCATTCTAATTCCACACGAGTTACAGGTAAGCGTGTCGAGTTCGAACACACATGGCAACAAAATCAGCGAAGACACGAAGCCCATTAACACGGGGTAAGTAAAGAGCCGGGGTCAAAGTTGTCAAGGTCATTCGTCCGTTGAACGAAGACAACATGGTATTCGATGGTAAATAAAAACGGAACTACGACGATGATTTTTTTCCCTCAGAAACCTAGTACGGGACACCACCGCTAGTCCCATTTCCACGTCAAAAGATTCCGACATGTATCGCGGTAATGCATCGAAGAGGGAGACTCCGGCGAGTCCGAGTCCACCGGCCAGTCCGGATCAAACGTCCGACAGCAATATCATCGTCAAACCGATTATAATTCCGACCGAAAGAAACGACGGTTACACGGGAACGACAATGGACGACAGACCCGCGAGTCCGGACGAGTGTGAACTCGTCGCGAGCGTTGGTCTACGACAACCCGTCATCATACCCACCGAACCCATCGAGATCAAACCCAAATACAATCTAGTGAGAAAACCCGATAGCGAAAATTCCAACAGTCGAGTGGCCAAATGGACATTTCCGTGTAGCGTAAAATCGTCCGCAACTGCGCAACGAACAAATTTGTGGCAAACGACCGATGATAAAACCACGGGTTCGATATCCACGGTTACGAGTACGTCGGCATCCAAACAAACGTCAAATTCACGACCCAGAGTATTGCGTCACATACCGACGGTCCCAACGCCCTCCAAAGGCGCGAGTTTGATACGCAAACCCGTGTTGGTACTTGAGAAAAAAAATAATCAATCAACCGGTTCGGAAACCGATAGCCCAACGACAAAATGGGATTCCGTAAAATCCAACGTCACAGATACGGATTCTCTGAATCAGAGAGCCATGCAATCGTCACCGAAAACCAAAGAATTGCCACCCTTGCCGAAATTGCCCGCCACACCTCTACTCGTCTCGCCTCCGCCCGTTCTCACGATGCCTCCGTTGACCCACGAAGACATAGCTGAACTTTTGAGCGACGGTGACGACGGTAAAACGCATCGTAATTCGGAAACCGCCAAGGAAAACACGGGTACGCGGACAGGGGTATCCGACCGATTGAACGACGACGCGAGTCGACATTCGGAAAACAAGGATGTAGACGCGAGAATCGGCACATCACCGAGCAAAGAACCTCCGAAGAATCGGGGTTTCACCCACGACGACGTGGACAGCGACAGACGTTGGGAGGAGGAGTACAAACAAATCGTTAAAATGCCATCGAGACGAGTATTTCCGAGTTCTTCGGCAACTCCACCGAAGCATTCCGAAATAAAATTTCCGCCAAATCCCCCCGCGCCCGTTAACCAAACCGACAGACCCACAGATCCCCGTAAACGTCCACCCTCGCCCGCGATCAAAGAACGAGACGCATCCACGATGGAACCTCGTTACGCCGACAATTACGAGAAGCATCAACGTCAACCCCGCGATTCTCACAATCACAATTCGATTCCCGATCTCAATCAAATAAACAGTGCCTTTTCCCGTGTTAACGATGGCGATACCAACAATTCCATGCCAAACGACGACAGAAATTCCGTTCTCTATTCCCGACGTAATTACGGTCCGGCGGCAATGCACGAATCATCCACGTCCGATCCCAGACGAGAAAAATCCGAATATTACAATCGCATGATGCATCATCAGGATCCACAAAACGTAAACAATCGCGCCCCGTTGCATCATTCACCCAGCCGAAATCCCGAAGTTTGCAATCAGTCGCAATGGGTTGGAAATGCGAATTATCCGTCGGTTCCGCAGGGTCCTAACGTGCCGTACGGGCAACAACGACCGGACATGTGGACCATGAAAGCGGGAACGGTCAATAATCCGCCAATGGAACCCCACATGATGGGAGATTCGGGTTACATGCGTCAGGGTCAATATTCCGGACCCCCGAACAATTGTCGTGGACCGATGATGAGCCCGCAGGATATGAATCACGTGGCCTGCATGGATCAGGGATTTCGCGATGACATGCCCAATCAATCCATGATGCCGCCGCTCCTACCGCAAATGGGTCCACCCACGCACGGTTCGGTCATGCCGCAGCACGGTCCGTCCATTCCGCCTTTGCTGCAGCCTCAGGGCTATCAGATGGGCGGCCAGTATCGCGGATTTCCGCCGGAAAATCGACCGCCCCCCCAGCAGTTCGACAGACCTCAGGATTTTCCACATCCCAGACAATCGTGGGATCAGCCGGTTAACAATCGGCCTCCCGACAATATTCCGTATTCCAGACAGCAACCGGCTCCGGGACAATGGAATCGTTCCAACAGAGGACCACCGGTTGCGACCGGAGCCGGACCCCTCGCACCGCCGCAAGGTGGTCCTGGCCCGATTAACAGGGACAGATCCTATAACGATCGGGGCCGAGGTTCGGAACCCCCACGTCCTTCGGGCTTCAATCGTGATCCCCGAACTCGAACCGATTCTCCGGCCCAGCTGCAGCAGCAACACGGTCCGACCGGGCAAACCGGTGGCTCTAGGAGGGATCATGTACCACCGCCTCCACCACCCCCACCACCCTCACAACCCCCGCAATCTGGACCACCCCCGCAAAACGCTAATTCATCAACGGCCCCCAACAATTCCCGCAGAGATCCTCGTTATGCGAAAGACCCTGCACAAACTACATCGTCAAAATCCAAAGATCACGGATCGGTAAACGATCGAAATCCACGAAGATCATCCGAACAGAAGAACAAATCCGTGCCCGTCAAAGATGTGCGTAAAATCAATGACAAGAGCAGATCGCAGCACAATAAGAATGACAAAAAAGGCCGTCGAGATAATACGGATGGTGATAACAAAATTGTGGAAAAACCGTCGAAGGACGTGATGCAGTCGCCATTGGAGAGTCTTTACGGGGTGATCGATACCGCCGCGAAAACGGGCAAGGGTTACGGTTTGCAAAAATTCAAAATACCGAAAATCAAGAGACCGGAACCCGTGCCATCGCCCCCGAGAATCGTCGACGACGTCGTCGAAGAAAATTGGGATCTTCCGGACGAAAATTTCGTACAAACCGAATCGTTGAATGTGAACGACGATGTTGTGGTTGACGAAGTGCGAATAGACGACGCGCCAGTCGCGATCAATCGCAAAGACGCGGACGACAAGAAATCCGAGGTCACGAGCACGACCGGAGAAACGGCGGAAGAATCGCGTATCGCGAAAAACAACGTTGCTCAAACGACGGACGATGGCCGGCAAAAAGACACGAGCGCACAGTCGACCGTGGTCGAGTCGTTGGTCACGGAAATTTCCACGAATATCAACGATGAAAATTCCGCAAAATCCAAGGAATCCGAAACCCCGGCAACCGATAAACCTCCCGGTGATTGGCAAAATCTTTTGGAAGCAAAATTTCTCGAAAAAATAAACGAACTTCTTCATTCGAAGAAGATGAAGGAACAATTTAAAAAATTCATCGGTACGGATTTGTCGGACGGTTCGGACAAGGACAACGATGAATTGGAGATAAAAAAAACCGCGAGCAAGAAGAAAAGACGTTTGATATCGTCGTCGGAGAGTTCGGACGAGGAGTGCCTGGCCGAACGTTTGGGAATAGCCGAAACAACGGATAAGGACAAATCGGGCACGACGGAATCACGCGTTAACGAAGATGCGAACGTGAAAAAGGTGACGACGGATGAAAAAACGAATGACGATCAGGCGGTTGGTCAGGATTCGGCGAAGAACAACAATTCCATTGAACTGTCGAGTGATACGTCGCACGAAAATCGTGCAGCCCCGGTGAAGAAGACAAAACCTTTCAGAAGAAAAAAACGCGAGCCCAAAGCAGGAAAATCCGGTTCTGTGGCTGGATCGGAGATTGGAAAATCCAACGAAGACGCCCAATCGATGCAGTCGGAGACGACTAACGAAAAATTACCGGCACCGAAGGAACAACCGGCCAAAGCGAAAACCAGACGCAGAAATTCGTTGGAAATGTTGCAGGAAGACGTGCGTGAGATGTTCATAAGTGACGAGGTCGTCACAGCGACGGGTTTTCGTTCTTGCAGATTGCAGAAGGAAGATCAGACCCAGATGAACTCGTCAATGGAGAGTCTGGCTTTTGCGAATTCCCGCAAAAAAGGCTCAACGAGCTCGTTGGATCGTACAGGCACGAAAATAACATCGGACGCGGACGAAACGAGTCGCGATCAGATTTCGAGCGCACGCGGACGCGGATCGCGTTCGAAGACCCGTAAAAGAGCCCGAGGTCGAGGCAAGCAACGTATATCGGCCAAAGAAATCGCGAGTTCCGACAGCGACGACGAAGACTCGTCGCGCATCGAAGCCCCAACGCTGAATGACGTAACCGACGTTTCCGGCAAACCATCGGGCGATTCCGTGGCTTCGGACGCGGCCTCGGAAGCCCCGAAGGACAAGGACGATGTCGAGGACACGCACTTTTTGCGTCGTAGCGAACGCGTCGGACTTCGCGGTACCGCGAAAGAACCCCGTATTTGTTTGAAAAAAACGGATACCGGAAAATCGGATGCGTCGAAAACAATGTTCGACAGTTCGTCGGACGAGAGTTTTGGCATCGATGTGTCGGAACTCACGGCAGCGGTTGACATATCTTTGCATCCGGAACCGCAGACTTCATCGTCACCGGTTGGTAAATCGGTGGAAAAAATTGCGGTACCGAAAAAACGCAGATCTGGAAAACGTGGATCAATGAGAAACGCGAACAAGGCTGCCGAGGGAAAATTGGATAGCGTTGGTTCGGCCGATGAGGTTGAAAGCATAGCTTCGGATTTATCCAGAGAAAGCAGTTTGACTCGTGGCAAAAAGATCACGACGATTGGAATCAAAGTCGACACTAATGAGGAACTGTTGAGCGATATTTTGGGTGGTCTGGTTGATCCCAACGGTTCGAACCAACCGGACAACGACGCGGAAGACGCTGTCACACCCGCCATCGATGCCAAACAACAGAATGCAAAAAAGAAAAAGAAGAAAAAATCTGTTTGGCAATTGGGAATTGTTCGTAAGAAGAAGAAAAAGATTCAATCACCGATTCCCACGTCTGTGACGGAAAACGATGAATTTAACGTTCCCAATGCGGAATTGGAATCATCGTTCGAGATCCCAGAGTCGAAGATCGATCCCACGGACGTTCCCACGCTTTCCGAAACGGAAACTTCCATCGTCGATCCGAAAGAAGAGATGCTTTCGGATTCTTCGGCTGCGATTATGACGACGGAAAATTTGAAATACGATGCGTCCGGAAGCGCAGATGTTACTCACAAGTTGGAACCTTTCAGTCCGAACAGAACAAACTCGTCGACGGAAATTCCGGATACCAATGTCGAAGACCCGATCGATGATAAAAAATCATTGATCGAACTTGTGGACAACAAGTCCGACATTGACATCGGTATCGACAATATCGCGAACATAGGCGTGAGAAGGCTTATGAGTTACACTTGGTCCGCGAGAAAGGAACGTTTCAAATGCATGTTGTGTACTTGGATCGGTAAAAATATCGTTCATCATTACACACTGGGACATCCGGGCAAGGAAATGATGATATCGAGGTTGTCCATTCCGGAATCGAAACGAGCTGTCGGACAGGCAATGGTGGACAATTACGACGCGAGAAATAGCGATACCGTGACGAAGGAAATTCGCAAATTTACATGCCGATTTTGCGCTTATTCGACCGAGGGTTCATTGCCGACCGCTCTCGAAGCTTTTTACGAGCATTGCACGACTCACACGGGTGAATATCGTTTTCGTTGCAACAGTTGTCCCTATCAAACCGTCGCGAAATCGTCCATGAGAACGCATTATTATCGCAAAGCTTGTGCGAACAAGCATCACGGTAACGTTAATCTGGCGATAACCGAGGATCCCGTGCCCGCCGATGATTTTCTTTACGGTTATTTGTGCACAAAATGCAATTTCGTGCAATTGAAAGAGGACAATGTGATAAAACACGTGAAAACGTTTCATCAACAGTTGCCGCAAGTTGATATTGTGAAAATCGACATGTCTTCGTACGTTGACAAAAATTTGTACGATTCCACGGGTGACCATGAAAATGCCGGACAAACAGCGTCGGACGACATGAAGACGGAAAACGATGTCAAGTCGGACGGTGAATCGGTTGGACGATCGAAGATCGTTGATCAAACGATCGACGATGACAACAAAATCGACATAGTCGACGAGCCTCCGAGGGTCACGAGATCGAGAAAATGTTTGGAAAAAAAACGCACGGATTCGGAATCCACGTCATTGGCCAACGATGAAATCGATGTCACACCGGTGACCGGTAATCTAAACGCTTTTGTTTGTCCACCCGAATTGGAAAACAAGGAAGACGAGATACAACACGAGAGACGTAAAAAAATGCAAGAAGTCGTGGACGATATTGGAATAATGAACAAAACGAATGAGAAGAGAGATTTGTCGATAATCGACAAATTGAAGGACAAAATGACGACGAACATCGACGAATCATTGGCCGAAGCCGAAGCTCAACAGTTATTGACGGATGCGGAAATTTTGGCCAACGAAACGAAATCGGTAATGCCGATGTTGATAGTCGATTCCGTGACGTCACTCGCCAACGAAAAATCGATAATCGACGATGGCCGAACGAACGTTAATCCAGACGACGACGAATGCGAAAAATCGTTGAATTCCGTGAAAACCGAACCCGCCGATTTTGCCGATCGTGGGACGACCGACGTGGCTATTGACGAAGCGGAAACCGATACCGAAGACAAAACCGAACGTAAATCCAAAGATCCTCTGGTGAATTTGGAAAATCGTCAAAAGGACGAAAGCACGGATTGCGACGATAGCGATCACGACGAACCGATCGAACAATCGCGATCTTACGAATCCGATTCGACCGATCATTCGGACGGTGAATTACCGGCTGACGTTAATTCGTTGCTCGAAGAATCCTTCAACATGACAACACCGGTAAATGCACCAATGATGACGACGATACAAAGATTAGCGGCAAAATTGCAGGGTGAAAAATCGTTAACCGCGACGGGTGTGGATTCGTCCGAAATCGCACAATCACCGATCGACGATGACGCGACGGAGAAAAATATTCCAAAACCGCCAAATGCCATTCCAATAACCGACATACAACGTTTTTTCGGCAAACGCAACTTGGTGTCACCGGAAATCGGCAAATCCGCGGAATCGAACGAAAAATCTGTACCACCGATCGAACCCGTTGCGTCACCGCCGAAAAAATTTATACGTTTGCGACGTTTGAGCGGTGACAAACTTTCCGTTCCCGTAACCACGAATAACGATTCACCGGCAAAAATTTCATCGTTGGCTGTCGAAAAAATCGATTCACCACCAACGACGACCACGGAAATAACGGAAACAACGTTGGATCCGGAAAACGATGACGACGAATGTTCATTCTTGCGAATCGAAAGCGTGGTAAGTTTGGCACCGGGCAACGAATCCGATACCAACGACACGATGATAAACGATATAAGAATGGCGGTCGCAAGTACATCGAAGATTTCGTCGCCCAGTTCCGTTTCGCTGTTGAAAAAATCCAGTCCAAACATCTTAAAACGTTCGAGCCCGGCCTCAACATCCGCAACGGCCATCAGACACTTGCCTCTACAAATCGTTCCATCGCCCATCGCCACACTGCCCAACAAACAAAATCTCAAACTCGTCAAAGTCATAAAAGGACGCACACTGATAAAACAAAAAGACGGAACCCACCGCGTGTTCGGCAGCGACGCGAAAAATTTGGAAAATTTCACGGAAATGTTGAAACCCGAAAAATTGCGAAATTTGTACAAATGCATGGCCCGCAATTGCAGTTACACGACAAATTGCATACAATTGTTCGGTTCGCATTATCGCAAACACAAAGACACCATAGATCGCAAACAAGCGATCATGATAACGTCGTACGATTTTCAACGTTGCGCTTATTGCACGGAAACATTGACCACTTGGAACTCGATGTGCGATCATTTGCGCGACAAACACGTTTACTGCAAGTATCAATGCGGTTATTGTTTCTATCGGGCTTTGGCTCAATCGTACGTGGAATTGCATCAGATGAGCGTTCATCAGGGTTCGAAAATTTTCATATTGATCGGTAGCCCGGAAAAACCACCGATCGAAGTTATCGACAGACGCGAATACGTAATACCATTCGTTTGTCATCACGAATGTGGCAAAGCGTTTTACGTACCCGGAGCTTTTCTCGCGCATTTGCGAACCAAACACGGAAATTCATTGTCCATATTCAAATGTCATTTGTGTCCCGCGCCTCTGTTCAAGGCCGAACAATTGGTCGGACATTACAAATTGCACGGTATTTACAAGTATCAATGTTTGTACTGTTTGTTCGGTTCCGAACAATCGTCGGACGTTCACTCGCATTTGAGCGCGTCGCACTACAATCGTCCGCCTCACATACTCGAAAGAACTTTGCAACCACGTCCGGTACGCGACAAGGATGTTATACAACAATTGGTCGTGCAGAACGTCGATTTGACTTACAGATCCAAAGAGATAACTCTGGTTCAAGGTCAAACGGACGCGGAACAACAGAAAATCAAACATTGGGTGCAACTCGATGTGAACGACGACGGTCCGAGCGTCGGTGTTGTTTCGGCGATCGGCACTATAGCTGGGAAAAGTTTGTTTCCCGGTGAAACTTTGGAACTCGTTGATGTTACCAACGATTTGGAAGGTTCGGTTAATAATTGCGTTACCGGCACGCCGATTATCACGAAATTTCGGAAATCGTCGCCCGTGCGAATGACGGACGACAATATCGTGATCGTCGATGATTCCACGATCGTTGAAAGTCCGAAGGATTCGTCGAGCGATCCGAACGCCGAAGCCGTGACGAACGTTGACGTTGATGGAGGTCGTAAAGTTGACGATTCCGCGCGACGATCAAGTTGCAATGAAGAATTCGTTAATTTCAATATTTTGGACGATCCGGCATTCATCGGACTCGCGTCGGACCGGACGACGGGTTTGCCAATGAGTTCCAGGCTCCAGACGGACAACAACGCCGACAGTGACATCGAAATTTTGGAAGACATCGCGGTAACTCCAAACAAAGCTACTGCAAAAATTTCAAACTCTCGTTCGTCACCGTTGACCGTTGGCGAACAAAAAACTCCGGTCAAGGACGACAAGGACGACAAGGTCGCGATCGTCAACGACGCCGATAGATCGGTGATTGTAAGTAGCAGCGGCGAAAATTCGTTGGATCTTAGTATCAATGTTAATCCCATTGCCGTGGAGGTTGAAGAAAATTTCGAACGACCACGGACTTTGGAGGACATAAGAAATACCGGTTTCACCGGTTGTCATTTGTATCGTTGCGGTTACGACAGTTGCGAATACGGGGCTGAAACGCCGATTTTGTTGCGAAATCACATCAAGGAATGCATATTTGCCGGAGATGCGAAAAATTTGAATTGCGTGCATTGTAGCAAACGTTTTATGAAAATTGGATTTTTGTTGGAACACTTCAAGCTTCACGGATTGAAACGTTTTGGTTGTTCGTTGTGCAAGGAACGTTGGACACAGACTTATCAGGCTATGGCGCACATGAAATTGAAACATCGTCAGACTTACAGCAAAATAATACCGGCCGATCCGAAAAATCCGGCGGCCGATGGTCTTTTCATCGTCGAACCTATTGTGAGTGAATTTTTTTTTATTTTTTTTTATTGTTGTTGTTTTGAAAAAAAAAAGTCATATGGAGAGTAACAAAACGGATTTTTGTTCTGTTTGTAGATTTTTTTCCATAGGTTTCTTATTTTTAATGAGATGAATCAAAATAATGAAAAAAAAAAATGTTTATTCGGGAATTCAATTAGTTTTTGATACGCAAAACATTTATTTTATTATCATTATTTTATTGTTTTTCGACGATTATTCTCTGGAGGAAATTAGTTGTGAGACTAAAAAAAATATAGCGTTTTTTTACATGGATTTTATGGAATAGGATATTTCTTATTTTTTTTAGAATAGAATTAGGGCATCAATGTTATTTTATTTAATGAGATTGTTAGTTTTGATATATAATTTATTTATTTATTTATTCATTTTTACTTTTATTTTTATTAAATAAAATATTGGCAAAAATATTTTATTTAAAAGAAGTTGTAAGTGCAAGGATCTGTAATCATCGATAACGAGTCATAATTATTCTAGAACGCCAAAAAATTCCAGACAACTGGAAAAAAAAATAAGTCATCAATATTCGTTATTCAAATTTTACGAATTTTTTCGTTTCTCGAATTTTCACGTTTTATCTAAAATTCCAATTTCATTGTCATTTATTTATTTTTTTTTCTTTCTTCAATTTGTTCAAGGCTTCAACCGGCGAACGCACACGTGGAAAAAAACGCCGTCGTGCAAAATCCGCGGATATCGAAAAAATGTTGGAAGTGCAAAAAATGTCTTACGGCCCGACGGAAATCGATTCGCTGCCTCGTCAACCGATTTATCAGCAGGAAGTTCATTGCGCGGTTTGTCCGTATCGCAGCAAAGTACGGACCAACATAATGCGACATTTGCAATTGCACGCGAAGGACGAGACCGTGCCGGAAACCGGACCGATAAATCCGGTTCCGTGTTTGGACAAGAACGAGAAGATGTTCGACAAGATGGTCAATCTTGCGAGCAGTTCGCATCAAAATGGACGAATGGGAGGAACAAAACCGAAGGAAAAGATCGACAACGATGCCGAATTTCTTCCCAAATTCGTTCCGGAGAACAAAAGGTGTGTTGAAAATAAAAAAAATAATTTTTAATTTTTATCAGAAGTTTTGCTTTGATGAATTTTCTAATTTTTATTTTGTTTTGTCTTTTTTTTTTTACATTTTTTTTTCTTCGTCTGTTCTCGATGCGGTGTGGTAGGTACGTTTGTGGAGTTACCGATTGCAATTATCTGAGTATCGACGAAGGAATGTTGAGGACACATCAAAAAGCTCTACATCCGGATGAGCTTTACTTTCGTTGTCCCCACTGTCCCGCACAGTCGCCCGGTCACGAGGCCGCTCAAAACGTAGCAATTGATAAGATGGGAATACACTTGAAAATGCACGACACTAGACTTTACAAATGTTCACACTGCAATCATCACCATTATCATAGGTTCGTAATTTCATCGATTTTTCGATTGATTCGATGAAAAAATTTACCGGTATTACGGTCATGTCATCGACACTCGTTGCAAAGCCTTTTTTTTATTTTTTCATTTATTTACATACCTTTTTGTATATATATATATATGTGTATAAATGTGTTTTTCTCACCTGCCTGTGTTGCAACATTGCATTTTTTAAATTACACGAGGGGAAAAAAATAGAAAGAAAAAACTAAGTTGTTGTTTCAAAGATTCAAATTTCCGTTTGTTTCATCATTGTTCGAAAAAAAAAATCAAAATTTTTATTTGTCGAGATTATCCGAAAAAAAAAGAAAAAGTCGTTCTTTTATCTATCGCAATCTGTGATATCGAACGAGACATATGTGATTCGTAAAATTTTCGAAATTTTGACGTTGATTAAAAAAAATTTTTTACGATAATAAATTTGTACGATAATTTTTTAATTAAAAATTCATCGTACGTTTAATCATCAATATAGGTTTTTATATTTAGAGACAATATACACTTTTCGAATGTAGTTTTCGAGTATAATACAATGATTTAAAAAAAAAAAAATCTATCAACTTTTTCAACCATTATTCATTAACTAGTTTTTTTCACTTTACATTAAATTTTTTAAAATGTGTTATTATCATTACTACTTTTTCTATTTTTTTTCTCTCATGCAAAACACGTAACCACGTGTTTGCCAATGTTTTTTTTGTTTAATGCTGTCAATCGTACGGTGAGATTGTGCTCTCTAAAACATTAATCGAACGAGAATAAAAAAAGTAACAAGAAAAAAACTCATAATAGTAATAACAATAATAATAATAATAAATTCGTAAAAAATCTGATGCAGGCACGTAGTGGAACGTCATCTTGCGGACAAACATTCCGAATCAAATCCATTCGTGAAGATAATTCGTGAGATCGATAATACGGATAATACGGAAAAACCGTCGCAATCGGAAATCGAAGGTTCAAACACCGCCGATCCGGAGAGCGATCATTGGAAATGCAACGTTTGCGATTACAAATGTATCTACAAATCGGAAATGGTTAAACACGCGATAACCGCGCACGACGAAAAATCACAATTCAAATGTACAATGTGCAGTCACAAATCGAACAACATGGTTACGTTCGATCAGCACGTTCAAGCGAAACATCCGAACGATTTTACGAGCGATTACGAGATGGTTTATCAGAAGATAAAAGGTTCGGGTCCGAGACGAACGGTCGATGGGACTGAATCGACGAGTTTGGGCGAACCCTTCGACACGACACCGCTTTGGCGTCGCGACATGCCGCGCATTCGTCACATTCGTGGCATCCTCTTCGAGGACGACGAGGCGGTCGCCGAATCACCGTCGAAATCGGCAAAACGCAAGAGCGACGTCGATGCCACGACGAAAATGGGAAAAACGAAAATTTCCAAATCTTCGAACGAACATTTGGATCGGGAATCATCGAACGGTGGAACAATTTTGTCCGAAACGTCGATGAGGAACAACACCGAGGATTGCGTGGTGGACGTTGAGGGTGGTGAAGGGACTATCGAAACTTCGAGACTGACGGAAAAATTTGGACCTTACGGATCGCCACTCGCAAATTTTTGGCGTTGCACCATTTGTCGACGTTACAAAACCAAATACAAACAAGATATTCGCGATCATTTGTACAGAGATCTCAAATATTTTCGGTGAGGAAATAATTGGGTTTTTTTAAATTTTATTTTTATTTTTTTGTCACTTGGGGTCCAGGCAACCCCACTCACAAAAATCCAAACCATCCGCGTTCTTTTCAACGTATCGACTTGAATATTGCGCCAAACTTCAATTTAACATGTTTTCTGAATAATCCCAATAGCCGTTGTCTTCTATTCAAGATTTTTAAGCAGTCAAAACACGATAAAAAAAAAATAATTTACGAAATCTGACTTTTTTTACAAAAAAAAAAAGTGAAAAATGTAATTTTTGCCATACGGTAAAAAATCTTGCGGTCCTTTACTCTTGAGATTTTATATTTTTGCGAAAAAAATCAAGCTTCTGTGGGACTTTGAAAAAAGTATATTTATTTTGAAGTTTTAACTCGCGAGACTTTCGGTCTATGTCGAAAGATGGAAGTGGTACGTTTAAATGGGAAAAATCATGTTGAAAAATCGTATTTTCATTGCATAATTACCGTGAAGTTGGTCTGGGGTCCGGTGGACCCCGACGGACCGCAACGAGTCAAGTAGTCACATTTTTTTGTTTTATTACTTTTACTGCAATTGATCAAGCAAATAAAATAACAAATTGACAAATAACCTTCCGCTTTCTGAACGATGTGAGTAATCGAGCAACGCTCATCTTGTTTTACAGTTTTCGATGTGCTGTGTGTGGATTTGCGGGTGTGGGCAGAAATTCGACTCTCAAACATTTCATGAGAACACACGAGAACCGACGTCCGACGGATCAAGAACTTACGGTACTTCCCGTGGACGAGGATCTCGAGACTTGGGTAAAATTTTGAAATAATCACTAAAACTTGTGTGAATCAAACATTTGGGGTCTTAAAGTTTTTCTCATAAACCATGCGACGTAGAAGCTTGAAATTTGGCATAGTAATACATCTCGTTGACCCAGAAGTTTTGCACTGGTTAACAATGAAATATATATTCATAGGACAATTAAAGAGAAGGCAAATGAGACGCACTCGAAAGAAAAAAAATGTTGTTCCATGTATCGTGTGAGGTGTCGTTTGAAAGGGCTTGTTGTGTGGAATACAAATATATTTTTTTCATCATTTTCAACAAAATATTTGGGAAGATATTCTGAAAAAAAAGCGGGAATAAAATCCTTATTTCTGAAACTACGGGTCCGAAAATTTCCAAAAAATCAACGAATATAACGGCTCACTTCAAGTTTATCGGAAAAGTATAAAGAAAATCATAGGTCTTATAGATTTCTAGAATCAAATTTTTTGCCGAACAATAATTTTAATCTTATTGTTCGGAATCTAAATTTTTTTTATCACTTTCCAAACAGTTTTTCTTTTCGTTCGAATAATATTGGAATATCGAAATACTGTTATCGATAAGGAGTGAAAAAATCTGCGAAACGTTTTCAAAAAAATCAGTAATGTGCAAAAAAAAATATGGTACTCGACCAGTTTTAATTTTGGGTTTTTATTATTCGTTTCAGATGCAAACGTAATTTTTTTTATACTTTTCAAACAGTTTTTTTCTTTTCGTTCGAATGATATTGGAATATCGAAATACTGTTATCGATCAGGAGTAAAAAAATCTGTGAAACGTTTTAAAAAAAATCAGTAATGTGCAAAAAAAAAATATGGTACTCGACCAGTTTTAATTTTCGGTTTTCATTATTCGTTTCAGGTGCAAACGTTGATAAAATCACAACTCGCACAAATGCGTGGAATGGTCGTGGACGTTGACGGCAACATACTCGGCGAAATTGCGAAGAAAAAAACCAACAACCCCACGACCGGACGACGTTCGACGATGGAAAATTCATCGAAACCGACAATCGCAAGTATCACGCAAGGTACATTGAACGACGCCGGTAATTCGGCCGAGACCGTCGATCTCAATCAGGTGATCAGCGAAATGAAGATGAAAACCGTGACCGGCGATGGTGACGTCGGTATGCAGGATAACGACGACGACGACAGCGACGCCAATGACGCGCTCGTTATAGACAGCAAGGACGACGGTTTGGAACAGGAAGCACCGGACAATGCGACCATCGTCGATGATTGTGAGTATCGTTATTACGAATAATCACGAATTAAAAAAAAAGAGAAAGAAAAAAAATTAATTTGCTGCATTGATTCAATGAAATTTATTTTTATCATTCTAGTTTTATTCAATAGTTCCTATAATTTATGATTGTACGATTGGGAGATGATTTTAAATATATATTTATCGAACGAATGACCATCCTTGGTTTTCAGCGTTGCCAAAAATTGTACATAAATTCATTTAGAGTCATCGATAATTAAATTTGGAAAAAAACAACAAATTTGTTCTGGCTCGGTGCAATTTTGGAATATTTTTTTTCTGTTATATTTTGTAAAAAATTATTCTGAAAAATGATAGATGATTCGTTCTGTAGAAAAATTAATGAATTCTGCTCATTGCAGTTCTTTTTAAAATCAAGTTTCGTCGAGAATTATCTAAAAAAAAAAAAACAAAAAAAGGTTTTTTTTTAAATGATAGATGTTTGAATCAAAAGATGTTTCACAAACAAGCCAAACATTTGGCCTGAGAGCCTAAAAAGCATTTTTTTTTTTTCAAATCCGTCGAAAAAATAATTCGTCAAAAAAAATAATTTGTTAAAAAATCAATTTGTCAAAAAAATCTCCCACATCATAATATTTCCTTCCAAAAAAAATTCAACGCTCATTCCAAATCGATGCTAATGAAAAACAAAAATTTTCAGGCGAACCCACAATCGACGAGGATTCCTTCATCGTCTGCAAACACTGCAACGAGCAATTCGAACGTTCCCGCGGTTTCAAACTCCACGTGCAAATCCGTCATCTTCGACGTCTGGCCTATCAGTGTCCGTACTGCGACACGAGTTCCAATTCCGACAAGCTCATGATAAGACATTTGCGTCTGAAACATTCCCACTTGCCCGAACGTTTCGACGAAAATTCCACGAAAAATCTTCCCGAATTGACGAACGAATTTTGGGAACGCGAATACGGTTTGTCGGCCACGGAAAAACCTCGCAAACGTCGACGTACCACGGACGACGCGGCGTCGCAGGATCCCCTCGACAAAAACGCGCGTGGCACGGGTACTCATCTCTGCGGGTCTTGCGGTTTTCGCGCGATAAACACATTCGGTTTGGGTGTGCACATGCGCGTACACGCGATAACGAAAAATTACAAATGCGCATATTGCACATTCGCGTCTTCGGAAAAATCCGAATTGTGGCAACATTCCGAACAGAATCACGGTAACATCGATTGGAAAGTCGGTAACGGTGACGCTGCGATAATCGAAGTTTCCACCTCGGAAACGGAAAAATTGCACTCGTCAACGGGCGATCGTACGGTCGACGATTACGCCGAATACGTGGCTGCCGAAGCGTCCTACAAAACTCACGCCAACGACGACGCAAAATCACAAATGTCCTATCTGTGTTTTTATTGTCATTACAGTCGTACGTCCATCGACGAGCTTCAGGAACATTGGAAATTGACACACAAAAATTCCACAAAATCAAACACATCGTCAATGCCGTTTCGTTACAAAGAATTTACGGATAATACGATGAAAAAAACATTGCGATGCGGTTATTGTCCTAAACGAGGTTTGGCCGCTTCGATAAGATTGCATTCGCGCAAGAAACATCCCTCGAAACCCGTGAAATTCGTGGAGATCGTCGTACCCGTGGACAATTGGATATGTCAATGGTGCAACGATACGGTCGACTCGGAGGCCAAGAAAAAAATTCATCAAAATATGTTTCATTCGCATTTGCCACCGAATTTTCGTCGTTCCATCGTCACGAATAATTCCAACGCGACGGATGCACCTTCGTGCCCGAGATGCACGTTCAAAACTACTTCGTTCACGGCTATGCAAAAACACGTGGTCAAACACGTTGATTCGGTTCGATGCAAAAGATGTGAAAAAACTTTTCCGGATGTTTCCATTGCGATATTGCACAATACACAAGCCCATCCGGGCGAAGTTTCGGCAATTGAGGATTTCACGACCAACGTTGATAAAATTATGTCCAGAATTGATTGGCGTGGATTTGACAATTGTGGGGGTAAAAAAGTTTCGTCGGGAAAGAAACGTGGCGGGGTGGCGAAAAAATCCACGACGAAATCTTTGATCGTCGTGAGACCGAAACCCACGGATATTCGTGCTGTCGCGCGTAAATCGACCAATCCGTTGCCGAGATATCCACCGGGTACGAGATTCTACATCGACGACGATGACAACGTTGACGCTAACGACGCGGAAACACGAAAGACGACGACGACGACGTCGGTTTGCTGGTACGGATTGCCCGTAGTTCCCATTAATTTGAACAACATAAGCACTTATATGACGTTGAGCGGTGGTCGTCAGATGAAATTGAATTGCACCGCGCTTGCGCAATTGTTCGATATCGAACCCAAAGTTTTGGTCGAGGATGTCAATGGAAATTTGAAGAAAAAAATTCGTCGCAACGACGATGAACGATTGGTTGATGTTATGAAAAACGATGATGAGTGATTGAAAGATTTTTTTTAAAATTAATTATTTTTTCTGTTTTTTTAATTTTGTGGAGAATGTATTTTTTTTTTTTCGTTGATGTGTGATTTTTTTTTCTATTTTCGGGTTTATCTTGTTGATGAACTCGAAATGCCAATTGATCGTTGGGAGAGCTTGTGAACAAAAATGTGGCAACGATTTGAATTTTTCAATTGTAAAACGAGCAAATTGAATTATTTTTTTTATCTTTTTTTATTTTTTATTTTTTTTTTTTTTTCCAGTGATCAATATCGTATGAACAAAATGTCGAGATGACTTTTCGCGAGTGGTTTTTGAGACGGTCAAGTGGTTGGTTGGCACGGTCGAACGGGACACAGCAGACCGTTTTAGTAGAGTATAATTTTTTTTTTTTTTTTGGTTTTTGTTTTTTTTTAATTCGTGATAATATTTTTTTCGAATCGTAAACAATAATTGATTATATATTTTTATAATTCTGAAGGAAAAATATTTGTACGTCGTTGCATAGAAAGAATAATAGCAATAGGAATAATAATAATGATAATAATAATATTAATATTAATAATAATAATAATAGTAATAATTCGATCAATTCAGAGCACGTGGTGAATTTGCTCGTAGCACATCATCACACCATTATTATTATTATTATTATTATTTTTTTTTTAATTCTCTATTGTAAGTCGTATTTTTTTGTGCACTGTGCCCACCTTCGTCAGTCCCTGTATTTCTTTCTCCTTCTCCTTCTCTTCATCCTACACCACCTTCGTATTATCCTAAATTTTCTATTTAAGTTATTATTACGCGCGATTTATGGAACAAAATTGTCATTGTCTGTCACAACCAGAACGTCCAACTCGAACAGTAGAATGACAACAACAAAAAATGAAGAAAAAAAAACCGAAACGAAACAAACAAACGAACGAATGAAAAATAAAAACACGAAACAAATCATAACAAAAAAAAAAACGAGAAAACAAAATGAACCAAGACTGAAAGTGTAATGTTGCAAAGTTGGGCGAAGCCGTTAGTCCGTTAGAGAGAAACAAAATGGAAATGGAAGAAGAAAAAAAATAATGGAAGGAATACAAAAAAAAAAAAAAAGCGAAAAAACTGTAAATAATCTGTATCATATAAAAGAAACTTAGGTAATAAAAATATTTTTGATTTTTTATAAAAGTCGTATTGTTGTGGTGTGTTATGTACGAAGCTCTGTGTTGGATTTTTTTTGTCACGTGACCTGGTGCACTGTGCACACGTGTACAGGAACCCGATCGATGGTGCAACGTCCGGAGATTAGAACGAAAAAGTTAATAACAATATAAAAAAAATCATCATATAACGAATTAGAATAAATAATAATAATTGATGATAAAAAATTCGTTTGTTCAACCGTTGTTGGTCACCGAGGGTCAATTTGACTGGGACAACATTTTTCAATGAGAATTACGAGCATCATCGCCATCGAGAATGTCTCCAAAATGAGGTAAGATGATCAAAGTGAGACCGTCAGAATTGATTTGGTTTTCACTCATTATGATCAAGCGACTGTTTGGATGTCTTGTAAATTGCGAAGACTGCTTTCGTACATCATTGGATTCTCAAATCATGTCTCTACATTTTTCTTCCCTTAATAGAAAGTTTTATTTTCACTCATAAGATTTTGATCAGACTTTGCTCGATTGTAGAGTCTGTCAAAACATTCGTCTTCTTTTTTTTCCATATCGGCGGAGTCCCACATTCAAGGGGTGAAAACTACCCTTAAAAATTAATGAATTTTTCGTTTTTTGATCACAACTCGTAAACGAGGCGATAGAAAAAAAAATCCAATGGCGAGGGTTTAATAAATGTTGTGTCTCCTCCTTATTTTTGTTTTTTATTAAACTTTTATTGGTTATTCGAAAGCGACAGCGGTTACAAAATTGTACGCGAACAAAATAAATTCGTACGATGAATTATAAGAGAATGAGAAGAGAACAAAAAAAAAAGAAGTAGTAATGACAGAGAAATACGTATTCGGCGTGCTTTGTTGTTTGTGATAATATATGGAATCATCAACGATGTCGTGAAAAATATAAATTATGAGAATTTTTTTCTCTTTTTTGTTTCATGGAACGCAGCAGCGTTAGCCTTTGAGAGATGAAAGACCGGCTCTCATTATCTCGTCCACGAGCAAAAGGTTGCTCGCTATAACGGTGCTGAAAAAGTTAAACATTAGATTAGAAAAATTTACAATAGTAATAATAATAATAATAATAATAATAATAATAATAATAATAATAATAATAATAATAATATTTTTTTTTATCAGAATAATCGAATACGACTGATAATTCTGACGAATAACAAATTTGTTTTTTTACCAGGAATTGATTATTTGCCGTTTGACGACGTAATTGTCGTAGATTCCGGCGTCCTTGGGTTTCAAGGCCTCGCCTGTGGTCACGTCCAGACCGACCGGTTCACCGAGAGCCGCACCTTCCTCGAGCAACTTCACGATTGTGTATTGAGCATCGAAACCGCTGTTCACAGCTATAAACGTACCAAAAACAATTGCATTTTTTCAATATTTTCCAACTTTTTTCTAACACGTTATTAATAGCTTATTAGACCTTGAAACATTTTTTTTTGCTTCCGAAAAACAAGTTGTTTTCGGTTTTTTTTTTCCCACAAACTATTTTTGCTGCAGTTGTTCATTTCAATTACCAAGAGTCTTGGGAATTATGAGAAGAGCCTCGGCGTAAGCTTGAACTCCGAGTCTCTGCTTTCCCTTGACCTCTTCCTTGTAACGACCCAGAGCACGGCTCGCGGCGACCTCGAATGCACCGGCTCCCGGAATGACCGCACGATCGTCGATCGCGTTCTTCACCGCTCGCAGACCATCGCGAACTGCGTCTTTCAGTTGGACCAGCGTGTACTTGTTCGGTCCCTGAAAATTTGAACGATCGACGATGGATGAACGTTAACATTTGCATTAATCAAATTTATTCAATTCTATTGGAATTAATAATAATAATCATTGAAATAATGATAAATTAATAAATAATTTCATACCTTCAGCAAGATCGTCACGGAGTTGGGTTTTTTGCAATCCTCCACGAATGTATATTTTGTTTCGCCCTAAAATTTTACATCGATGAAAAAATATTTTTTTTAATATTGAAAAGAAGAAATTTAAATTTTGAAAAGAAGAAAAAGAAGAAAAAAAGTCAAATTTTTTTTCAATCGAATTTTTTAGCTTTGAGAATATTGAGAAAAAATATTTAAAACGCTAAAAAAATTCGTCGTAAAAAATATCAAGAAGATCAAGATTTTTTCTTCTTCGTCTTTTTTTTTTTCATTTTACAAATCTGCTAAATGACGTGAAATTTTTATCGCGTTAAACTGTGCGTAAACATTCAATGAAGAACTCTAGAAAATAGTTGAAAATATTTTTAAAAAGTTACTCGAGAACTTTCACGACCATCAATTATATTTTTTCTTCTTCTTTTCACATTCGACCTTAACCAATCTTGAAAGATAAATTCGTCAAAAACAATTCGTATCGATAAAAGTTCGAGGTCAGGGTCAAATTGACCCAGTGTGTAGTCGGGGAGTAGAAAAAAATTAGAAAAAAATAAAAAAATTGTTGAAATAAAATAAAAAGGCGAAAATCGTGAGTCGTGACACTCACGAGTACGTGTTCGTAGACGAGTCCGGCGTAACCAAGATGTTGTTCCTGAAGTTCATCGACGGAATTCATGGCGGTGCCGCCGCAAGCAAGCGCGAGACGTTCCATGTTTCGACGTTTGGTACGACGCAGAGCCATGATATTCTCCTTGGCGAGCATATCGAGAGCCGGCGGATCGATTCCCTTCTGATTCAACACGACGAAAGATTTGTCGGTGCCGTCGCAAAGTTTTTTCTTCAATTCGATGATTTTTCGCACGCGATTGTCGATGAATTCGCGTTCGGCGGCAACGAGTTTTTCACGTTCCTCAGCGGTTTTGTAGAAGAAACCGCTGTTAACCTCGCTCTTTTCGTATTCCAGACTCACGTTGCACGTGAGAATGTAAGCGTTTTCGAGCTTCTTGGGCATGTCCGGATGACGACTGCCGTGATCCATGACGATGCCACGAACCAGAGTCGTGTCGGCTGCCGTTCGATGTTGCATTTCCATGAGTTCGACCATGTGAAGATCTATGGGCTGTTCGCCCTGTCTGATCTGCAGTACGGCATCGACGCAAGCGTCCGTGAGTTTGTCGGCCAATTTTGGATGTATCTTGGTTCGCAAAGACGTTCTGGCAACGTCGATCAGAGCTTCTTTGGTCACTTCGATGGGAATCTTCAGCGAGTCGAGAATCTCGATGGTTTTGGCGCGAGCCAGTTCGAAACCTTCGGTGAGAACGCGAGGATGAAGACCCTCCGATATGTAGAGATCGGCTTGTTTCAGAAGCTCGCCTATTACGAGAACCGTGCTCGTCGTGCCGTCGCCCGTCATGTCGTCCTGGGCCGTCGACGCGCGAGCTATGAGAGACGCCGTCGGATGTTGGATCTGCATCTCGTGCAGCAACACGTTGCCGTCTTTGGTTATCTTTATGTCACCCGCCCCGGAAACCAACCTGCGATAATTCGGAGGTTATGTTTTGTACCGTCGCAATGAACCGAATCCGATTACTTTGTTTCTTTGCGATTGTAAGGAATGAATCGTCGAACATTGAATTTCTTACATGCACAAGGTGAGATTCTGTGAGTGGACACAATGACTTTAGGCTCGAGGTTAGTTTTTTTTTTTTTTTTTCCATTTTGAATCATAGCCGAGCAATATTTTTCAGAAAACGAAGAATTCCTGATTGCGATGAATCTTTTCAGATAGAAACATAGCAAAGAAAACGATTTTCTTTCCATGAAGCGAAAAACAAATTAAATATAATTGTTTAGATGGAAATTCAAAGTGAAAGATTTGATCATGCTTGTATGCCGGATGAGGTATACAAGCGGCACAGAGCCGTGACTACTTTTGCTCCGAATGTGGTTGTTAAAAAAAAAAAAAAAAACAAATTTAATTTTAAAAAATTGAAAAACACGTTATCCTCATATGCATCAAATAAACTTTTTAATCATAGTCAAACAACATTTTTTTTGCAAAGAAACGTGTCTAATTGCAATATATCTGGAAGAAAAGAAAAAAATATTTTTTTCCTTTTTTTTTCAATAAAGCAAAATAAAATTGAATATAATTGTCTGGTTTTCGTTTCAAAGTGAAAAGTACACTTTGCTCATGTTACATTTGCTTAATTATGAGTCGAGAACAACTAATTCATCGGAATAAAAACGAAAAAAAAACGGGAAACGAAAAAAAAAACGAGTTGCCGAGTGACGTGCTCGAAAGGGCCGGCGCGAGGCGTGAACATTGGTTATGTCCTTATAAGGACAAATTTTGTAGCACGCGTCAAAAACGTTTAAACAATAATCGCACCAACGATCAATCATCATCGACAATCTTATTCATCAAACGCAAACGTTCAAATTGTTCGATGATTCAAAGATTTTACGTTTATCATTGTCGGCGAAATGATTTAAGAAAAAAAAAATGAGCATCGAAATGGATGACACACGTGAATCCTTACATCTTCATGGTTCCTCGCGGTCCCAAATTGCTCTTCATCACATCCTGAATTCCCTTCGCCGCCGATATATTAACGGCCAATGCTTGTGCGGCTCTCGCAAATTCGGCTTTCGGATTCAACAGACTTATCGCTGCCATTGTCGAATTTTTCGTTGTTCGAGTTTTACGAAAGATATAAAAAATTCACGATGTCGATAGATTCTCGTTGGTTTCAGTCGTGATACAACGCCAGTGCCTTCCAGATTGACGAAGAAACCACGATTCTCATGCGATGCGAGAAGATGGACAACCACGAATTTGTTTTTCAAGGCCTGAAGTTCGTCGAAGTTGACAGTGGCGCTGACTGGCGTCGGAGCTGCCAGATTCGCAGGATTTTTCCTGCAGAGGGCGGCAGTTCCGATGCCCCCTCCACAGACCACATCGTCGGGACTTGTGAAACTTCCCTAGCCGTCAATCTGGCGGCACTAGGCGTGGTTCCATTTTGCGCGGGAATTCCAAAAAAACTTTCGATGTCTTTGGTAGAATCATTTCAATGCGCGAAATTGTCAATTAAAATAATTTTAATTTTTGTTGTTACGAATATCATTTATTTCGAAATGTCGAAATTAATAAAATTAATCTCATTTATATATACGATGAATGAAAAAAAAAACACACAGATTTTCATTTTCTGGAACTTGCAAAAGAAATTTCAGTCGAGAGATTCTTCAACGGCGAGTGCTAACTGGCTGAGGTATTGGAAGGACAAAAAAAAAAATAATAACAGATGTAAAAAAAAACACCGAAGTTTTATTGAAGATTCATTCTTGTTACGAGCTTACAATTACTAAACACTTACATATCAACCTTCAGACGCGAAGAACAATGTCTCATACATATAAAAAGATATCGGAATTCCGTTATTGGTATAAAAATATGTTTTTACAACTATTGAAGGCCCGGGCGTATTAAATAATTGTAATACTATGAGCAATGACAAATGACGCCATTTCCATACCACGCATCTTATCTCACACACACTTTTTTCATAGCAACAACATAACAATCGTGTTAACGGACACTATTGGCACAGCAAAGATTTGCGCTTGATATCGAAATGTTTGTGATTCTTAACTGTAAAAAACTGGCAAATCCAGGGAATTGTGCAATCTCATTGGTACAGGATAATTCAAATCATTTAGGGCCCAGTACCATTTCGATGTGTCCTTTGAGAGTCTTCAGTTGTTGCATGGTTTCAGCATCGAGCTCGGGCATGTGAGACCGCCTGAGTCCCGCATTGGGCAACAGCGATACCACATTGCCATTGTGAAGAGGTACATTTATATTGGCCATGCGTTCTTGAACTATCGACGAAACCAACAACGGACTTCCCTGCATACTGAGAACCATCTCTCCGTCTCTGGGTCGTCGCAGTATGTTCATCGGAGTGTTGGGCTTGACTTTTGGAGTAACGACGTTGAAACAAGGCGTCGTATTCTTCACCGAAGGCGTTTTGAATTTGGAAATTGTTTTGGGCGGTCCGTGACTTGTTTTCAACAGATCGCTTCTGTCCGGCTGATCGTCGCTGCAGGCGGTCAGTCTGGTGCTTCTGGTTCTGGAGATGCTGCGCGACGTTCTGGGCGCCCGACTGGTATTTCTGCTGTTGGACGAACTGCGTGTGCTTCTGACTTGCTTTCCATTGGTATTTTTCACGGTGTTCAATCTCGACACGTGCGTAGTTCCCATAGTCGATTCGGTGGCGTATCCGTCGTCCGACGCCGCCGTAACGCGCTTGGTCTTTTTTTTCGTTTCGACCGTGTTGCGAACGGACGACGGTTGCAATTTTGTCGGCGATTCCATGTCAACCTCATCGTCGTCCGGCAATTCGATAGCCAATAGCTCGCCCAACGTCATCTTTCGTATCTCCGTCGGTAGACGAGACAGCGCAACGTCGATGGAATTGTGAAAGCTGCTGATCTGCATTCTCAAATCGGCTTCGACTTTTCTTATGCGCTGAGCGGCGAGCCTGTTGAAATCTCGCACGAGTGATTCACATTCCTCCGACGTTTCGCTGGTCGGTTTTGACCTTCTGGCTTGCTTGGTACGAGGCATCTTTGGATTATTTCGAACAAACAACCCCCAAGAAAAGTCGTTTCGTTGACCACAGCCACTTCGAACTCTCGGCGGCTTTTTCACTCTAACCTTCGTGACTTTTTTTTCTATATTTATTTTTTTCCAAGCTAACTTCAATGTTTTTTCGTGACAAATGTACGATTCTCGGTTTTTTCTATGACGGCTCGCTGAATTTATTTGTCCTTACTCGCATATGACTTATGACAAACTTTGGAATACGCGGCCGTTAGCTGTTGTGTACAAAATTACAAATTTTCAGGCGCCATTCTCGTTGCAACCGTTCAACGTATTGTTTGGTGGAATTTCAAACAAAGCTCAGAGACTGAGATTTTCTGTGAGACGAACGACCTAGCTACTCGTCTGTGGCTTGTCAACGGCTCTGATTAGTCGAAGCTGGAAACGGTAGAGGCGCAGCGGTCGACGATTATTTCGTGAGACGATGCGGACGATGCCCAGCTTGTATCCATCGTTCTCTGTCGCTCTGCAGCTCCAACGTATAAAGCTATCCCTTTCGCCCCTTAGCTAGTGTCGATTCCTCCGTCTCTCTCTCTCGCTCCTCAGCGAGAACCTATGACGCTTTCTCTCTCGCTTCTTAGCGACCGCCGATCACGCCACCTCTCTCGCTCCTCAGTCAGCGTGCAGGGCGCCATTTCTCTCGCACTCACAGCGGTCGATGGCCATACGGTGGCGCCACAACAATCGGCGGTACGTATCGTAGTTACCGCGTCACACATTTGGCCAACCACGATCGTATCTTGACTCTCGATCTTCCTTGCTCGAGTCACCGCGGTGGCAGCACTGTAGCAACGGCCTCGGCGAGGCACGCACCTTTTTCTAACCTCTTTTGACAGCGCGTAAGTAATCGCAAGATCCTGCTACCTGCTGCAAAAATTTTTCTCATGGTCTAACGGTAATAACGATACTATTCTCATCAGGAACAATTACATCTCGTTCACGATGGCTTCGAGAACACAAGTTCGTAGACTTCCGCAATTGGAATCCCGCATAGAATCCGTGCAATGCGACGGACTTGCGGCGATGAAAATCATCAAACATTGTCACGAAGAATCGACGAGTAACATGGAGGTTGCACAGGGAGCGCTGCTAGGTCTGGTTGTGCAGACCCGGCTCGAGATAACCAATTGTTTTCCTTTTCCCAAAAATGATGAATTGATGGAGGAAGAAGAGTATCAGTTGGCTGTGATGCGCAGACTTCGACGGTGAGCTTGCCAAAAAAATTCCTTTGACCTTCGAAAAGAAATGAAAAAAAAAAAATGTGTCGCAAGGTAATCGCACTTGTGAACGTTGCAAATTTTTGTCAAACAGGGTCAACGTGGATCATTTCCATGTCGGATGGTACCAGAGCGCGGACGTGGGCAATTTTTTGAGTCTTCCGTTGCTCGAGTCGCAGTATCACTATCAGACGTCCATAGACGAGTCGGTAGTCGTTATTTACGATACTGCCAAATCGGCTCGCGGTTTTTTGACTCTCAAAGCTTATCGTCTCACTCCCCAAGCCATTCAGATGTACAAAGAGGGCGAATTCACTCCTGACGCTCTGCGCACATTGAAGATAGGATACGAAACTCTCTTTGTGGAAATTCCGATTGTCATTAGAAACAGCAATCTGACTAACATAATGATGTCCGAACTGGAGGAAATGATACCGGAGGAAGAGGGAACCAAGTATCTGGATTTGGGTACCGCCAGCGTGTTAGAGAATCAATTGAGATGCCTGATGGACAGAGTGGACGAATTGAATCAGGAAGCCATTAAATTCAACAGATATCAGAATTTGGTTATTCGTCAGCAACAGGATAAGAACAGATTGTTGCAGAAGAGAGCTCAGGAAAATGCTGCCAGAGCAGCGAAGGACGAGCCGCCGCTACCCGACGACGATATAAACAAACTCATGCGTCCGTTGCCCGTACCGCCCAGGCTCAATCCCATGATCGTCGCCGGACAGATCAACACTTACAGTCAGCATATTTCGCAATTCTGCGCTCAGAGTTTGGCCAAATTGTACATCACCCAGAGTCTTCAGAGCGCCAAGGAATCCAAATCTACAAATTGATTGATCGCATTTATCATCGATTGAATATTCAACTGTGCGTGTCTCGGACTATGGTTGAGTACTTGAGACCTTTCGAAGCTATACAATAAAAACATGTTTCCAAACACAACGTCCATTTGTTATTCCATCGTATTGGGAGGATGACTGCCTATGAAATTTTAGCTTTCCGAAGATCTCATGCACCAGGCGACACTTCAGGCCAAACAAAATATCTCAACTGGCAATTGTTTACGGAATTTACAATTCCTGCAAGCTGTCTAGGGTAATGTTGATGGATAATTCATTCCGACCATCATCATAACCTAACTATTTACATCATTTTAGACTCATCGATTCTTCGCATGTGTTTTCTCATTGAATGAATGCTTACCAAACGATTTATCGTTTAGTAAGCATTCATTTCTATACCATATAAGAATTTTGGCAGAGGATACGCCCTACCATCCGGTCATTAAACTGCTTAGTCGGTAAAAAAAACTGTAAATAATTTTTTTTTTTCTCAAATAGTACGGAAGATTTTTGAGAAAAAAGAAAAGAACGACACGAAGCCGTATCATAAGAACAATGATATCAAATTTTTGTATCAGTGGAATGTTTTTGGTATCGCGAGATATATGGTTTACAGTTTTTCGTTACCGACCGAGTAACGCCTCGACGTTTGTCGCGCAACTGCGTTGTAAAGTGATTCATCGCCGGCCATCGTAAATCCACGTTTGCGACATTGCGCAAGTACACACACGAATAATTTCAATCTACGTTGGCAACAAAATTAACATCGCACATTTGTTTATCGGCCTATGACCGGCTTTATCGCGATTCACCAAAGTTTCGTTGCAACGTAATTTTCGAGTATTTTAACGCTTTCAAAACATGTTTCACGACGTGAAAATACGTTTCTTGTTGAGCGCTGTAGGTGTAGCGGTCGGTGTTCTCGGTTTTATCGTATTGTTTGTAGGTTATGGCAATCCAGATGTGGGCTTTTGGTCGGTTCTAGGAAGTTAGTATTGGTTACGTTGTTTATTATCCTTTTCATTCTCACCATCATGTGTGATTTTCTTTTTTTCTTTCCTTCATTCGCCATTGGCAATTGAATTTATGTAGAACTAAGTTTTTCATCTTTCACTTTGACGCATCGATGTGTCGACGATGTACTGGTGCGCCGTGTGCGAGTTTCTATACATTGCCACTGATAATTGTCATTCGTAGCTGTGTTGGCATCCATATGCCTGCACCTGCACTGGGTCAAGGGCAAGGATTTGCTGGAGTCGTGGCACACAACTGCGACCCTTCGGAACCTCACTCACATTGGTTTTGTGAGCGGAGTCGCCGGACTCACCGCCACCATTTGGTACCTGTTTCTGACGTTCTACTACAAGATTCGTGAGTAACGATGGAAATTACGCATCGCACCATTTGCACGAAATGAGAATCGGTTGACCGAACTTCTTTTTATCATGGAAAAAATGTGGGGAGATTTTTTTCTTCTCCTTTTCATCTGATTTATTATTTTTGCATTGTAGCCGAACCTCCGGTGCATAGCAACACCCTCATATCGGCGGTGTGGGCCTTTATATGTGGCAAATGGGGTTTCACTTTGATGTACTGGGGCGATCACTACGAAGTTATCATCAGAAACGGGCCGTCTTCCATGATGGGTCAGGAAGGCGCATGAGCGTGAACCAAAAATATAAAATGATAATCATTCGCCTCTACCATTATTCTAAGTCCGTTAATTTTGGTATTTTTTCTGTTTTTAACAAATAATTTTGAATACCAAACATATTTCGTCGCAATAAGATGTTTTTATTGTATTTTTGCAATGTTACGACGAATGATAATCATTCGCGATTCATAATCAGAGTTAATGACAAATTATTTTTATCTATATGCAGAGACAATAAATATTTTTCACTTGATCTTAACAAAAAAAAATGTTGGGCTTGTGGTAATTTCGAGCCCCGGTAACCTCGAAAGGTTAATCGGTACATAAATGAGAGAATCGGACGACTGTGACACTCAGACGGACGGACTAACCAAAACCGTAAGGGTTCTCAGACTCTTCTAAGGAACCCTAAAAAATAACTCTGCGAATCGTGTCGATATCTTCGAAGCGTATGTCAATTATAATTATCAATCTGCGAGTATGAATTTATTTATCTTTATTGAAATTCGTCTATAAACAATTACAAATAAATCGTGGTACATCGATGACGCGGGATATAGGATTTTAAATTTCCAACGACGAAATTTTTTCAAACGACCCAGAGATCTGATAAATTTCTTTATTGATCAATGTTGTGGTGTAGGCTACAATGGAATTCGTACCACAAGAACCTATATCCCCTCCCCGGGGGCGAAGTCGAGGTGAGGCGATCCCTCTCGTATCCCTCGCCCCATCTCCAGCAGCGCAATGGTAAGAAAAATAAAAAAAATTGCCCGGTTTGAGAAACAAACGTCCCAAAACACATTGGGCTGGACGACGTTGCATAAAAAAAAAAAAAAAATCATTATCTGTGTTCTCGTAAAAATATTACTGCGTTACTCAAAAATGTAATTAACCCGATGACAATTCTTTCAGCTCAGAAAAAAATATGTCTGAACGATGATCAGGTGTCGTTTTTTTTTTCCAAGATTGGCGTTTGAAATCGGTAAAAAAATAATGATTTGAAAAAAAAAAATACGCGCGGAATGCTCGTTGCCGGGATGATAATTAATTAATTAAAGCCGAAGAATCTCACCGAATTTCGTTTTTCAGAGTCCACAAATCGCAATCGTGTTCACTCATTTTCACGAAATTAATAATACTAAAGATTGTAAATTGGCTCGATGATTTCGTTAACTTATTTAGAAAAAAAAAACGAAAAGAATAATAATAGTAATTAATTTATTACATCGATGAATGAAATCAATTTCTTTTTTTCGTTATAATTTGTCATGTTTTGGGGTCAATTGATTATCGAGCTCAATTAACGCGTTAATGAGACTATCGGTGAAACGAATATGAAAAAAAGAAAAGAAAAGAATTTTCAAAAAAGGAAGAAAGAAGAAAAAAAAAGAAAATCTACGAATCTAGGCCTAGATCAGATAGACTCTCACCGGCTGATCATTTATCTTATCATTTAATTGTATTTATTTAGCTGTCTTCGTGTTCTTTTTCGTATGTATGTATGTATATGTTTTTTTACGCGGATTTAAGAATTTTTTTTCATAATCTCGTTCTACGTATCAACGAAAGCTTCGATCTATCGAAGACGATTGATCGATCAAGCCTGAGAATCATCGCGACAGCGACAAGCTAGATGAATTTTAGAAAGACCAAAAAAAAAAAAAATGCATTACAATCTAAAGTGCCACCATCACACAATTGTTTGCATTGGTTTTCGTAGGCGTTCACACGGGACGAGTGGACAATCGAGAGGGACTTGGAAAATCTTCTTCTCGTACCGACCCCAACGTGTTCGATTTTTTTTATTCCGACATTTACTCTTTTTTTTTTTTTCAAATTTAATACATTTAAAAAAATTAATTTTCCCGCCTTAATCGTTCGAGATGGACGATTGGAACACGCGGGTCGGAAAAGAAGAGCCGAAGTATTCGCAAGTCAAGTTTTCTCGATTGATTAGTTATTAAAAAAGCGATCATTCGCACTCTCTTGATCAGAAAAATATTTGGGAGAGTCGTTTAATTATGCTCACGCACAAAAATCACATTCGTTCGTAACTGTTGAAGCTACGTGGTTATTGTTTGTTTTTTCTTCTTTTTTTTTTGTTTCGCAAGTTAGCACCTGGCTAGTTGAATTTTTTAATTTTTAATTAGCTTTTTTTCTCTTTCTCTATCTCTCTCTCCCTTTCTCGCTTCTCTCTCGCTCTTTTTCTTTCACTCTCTCTCTCTTGCTCGCTTTCTCTCGCTCTGTCATTTCCAAATTCTTCACGATTACAATAATAATGAAATAAATTCCTAATTACAACGAGTTACCAGTCTCGTTAGTGTGACTTTTGTTTGGAAATGTTTTTTGTCGTGTTATTAGTGGAATTCGTGGCGTTGGCGTTGTCGAGCGAGACATCGGATATGTCGTCGCTGCTGTCGCTTCGGATATCTCCTTCCATCTGTCGAGGTAACGTTATTTTTTTTTTTCTTTCGTCAATTATCATTATTATTACGATTTCAAAAAAAAAAATTACTTTTCTTTCTTCAAAAATCTTACAATTTTTTTTTTTTTTTTTTTTTTTCGTTTGTTTTGTTTTATTCGGTACTCGCGGTATTCCAATGCGACTGCGCTACGCTCGGTCGTTTCGTTTTATTGCAATTGTTACGTACCTGACCAGCGTAAATGGCATTGTACGCTATCTTGAGAATCAGCCACGTCCAAATAATATGAAGAACCAGTAGTAAAACTAACAGTGAGTTGAATATAAAATAAGCGGGAAACATGGGCACTATTTTCGGAGCCTCTATCGATGTACTGGAAACAAAAAAAAAAGATAATAAAATAGAAATGTGAAAAACAAAAATATAAAATACAAAAATTGTATCAATAATAATATTTTAAACATTATTAATATTTAACCGAAAAAAAAATAATAACGAATTCGTACTTAATACCGAATAATTTGAGCAAAATAGATAATTCATCTATACATCGGGTGAATCGTGTTTATAAAAAACTTGATAATTATTTGCTAAATTTCAGTACGATAGGAATTCTCTTATTCGGACCGAAAATTAAAAAAAAATCTCGAACGTGAAGCAATGAAAAAAAAAGAGATCGAACGCCCGAATAGACAAAGCTCGACAAATGATGACTCAGACGATTGATATCTCAGCTTGGATTTATCGCGACACATGCATACTTCAAGTAAGAAAAAAAAATTGAAAAAAAAAAAAAAATCAAAAACTACTGGAAATTTTTTTCAATGATTACGAATTTTATATTTATGTCGAAGATAATTGATAATCAATGACTCACCTATAAATGATCCAGAACGGATAAACGCCGGTACGCGTAACGATCCACAGTATTGTAAAGATACAAAATATAAAATCACATGTTTTTTGGTAATTAGCGTACTTGGCCATTTTCGCTGCCTGTAATTGAAATAAGGAAACAAATATGAATAAATAATAAAATTTCGATTGTTAAAAAAAAAGAGACAGGAAAAAATATGTGTAATGAGGAATAAATTGAAAATTGTATAATGTTCAAAAGAAAATGCATAATCGACTCGTTTAAAGGGAGGAAGGGGGGGGGGGGGTACTTGCCTCTAAGAAAATATCAGCGCAATCGTGCACAACGAGCACGAGTGATCCCATTCTCGTCAGATTACCGACCCACGAGAAGCACATGAGAACAATCGTGGCTATGTGATGAATAAACATCTGCCAAAAATCTTTTCGTTTGACATCGAAGAACTGTGATATACTGAGCGACCAGTAAAAAGCCATTGAGACCATGTAGTACCACCAGATCGTGTCGGGAACCGCGTGATAAGGATAACCGTAGTAACAATGATTTATGTCCCAAAGCCACGGTTTGTCCCAAAGAATTACGATTCCGTAGATGAATGAGTACGTGTAATACAAGCATCTCCAACTGCAGCGAACAGAAAAAAGGAACAACCAATCATTTATCGTTATTGGCGCATTTGAAAAAAAAAAAAAAAAAAAAAGAAAAAACCTTGCAATTTGCTCCCCCTGAATCGTAAGTAGTGAATTCGTCTATGAGGAAGCATTTTCTTTTTTATAAATTCAGAGGAATTTTGATTCAGAGGAAGCAAATTCCAAGTTAAAACTTACAGCTTGTTTTAATATTTAAATATTCATCAGTGGAATAATGAAATTTCAGTTTCTCCTCAAATTCAAACGTGTATACAAAATTGAATACGGAACAAAATTATATATTTTTTTTTTTTAATTGTCAACCGACCTGTTTTCGGAAAATTTCGTCAACGTGGAAGGTCTGTCCTGAGATCGTCGAAGCCTCAGCCATCGTTCCACCTGCCTTTCGCTCCAATCCAACTGCTTTGACAACGAAAGCACCTTCGGAAAATCAAACGAATTAATTATTAATTAATTATTAATTTTCCCATCGAGCACACGAAAATCCATTCGATAAGTATATATGCACCGGTCAATGAACTGCAATTATTTGTGTTACAAACGATAATTAAGAAACTACCGTCAATTATGGAATTGTGTAATTGCACACACGGAAACGTTAATGAATGTTGCACAGTTTTAATATGATGGGAATTGAACATTCACTGAGGGGAAAAGAAAATGCAATTCATTCGATTACACGACTGGATTGCATCGTGCGAGAAGAAAAAAAAACAAAACGTTTTGTGAAATAATTACCTGCTTGTGCTTAATTTTTTTGCTTGTGTATGCTTTTTCGAGAATAGCATTTGGCTGAGCTTTTTTCGATCTCGTAGTCTTGATACCGAGAGATTTACCGACCGGTGAGAAGCAATACCTGATTTGAAAAGAAATATATGTGTATATTTTCATTAGATTTTATTTTTTGTCCATTTTTTAACGGACACAGAAGTGGCGAAGAATGGGTGAAAAAAAATCATCGGTTTTTTGTAAAAATTTGTATCAACGAGTTTTTGGTATCGCTGAATCCGAATATAATGTTGAAATTTAAAAATTGAGAAGGCACATTGAAAAACTAATTTATACATTTATGGAATAATTTTTGTCGAAAACGAAACGGTTTTCGACGTCACAATCGGATTCAGCGATACAAAAAAAGTCGTTGATATCAATTTTCATAAAAATTTACTTATTTTGTTATTTTCGATTTTGCAGAATATTTTAGAAGATAATATAAAAGTCAACCATAGAGCTGAAAATTTGCATAGCTCGGGCGAAAAAAAATTGAACGAAAAAAAAAGAACCACAAAAACATTATATAATATAACCACGATACATATTATATAATATGACAAACATAAATCTATATCGTAAAACTTGACTCTTCAATGTTTCCTCAAAGCCGCTGCAAGACGTTTAAAAAAAAAAAAAACAAAGATACTAATGATTTCGTCAGTAAGCCTGATTGCATGAAAATAAAATAAAAATAATTTATACGGACTCCACGTAGATTGTATAATAATAATATAATGAATATTAATGATATTGACCGAGGTCCGGTTTTTACCGATATTTCAGAGTTAGATAATCATCATCGGCTCGATTGAACTCGCCTCCGATTATCCGGTCACGACGTTCTCTTTGAATGTGAAAGAGTCAATAAAATCACTTCGGGTCTTCAATCGAAGAATAAAAAAAACAAACACGATAAGTTTCGGCGTTGTCTTTTTTTTCGACAATTATGAGTAACGATTATTATTATTTTTTGAGCCAGTGCTCAATAAATTTCCTTCTTTTGGCAAATTTTTGGACTGTAGGATCGTAGAATTTCAGTGGAATAAAAATATTTGAAAAAATCTTCAATGAATAATAAAATATTTGATAATAGTAGATTTCAACCGCTGTCTCGAGATTGAAAAATTTTGTCAAGTTCAACAATGTACGCTCGAATATCTCGCAATCCTCTCACGGATGCACAAAATCTTCATTTTGTCTTATCAAGAAGTTCACAATCTTCGAATGTGTGGCGAACGACCTCTGACTTTTCTCAGGGCTATGTGTAATTATATATATGTAATTTGGGACTTTCGAATAAACCCAATTTGGAATGAAATATCATTCGCAGGTCGGCAAGACTGACCTCGATGAGATAAATCAATCGTGGTTCACCGTATCAACGTTGAATTTTTAATTGGAAAATCTCTTCAAAATAAATTTACTTCTTGTAAATGTGCAAGAAAAAAAAATTAACTAAATAAATGGGCATAAATACTTAGAGACAGGATCGGATAAAATGTTTGAAAATGTGAGAAAACTAAAATGTTAAAAAAAGTGAAGAAAACTTCGAATACGTCAAAAGCCATCTGACCTCATTCAAAGCTACACCTCTTTAAAAATGAATGAACATTTCCATTATCATTTTGATAATTTTATTGAGCTGGATTTATTTTTATGTGTAATTCGATTGAAAACAAATAATTGTACAGTTTGTCCATCAATAAAATGAAATAATGTAGTCTTTTCGCTAAACATACGAAGTCCAATCATTAATTTTTTTACTTGGACTTCCGTAACACAAAATAACACAAAGGCCGAGTATAAGAAGTATTATTATTTATATTATTGTTTATAAATTATTCCTGGGCATATTTTTTATTCCAGAGATGGAAATTGTACATACGCAAAGAAACTCAAACTTTCAACGATAAGAGAATTTTCTGAATAATATTTTCATGGACAGGCCTGCCGTCGTGATTCATTTTATTTGAATTATGAAAATTGATCGGCTAATGATCAACTTTCCGTTTGATTACTCAATCCAAACAATCAACGGTATGCGATGTGGTTGCACTAACGACCCGAAAGGGGGCGCCTACGTCACTCGACGTAGATAAGATAATGTAGAAAACTAGGGACGTAAAATACCTAGTATTCTACATGTTGAAAACCATGTAATTTACATCGAGTATTCTACCCACCCAACCCTGCTTAGATATCAATTTTTGTTTACATCATTTTTCATTTTTTCTTCGTTTAAAAAATATGAGAGGAACGTCGATGAATGATGCAAACAATTAAAAAATAAAATGGAGAATGATTTCCTCGTTCGTCTCACTAAAATATTTTATTTTTATTTTTACCTCTTTTATTTTTATTTTTACCTCTATGCTTTCTAGGTTTTTTTTATTAACTAAAGTTTTTTTTAATTTACTTTTTACTTACTTATTTTTTTCATTGTACTTTTATTTACTTTTTTTTTTTTTTTTTTTTTTTTTTTTTTTTTTTTTTTTTTTTGTCTATTTACATATCATTAATGCTCCTGCGACCGATGAATCGTTTCTCTCATTTCAAAACGTGATACGTGCGTCAATCGTGTCTGTGATAATAAACCATATTCGTTGGTTGGATTGGTAATGTTAAAAGTTGCAGTAAAAGACGAGCTTCTACGACGAAATGGAAAAATAAACGAAACTGTTTGTGGGTCATTGATTATTCCGAACGACCGTGAGTTATCGCTTCCACCGGTATAGACGAGTGGGAAAATTGAAGAACGAAAAAAAAAAAAGGCAATCATTGACCACGCGAGAGCAAAGGCCGTATCTACGTCAAGGCTGTGGATCATTGATGCTGAAAATATATCGTGACGTGATATATATTTGGCGTTGACGTTTCTATTCTCGCTGGAGCGACGTTTCATCCAAGCTCGGAAATTACATTTTTTTCGGCATTCGATTGTGGAATTGATAATTTTTCTCAATATTTATCTATAAAATTAATTATATGTATAATTTCCATTTAATTAGCAATTCGATTGAAAAAAATGTATGCTCATAAAAAAATTGCTAATCTGGGAATGGTATTCAACTTGTGGCTCTCCGCTTTGAACTTGTGAGTTTTATGTTTCGGACTTGCAATTTGAATTGATGTTGATTTTTTTTTTTTTCGACTGCAACACTAATTTGATATTTAAAATAATTTTTCTTTTTCAATCGATGAATAAAATGAAAAAAAAAAAGAGGAAAAAAAAGGAACCCGTGACGTGTAGGATAACTTTCATGCAGTTTTTTTTATACGAGAACAATTAATTATTCAAGGAAAGTGGTGAAAAAATTGGTCATTGTTCGAAAGTTGAAAAATTACTTGAAATTATGGTACGAGTACACTGTCGACAAGTTCAACGAAAAATGTTGTAAATCGGTGATATAAATTTGCATACAATTACTTTGTTTTACTTTGCAAGTCATATTTTTTTTCGTCCTTTTTCTTTTGCATTATTTTATGCAGAAACGAGGATTGATGTACGCAACATAACTCTGAGTGTGTTTACACGGAATGTCGTTGCATTGTGTTGCATCAGAATGCGCATTGTAATGCGGCTTGTGGTATGAGGAAAAACTGTCAGTTGCCAAATATCAAGGGGATGAATAAAGTACATTAAAACCTATACGATAATCGAACGAATTCAATTACCACAGAAATATGGATATAGCTGAAAAAAAATGATGATTCAGCATACATCGATATATCTATGTCAATAATATCAATTTGTGTCTATAACAAATAAGATGACAAAACAAAATCCCTCAGAGCGTTCATCGCAATTAGGAAAAAAAAAAAAAAACACACAGCTCACATTCATTTCGGAGCAGCGCCAAACATTTGAACATGGAAACAACAATCATACAAAAATAAACTCCGATTATCGTATCCCTGTATATGAGTTTGGCGAACCAACGCTCTACAATGCCAAATCCTTCGGAATCATGCATATTTTCATAATCGACGACGAAAGATGTATCAACCAAACGCTATCCAGTCAAGCGAGTCGATCGACATCTTCGAGAAGCCAAACGAGTACCTGGTTTGCGACATGGAGCCAAAGTGATTCCTAACCTAACTCAACTCACGTCGTGTGGAAAGAGCGGCATGGTAATTTTTATCAACGTGAGCACAGTTAGCCATCCTATATCGTACAAATAGCAATCACACATCCACAAAAGCATCCACAAACTCACCATCCTTCTCTCTCTCTCTCTCTCTCTCTCTCTCTCTCTCTCTCTCTCTCTCTCTCTCTCTCTCTCTCTCTCTCTCTCTCTCTCTCTCTCTCTCTCTCTCTCTCTCTCTCTCTCTCTCTCTCTCTCTCTCTCTCTCTCTCTCTCTCTCTCTCTCTCTCTCTCTCTCTCTCTCTCTCTCTCTCTCTCGCTCTCTCTGTATCACATACACACACACACACACGCACACACACAGACGGATACAAAAGCATGACAAATTAATAGTTGAGTCAACGTGATCGTCTCAAGCCTCTCGAAGCGTCATAAGCCTCTCGACCAAGATAAAGCCACGCCATAACCCCACATTCTTTCAAAGACACTCAATTTTCATGACGTTTCAACGTAACCTCAATGACAACCGGAAGTCGTGGAGTTACGAAGCCGGTGAGGTTCTTGCGCGACAACGACAAGATAGGACATTCATAAAAAGAAAACACATAATCGACGAATATGCACAACGAAGAAACAAAATATACGAAAAACAAATGACAAAAGAGGTTATGGAAAGAAAAAAATTCTTTTAAAAAAGGACACGATTAGGCGGGCATACCTCTCTAGAGCGTATCTCAGGACTAGAAGACCCAATGCCATGGGCAACGGATATATGAGATGTTGATAATTCGCATATTTGTTTTCCGCTGTAGGTGCAATGTCGTTCCACGTTATGTTAGGCGGCAACCAAACGTCAGGCGACCAAAACGCCGCCGATATGTTGTTCAAAATATCCATAATTCACGATTTTGAAAAAAAAAAAAAATGAATTTTAATTACGATTCACGACGAAAAAAAAAAAAAAACGCGCGCGCGATCTACTCGTCACACGCACTTGTCGCACACTAACGCCTGTTCTGACGCTACAAACGATGTATTATTTTTTTTTATTTCCTTCGATTTTTCAAATTTGTTTATGTTTTTTTTTTTCAGTTGTTATTATTTTTCTTATTTATTTATTTTTTTTTTGTTATTGATTGTTTTCCGGTTGTGATTTGTTTTATTTTATATTGTTACGAATTTTTGTTTTACGCATTATTGCATTTTATGATCGAAGGATGTAATTACGAGACGTGTACCACCGCCCCAGGAACGGTAATCCCGTTGGCACACGTTTCGTGGTAACACTACACCTACACTCGACGGGGGCGCGTTACGGCGAGGATTGGCATGCACGAAGGGGCGGGCGGCGCGGGCCGGAGAGGGGCGGGAGCGGGTTACGCGGTGCGGTATGACCGTTGGTGGGTTACATATCGAATGTAAGGCGCGGTTCTGCGAATGAAAAAGGTTTCGTGGCGATGATCGGCGTATGCGCGGACGCCACATTGTCGCGCGGGGGCCGATAAGCGAGAAAATGTTGCGGGCGCCATCTGTGAGACGGGCGGGAAAGCCGGTAGTCGTCGCACGGTTTTCTCCGCCGTTCGTTCGTCAATCGCTGCGCGAATCACGGAGTTGAAACAATTGCGCATGGGTTACTTGACACTCGCCAATCACGCCTATTGGTTGTGTACAACCAATGAAGGTGGCGTCGACGAGCTGCCGCCCCTCCACGCCCCTCTAGGGCCGTTCAGGACAGCCATGGTGGGGGCTGCTGTGTAACTTCCCTTCCCCTCAAACAGATGGCTTACCGACCATGGTTTTTTCGTGGAGGTCGGTAACGTCGGTAAGTGCAGAGTGCAAAGCAGATTTTTTATTTTATTTTTTTCTGAAGATTTTTGCGGGAATGTTTCTAAAAAAGAAAATAATTCGAATGGCCATATGTGGTTGTTTGAAATTCGACAGTTTGGTAGCTGTTGAGGATTATTGAATTATGGTTTTTTGAGTTTTGCGGACTTTTGAACTGGTATGACCTGTTTTCCTATCGACAATTTTTTTTTATATTCAACGAGCGATTCAGATTTCAGATAAAAAAAAATATCTTCCATCTAGCAATGGGTTACGTTGATGGACTTGAAGCTTGTCTGTTGTAATCTGGAAATGAAGTTCATGGTAACGGTATTAATAATAACCTTATTTTTGTACGTAACTGTGGTATATTGTGTAATTGAGGTAACAAAATAAAATTGTGAATAATAATATTTTTATTACATTCACAAGAGTCAGGAAAATTGACAAATATTTATATCAATATCAAAAATATGAGGATTATGGCACACGTGCGAAGACATCAAAGCTTCTTTCTACTAATACAATAATTCATGAGTATCATGTCTAAAAATTACATATTTACATATAATCAGTCATAAAAAATGTTGATTAAAGCACTTTGCTGTACAGACAGATTCTACATGAATCTTATCAGTCATATCTCACAGACTTTCTTATGAACACAATTGAATGACAAATACGTCAACAGATGCCATTCTCACACTCGAGTCTGAGTTTGTTATTGAAACGTGTGAGAGAATCTTATTTCCTTTACAAAATTGTTTTTGGTACGCGACTTACTGGATCATCCAGCAAGATATTCAAATCTCATTCATACGGATCGTATCTAATTAGTTGAAGCTTATGACTTTGTCGATATGTGCTTTAAGAGTCTTCAGTTGCTGCATAGTTTCAGGATCGAGCTCGGGCATGTGAGACAGCCTGAGCCCCGAATTTGGCAACAGAGATATCACATTGCCATTGTTAAGAGGTACATTTATGTTGGCCGTGCGTTCGTTAACTATCGACGATACCAACAGCGGACTTCCCTGCATACTGAGAACCATCTCTCCGTCTCTGGGTCGTCGCAGTATGTTCATCGGAGTGTTTGGCTTGACTTTGGGAGTAACTGCGTTGAAGCAAGGCGCCGAATTCTTCACCGAAGGCGTTTTGAATTTGGAAATTGTTTTGGGCGGTCCGTGACTTGTTTTCAACAGATCGCTTCTGTCCGGCTGATCGTCGCTGCAGGCGGTCAGTCTGGTGCTTCTGGTTCTGGAGATGCTGCGCGACGTTCTCGGCGCACGACTGGTATTTTTGCTGTTTGACGAACTGCGTGCTGTTCTCACTTGCTTTTCATTGGTATTTTTCACTGTGCTCGATCTAGATACGTGCGTAGTTGCCGTTGTGGTTTCAGTGGCGTATCCGTCGTCCGACCCGGACGTAACGCGCTTGGTCTTTTTCTTGGCTTTGACAGTGCTCGGAACCGGAGTTGATACGTGCGATTCCATCGGCGATTTCATGGCAGCCTCATTTTCGTCAGGAAATTCGATAGCGAGTAGCTCGCCCAACGTCATCTTGCGAATCTCCATCGGTAGACGAGACAGCGCAACGTCGATGGAATTGTGAAAAGTGCTGATCTGCATTCTCAAATCGGCTTCTACTTTCCGTATACGCAGAGTCGCGAGCCTCTTGAAATCCTTCACGAAAGATTCACCTTCGTCCGACGTATCGCAGGTTGATTTTGACTTTCTTGGTTGCTTGGTGCGAGGCATCTTCGGGCTGTTTGGAACGAACACTCGGCACGACGAGTCCTTTTGAACCCACAGCTACTTACGACCTTTAGCGGTTTTTTCGCTCCAACTTTCGTGATTTTTTTTCTTTTTTTTTTTTCAAGATAACCTCAATATTTTTGCGTTACAGATGTACGATCTTTCGGTCTTCAATCACAGCAGGCCCACGTTATTCCGCTCATTTGAAGGTCACGTATGAAGATTTTTGCAAAATTTAGAGTCAACTATCGTCTTTCTTTACAAACGTCGGTTTGAGATTCAAATCGAAACTCGGACCCCTGGTCTAGAAAAAAAAGCATCACCCGGAAAGCAACTCACGGGCTAGAGTTTGACACGAAAAACAGTAATACTAAGTTTCGCCGGCAGGTGGAGCGCGAGTATGACGGTGCAGCAGACACTTGAAAAAATCATCGTTATATCATTGTTATTTATTGGTAAATAGATGGAAATAAATTAAACTGATTGACGTGTTTTATTTTGACCACCGTTAATTTGACTCCTCTTACGATATATCATTATCGAGCGAATCTTGATTGTGCGACTTCCATCTTGGCGACATCTCTCGGCCGGACCCCGAGCCAACAACAATGTCACTACAGTCAAGGCAAAAATGCTCAACCTCGTACACCCATCTGCCGTGGTCGTTGCCCGGTTAGCAGACGACGATTTACCGGAATAAGAAACGAAAAAAAAAAAAAAAAACATCGTCACAGTTACGACAAACGTCCGCCGATAATCGTTCGCGCTTTTTGAGTTCGACAATCAAATCGATATTTACTCAATTATTTTTTTACGTCGTTCGGTCACGGAGTTATTGCCAAAACTCACGGTAAACGCTGATCGCCGTTTTTTTTCGCGACTCTCCGCCCCCCCACCCCTTCGTCCCAACTCCTCGGTCTTAGTCCGCGCGATAAAAGTGAATTTTTGTTTTCTTCCGCGATACGCGACGATGGGTCCCAAACAAATTATAATTCTTCTGGCTATTGTCATCGTCGATCGCGTACGTTCCGACGAATTTTACGACTTGTTTCATCGCGACGATCCTTGCATCGCCGTGTGCGACAAAACGTCAAGGACAGTTGTCAATGTGAGTCGATAAAAAACTATTTATTTATGGAACGAAAAAAAAGAAAAAACATCCCCAATTGTACTACGAGTCTCGTGACAATTTTATCTTAGCTTATTTATGTCTCTCTGCTTATCACAATTATTTAAAATTTCATTTTTATTCGTTCTCGTTGTTTTTTTCGTTGTTAAAAGTTGGGTTATGGTATTTACCAAGTTATTAATTTTATTAATTCTTTCTGGTTTTTTTGTTTTGTTTTTGTTTGTGTTTTTTCAGAATGATTACGAAAAATCATGCTGTCAGCGTGGTTGCCGATTCTTCAATCTCGCCGATCTGCGACAGGGACTAGTTGTCAATAGCTCGAATGGTTCCGACGATGCTTGCGAGTCTTGTGAGTCCAACGTCGATGATCATTCGATGATCATTCGCTCCACGGTCGATCCTGTATTTATTTTTTATTATTCTTTTGTTATTCTCTATTTTATAAAATTTATTTTTTGGATCGTTTGTTTAGTTGTTTCATTCATTTATTATTTTAAATTATTTCATGCCGAGTGTATAGTGTTAGTAACCGAGTCCGATCTCTCTGCTCAGTTCCATTTTGTTTACTCCTTTTGTTCAGCAAATGGTTGAAGTATTAATATTATTCAATTGTTAAGCAAATTTTAAATGATTCATGATCCTAAATTATGTTCAATACATTTTATCAGCTTTAGTTTCAAAGATCATCTCTTTATGATCAATTTTGGTTCAATAGGGCGTTAGATTATCGTTATTATTAATAATATCATTGTTATATCTATTATTATTACCACCATTCCTTCAATGATCAGTTGCAATATTGTAGTCGCTCTCTCTGTCTCACTCCCTTTTTTTTCCATGTGCAATCATTGTCCCCGGAGCACCTTTATGTTGAAGCGCGATAGTTGAAATTTCTCATCGATGCTACGAGTCGAATTGTTTATCGCTCGCTCATGCGAAATATGTTCCATCGGCAGCTTGCGCCGAAGCTTACAAAAGTTCGCAGGACAAATTGGCCTGCGTCGTGGGTTGCGACTCCATGGCCCAGCAACGAGTGGCCGATCTGCTGTCGCTGCTATCGGTTTTCTACGCCGACGAAGGTATGGACTCGAACGCGCTGCTCATGACCATGGACATGCCAGAAAACGATCTTATGACAGATCCGGGATTGAGAAAGGAACTTTTTCCAGGCTGGTTGGACACCGAAGGTTTCAAACTGCCTCAGACGTTCATCAAAAGCGTTCCCAAAGAGTCGGATGTGAGAATTAAAAAAAAACATAATATTGTAACATTTCCGATTTTTTCATAGTGGCGATTAATTAGATCTCTCTCTCTCTCCCTCTTTCTTTTTTTTGCAAACATCAAAACAGTCTGCTGTGTAAAATTCAGACGAAATTCATACAAACTGTTCTAACGGTACAGTCGATTCACCATTTGTTGGTTTCAAAATATTCTTCTACGAAAAATCATCAATCTGCAAGTTGAATCTTGCAATTTTTTTTTCTAATTTCAATTACTTATGAAATTTGAACGTGCAAGTGGATTTCCACTGAATATGATAGCGAAATGAATTACCCAACCGTTGATTTATACATATATATATATATATCCAGGTGATTGACTACGGCAACTGAAATATTTTTTGAATCGGCAAAAGTTCAAAATTAAAAAAACTGGAATTGCTCTAAAATCCAATACGTTTTTCCGATCTCCAACAAAATTAATACGTACCACGGCTGAACAAAACGTTCACTGTTAGAAAAAAATATATTCAAATTCACTTACTCAAAAACTAAAAAAAATAAAAACTAAAAAAAAAAACGAGAAAAATTCAACAATAATTTCAGACCCTGGAAGATTATGGAAGTTCGTCGGTCTACTACGCCGATACCAAACAATCTGTATCGATACCGGGTTCCGATTGGTTGCAATGCGCTTCCCGTCACACTGGAATACCACGTTGGCTATTGGCAACGGCGATCGCGGTAGCAGCATCGGCCGCTACCTGGCTGTGTTTCATAGCCGACAGAACGACCATCGAAATCCCGGATGACGTTGTACCGGACAAACAAAATTTAACGCACAAATTGTTGATCGTCATGCCGGACGAAGCGCCGTTGTACAAAATACCGCCACCAAAATACAGCGAAATTTCGGAAATACCCGACACGAGTGTGAAGCAATAATTAAAAAAAAAATGAAAAAAAAATGAAAAAAATAATAATATTAATAAAATTAAAAGTTGGGTAAAAATAACGCGATTGTCGTTGTTACAAGTGTTCCTCCGTGGGCATTCAAATTCAAAGTACCTTAAGCGAACAGGAAGAATTTTGAAAAATTAAAAAATACAAAAACAAACGAAAAATTCTTGAAAAAAAAAAGAGAAGAAAGATTGAAATAAGAAAAGAAGAGTGAAATTTGATTCTCGGGAATGATTTATCGTATTATTAGCTTTGCGTCTATATAAACGCGTTATTATTGTTATTATTATTATTATTTTTTTTTATTATTATTGCGAAATGAAATTTTTAGAGTTGAAATGTTCGATTGTAAATTGTATTTTTATTTGAATTGTAAAAAATTGTAAAAATGAATATCGACGATGACTCATGACTAAACGTCGAGAATGTTAATTCACTCGATCTTATTACTAATTTACGAGAAGATAAACAAAAAAAAACAAATTTCCATTATGAACGATTTCATGTGATTAGCGATCGACATTGTCGCGTTGAGCTTCATCAATTTGTTTTTTCTTTGAATTGTATTATTATCATTGTTTTGTTATATTTTTATTTTTACTCGATCAATTTTAATGTCCGGCTGGTTGATTTACCGACTTACGACGAACTAATAAAAGCTCGTGAAAACGTCGTCGTCACGTGATCGGTGAGAAAAAAACCCCCGCTATTGTCAGTATTCCATGGATCGCTGATCGATGAAAAAAAAAAAAAAATAACGCGATTGAAAATGTGAAAAACAACGAAAAAAAAAATCCGGAACTGCGATTATTTAATTAAGTTACGACCCGCCGAAGTAAGTTATAAAAAGAAACCAGTTCACTCGGATTTCGCACGTAGTTGCGTGGATTTATTGTTAGCCAATTCGTGGCATGATAATTATAAGGCAATTTTTTTTAAATATCTCAAGTCGCTTCAAATATATATATATATATATTTTCCTTTTTAATATAAGTTGGGTTCTGTCCTTTTCGCGCACGACCAGATCCAATTGTGATAAGATTTTTGAAAGAAGAAAAAAAATCGACGGAGAAAATGAAAAAATTAAAAAAAAAAAAGCAAAGAAATAACAAAGTTAGACGACGCACGAAACGGCGGATCGAGAAAGTGAAAAAAAAATCTTATCGATACGACGTGCTGAAATTCATTATCACGACAAAACCAATTGTTTTGTGTAATAATTATTCATAAACAAATAAATATTGCAAAAGTTTGAAAAAATATATGTTCGAAGAGATTCAAACCGATAGAATGACCGATCAATGATTTGTTTCGAACTTCGTTTCACTTCCTTTGAATTGAAAAAAATTAGAACGAAGAAGAGAAGAAAGAACACATTTTCTTTTCCTCTTTTTATAATCGATTAGTCCCATTTAAAATTATAATTGTAATAATAATAATTGTTTTTCTTTTATCAAAACCAAAAAAAAAGAGAGTGAATAATAAAAATCTTCATCGATACCAGGCGTGCCCCATGTGTGTCATGTCACACACATTGACTTTTGAGGTGTACCTTGTGGTTAATTATGGCTTCGAATAAAAATAAAAGTAACAATCTCGTTGTTTTGATTGAAAGATCGTGTCGTTTTTTTTTGTATTAGCTTTTTTCTCGTTTTTTTTTTCAATTCATTCAAAAAATAATTCTGATACACGATCAAATAACATTATTAAAAAAAACTTTTTTTTTAAACCGGAAACATAAAAAAAAACTGGGCACATACAATTTTTGTTTCAATCATCGCAGAATATTCATTCCTGAAAAAAAAATTGATTCATCATATAAAAATGAAGAAAGACACATTCAAATCGATTTTTCACGTATTTTCTCTTTATATCACACGTTCCCAGACTAGCCTCGTTATCGTTCCCATCTGCTGACGATATAGATACAAAAACCAGAAGGAAAAAAAAACGAATGTATAATAATTACTAATACTAATTATTTTTCTTTTCGATAACAATTCCTCCACGTCTCTTTCCTCCCTTCCCCCGAATGATTCAACAAAGTTTGTCGAATGTACAAAGTTAACTCTACGTCATAAACAAAAAAAAAAAAACAAAAACAATTCATCAGTTTTGTTAATAACAAAAAAAAAAAAACGAAAAAAATCACATCGTAGTCTCCTTTAAATTTTTCGTTCTGTTCTTTAATTAAAAGAAAAAAATAGAGAGACTACGACGACATGTTACGATGTACACAATTCGTCATTGCTCTACAAATCGTCGATGTTCAAAACCCACGAGTGGGTTAGCTGCTTTGTGTAATTAAAAAAAAAATAATAAAAAAAAAGAACAGATGTCAAATTTACATTCCACATGCTGCGAGGTGATCTCCAGACAACCCAGACATATTTACAATGGAGTCCGTTTTTTTCCATGAAGAAAAAATAAGAAACAAAAAAAAATTAAAAAAAAAAAAAAAAATCTTCAACAACTTTACAACCAGTAAAGTCGTGAATCGTCACGACGCATTTGTAATTTCAATACGTGTCTATAAATCTTCAGAGCCGGTCCGAGAAGCAAATCCAAACCGCTGAGCACATCCGTGCGTTTCATAAGAAGCAACGAGTGACCGTCAATGTCCTGCACGCGAAATACTTCGGCCTCTTTTGGAAACAAACGTGCGAAATATTGATAAACTTGTTCGGACGTCCAATCGGAGGCGTCGGGTATATTGGGATCTATGCCATCGCGGGTCACAACTTCGTCGTCCATTTGTTCGGAAGACGCGCGTGTGGGTGAGACTTGGGGACTCAAAACCGGTGGAAGAACCGATGGATTTGTCGGAGTTTCCGGACGACTAACGACCGTGTTTGCCGTTTGCGTTACATTCGATTTAAAATGTTTTTGCGTGCAATCGTTGCATTGCCACTTTGAATTTATTTTCGGTGGTGAAACACGCGGAGCGTGACACGAGTAGTGATAAGCCTCGTCGCATGTGTTGCAAGTGATCAGTGGACCCTGCAGAAATTAATAAATTTGAGTTACAAAAAAAAAAGAAAAAATGTAGAAAACGCGAAACAGCTGCGATGCACCCAAACTCTTCTCTCCGAATTCCATTTCTTGAGGGGAAAAAAAAAGAACTTACGATATCAGAAGTTTCGCAGCAAACCGTGCAACTTTTGCAACGCTCGCACTGCCAACTGCTTCCGGATTTTTGTAACAATTCGTCGGGCGAATAGATGCAAGTGGGATGAGCTGCAAACAAAATTTTGAAAAAGTCCATGGAGTCGAGGTTATGAGATAATGTTACGATACGATTTAACGAGGAAAGGTTGTATCACCTCTGACGGTGCAATCGCGACAAGCCACTAGATTCTCCGCCTTGTCCTTGGCGCACAAACTGCATTGTCTGTTGGGTCCTTCCTTGATCATGGATTTGTTGGAATCCTGAGACTCTTGCGATCCGGCCAAAGCTTTGTGTTGCGACACAGGTCTGCCTCGTCTTCGTTTAACCACATTATTCTCCGACGGATCGAACACCTTCTTCGCTCTCTGCAAATTAACAAAAATTCAAATGATTCGTCGCAATTAAGGTAGTAACGCACAAACCGTAAGAGTCAAAGCAAGCCTAAAGCTATACCATCTCCAAATGAGTTACGTAGTACCTGTGTGTGACAAAGACGCGTGGTATGATGTCGATTAGAGAGAAAGAGAGAGAGACGATATTTTCCGATGTTTATTTGCTTATTATTCTCGTCACAGTCTGTTGATTTTTACGGTCAAGTGCCCAAAATGTTGCCCGAATATTAAACTTGCAGCTCGAAGTGTTTTCATTAAAATCTGACGGCAACTTTTTGTATTATATCAAATTTAGCGTGTTTTTCCATAAGGCTCAATGTTAAACGTGAAAAAATTAAAGTGTTGATATCTTTTTTCTCGTGCTCCGGAGGGCCATAAAAATTTAACTGGGCCTTTTTCTCATCAATACCCATAAGTATGCCAAGTTTCATGAAAATCGGACGGTAAAGTCTCCTATGTGCGTTACTACCTTAACAGTGCGACTGATTCGATTAACCGCTCCGGGACTTTCAATCTTTCTTCGGTAACTTATTTCGCATGGAATCATTGGTTCCAGTCGCAAAAACGTGACGAATATGAATTCTCTTCAGAATTCATAATCGTCGCATTGCATTTACGTCTCGACAAAACAATAATGATCATGACAAAACACATATTCGCCTGTCTCAAAATTACCTTTCTCCTGGCGCTGCGAAAAGCTCCGACGGTGGTATTGGAAGGCGTAGGCGACGGATTGGTCGAACTCCTTCCGGCATCGTCGTCGTCTCTCTCGTCGCTCATGTGACCGCCGTCCATGTCGGCGCCGCGCTTGTCCCCATCGTCCTTGTTGGTCTCGCGACCAAAATTCTCAAACTTAATCTCAACATCCATCGGATCCTCCGTTCTCACGAGCAATCTCTGTTTTCTCTCCGATTTCGACGTTCTTTTGAGGTTGGAAAAATTTTCATCACCCGTTTTGGCACGTTCCTTGACACGTTCGACGATGGAACCACGTGAATCGTCTTCACGTGTATCAACGTCGTCTTTGGTGATCGATTCCTCCGGTGAATCGGGTTCACGTACGTTAACGATAATTTCGTAACAATCGTCTTTTTCGTTCTTGTCGCGAGCACGGGGACTCGTGTGTCGCGACGAACGCGGAGTGTTTGATCGCGAATCCGTTACCATAACTTCGTCTTCGTCTTCTTCGTTATCGTCCTCGTCGAAATCGTACAAATTTAGGTTATTCAAAATTTTTTTATCACAACCGGATGTAACGATGGCCGTAGATGCTGATGTTATGTCGTACGAACGTTTGTTCGCAATTTCATTGTCCGTAACGTAACACCGGTTAGAAGTTATCGTAGTTTCACGATTGTCCAAATTTCGTCGGTGCTGCTGCTGTAGCTGATCGCCGTTACTACCATTACTGCTATTATTATTGTTATTATTATTTCCGCTTGTGCTATTGTTGTTATTGTTGCTGTTATTATCGTTATTATTATTATTGTTGTTATTATTATTTTGTTGATGATGCGCAGGCGTCGATACGGTCGAGCTGCTAATAGGTGGATCGAACGTCGTGGTACAATTGGTTGCCGTGGCGCTGGCAGTCACGTCCGTACCAGCGACCAGTGAATAATTTCCATTGGTCAATTTCGTCAAATTACCACTCGCAACTTCTTTCCCCAAAAATTCTTCGACCATACGCCGTGAAGTCGGATTCGACACCCCGTCCAACAATTGTTCGATCAAACGATAAGCCGGCACACCCTGATCCAAATAATCCGGTTCTTCGACGATCAATTCCGCAACCGCACCCGCGATCATCGACGAATTCAATTTTTCTTTGACAAAACCTTCCGGACGATTTTTGTACAATTGCAAACGCGACCATTTGGATGCGTTGCGATAACTCGTGTTGCCCTTGTAATCAACTTGTATCACCTTTTCGGCTTCGATCAGACGATGAAGATCGGCTATTGTGTCACGTGCGTCGACGGAAAATTTTCGTAACAAATAATTGCATATACGATCGGCATCGGGACGTGCTTTGCGACGACGCAACTGATCGATCGCTTCGAGTATTTGGTCCTCGTGGAGGATTTGCGTGTCTACGCGGTGTTGCTGCATCGCGGTGTGACGCGCCGCGCTTCGCAAACACCGGATCCCCCCACTCGTTGCGATCGACTCCTCCCCCACTACTCGGAACGTGTGCCGCCCGAGCGCTCCCCCCCACTTCGGCTACCGCTGTGGCCGAGCGCTCCCCACTCCGTCTGTCGCGGGCGCCGAACGCTCCCCACTCCGTCTACCGCTGCCGCCGAGCGCTCCCCACTCCGTCCACCGCTGCCGCCGAGCGCTCCCCACTCCGTCTACCGCTGCCGCCGCCGCGAGCTCCCCACCCCCGGCTTTTTTCGAGGATGCACGCGCGCTGCGTCGATCCAATACAAAACTATATCCCAATGGAATACATATCTATATACATATACATATATATATATATTTATACGTGTATATATGTATTTATATCTATATATATATAGATATATTTGGCGTCTCGATTTACGTTGTTGTATCTCAATCCTATTTCAACCCCCGAACGCGTCGTCGTAACACTATTAGTTATAATCTCTCCACAATTGCTGCGTATCGACGTTATATATTATTATTATTATTATTATTTGTGAATCGAAGAGACCCAGCCAGAGCGGGCGACCCGGGAGAGCGGGCTTGCGACGCGTGGTGTCCCCGTAGTTTTACCGGACGTCCCCGCGGAGTTTATTTTTTTATTGTTTTTATATTAATTTTCTATGTTCTCGTTGACGTTGGAGACGCGCGCGCGCCCGGCGCGGCGTTGCTCGTCGAAATTTCGTTATTGAATAGTCCGCCAAGGTTTCGGTCCGAACCAGTGCCGCCGCCGTCGGTGCTGCTGCTGTTGCTTCCAACGTAGTATCGCTGTCCTTGTTCCGCTGGTCGGTTTCCCGGCGAACCCGGCGCTCAACGCGTGCGCGCGCGCGCGCCCTCGCGCGCACGCATCAACGTTGGTCCCGCGATCACTCGCGGCGTCGAGATTTCGCGGCCGGTAGTCAGCTCGCGACTCGCGACGCGCCCCGTTTTCCTCGCTGGTCCATGCGACCCGCGCCCGACACGCCGAAACCACGAATCGTCGGTTGGGGGCACCAATGAGACTTTTCTTTTTGTCTGTCAATATTTTTTCACCTTCATCTCCTGTATCTCTCTTTCGCTATCACGGTCTTTCTCTCTCTCTCTCTCTCTCTCTCTCTCTCTCTCTCTCTCCTTCTTTTTTTTCTCTTTCGCGTCACCAGCACGATGCAGAGATGTATGACGAAGTAGAAAAAAAATCTCAATGAAAATAAAAAATAATGATTCTTAGTTGGGGGTCGTGAGGCTCGTTTGTCCGATACTTCCGGTGGAGATAACGACGATTCCACGTAATTCCGACGATTGGCCCGACCAAATCGTCATGCAACGCCAATTGTGTTTCTTCTTTTTGTCTTGTTATTTATTTATTGATTTTTTTTTGTTGTCGAGTTTCTTCAGCCATGGCCATTTCTATATGAATAAAATCAGGAAAATACGATGTATTAGTTGATTATCGGACGAACAGATATATGAATAGATTGTTATTATCATTTTGCGATTTATTTCGAGCGCATTATACCATACATATACATATATATGCATGTATGTGTTTGTTTGTTTGTGTGTGTGTGTGCGTGTGTGTAAACCAATTTATATCGCAGAGCTGAATCGAGGGGGCGGCGACGGAACCGCCGCTCTATTGGTCGATCCGTCGCTCGGTCGGTAACAAAATCTCGAAGAAAAAAAAATCATTTTCCAAACGTGCAAACACAATTTTTTCTTCTCGACGTTCCTTCTGATTATTTTTATACCTCCATTCTGAAGGTTTCATTTAATTAAATATGAAAAACATAATTAATTTCTAAAAGTTTCAAAGGACAAACGCTAATTTGAAAAAAAATCTGTCAATAGTTTGCAACAAAAAAAAAAACGATGCGCGTCGGCAATTTCCTCGTAAGGTGACTAATCTAGGGTTAAGTGGTGCGAAACAGCACCACATATATAGCGATAGGGACAATGATAACAATAATAAATATTTCTGTTTCATTTTTCTTTTAGTTTTTTTTTGTTTCTCGACGTTATTGCGTTGCGTCTAAACATCGCACCAAGGCAATAATCTGAAACTCGAGTCGGTAAGTATACGCACGTGTGTATGTATCTATATATATAAGGAGAGTGGGGGGAGGGGAGGAGAAGAAGCAATAATGCTATGCCCGCGAGCGTTACGGCCCGATTGTGCGTGATCGAACTTCTGCGCCACCGGGAAACGTTCGTTGGTTGACGCGAGCACGTCTCCTCTTTCGTTCACCATACCATATCTATATCAGCATCGGCAATACCCGATAAATACATATTTATACATACGTATATGTGTGTGTGTGTGTGTGTTAGAGAGAGAGAGAAAGAGATCGTGTCACCACCGCCTAACTATTTTACCATCCCCGCTATCGTTGCCAGCTTCACCCGGGATCCGCTATCCGAACCGTCGCCATCGTCGTTTTAACGATAAAGAATTTTTTATTTATTTATTTTTTCAATATCGCTACGATGCGAAGAAATATATATATATATGAAAATTTTCGACAGTCACACAAAAATAAAAAAATAATTCTGGCCTGGGGGTAACGCTAGTTTTACTATATGTTTTTGGGGTCGCTGAAATCAAATCCGAAGTCCATGTTAACCCGATTATGAGGTTCAATATAATAGTACGTAAAACGGTCTAATCAGGCTTGGATTGCAAACATTTTCAAGATTGTGCCAAAAACCCGATACGATCGGGTGAAATGGACTTCGGATTCGGTTTCAGCGACCCCAAAAACCTATAAAAAGGATGGTCTGACCCCCATGCCAGGATTACTTTTTTATTTTTGTGTGTTATTGGAATCAGTTGTCACAACTTCGAGGAAAAAACACTACATGCATGACTCAAGCTATTCATCCTCTTCGTCAAATGCGAAGCAATATCTTTTGGTCCAATTGCGTCGTATAGTCATACTTCCGAGAGTACCGTCAAAATTCGAGTCTCGGTTCGAACCTTTGCGAGTATCTTATCCGATAAGAGCACGTTCGTACTTGTCCAATTGGCGATCAAGCTCTCACCGAATCTGTTATCAGCGAGTTTCACGTTACTCCCTGCGAGTCACTCTCAGGAGCGTGTCCACTGGCGAGTACCGCTCTCGAGAGTCTCACTCACGTGGACACGACGCCATCGATCCACGAAAACAACAAAAACGAAATTCGCAATAATTTCGAAGCAGCGATGAAACAATGAAAAGATCATAGGCCACGAGCTTCGTGCCACGACCGTTCGTGGATCGCCATCGATTTTGTTCGAAACTACGGCGTTGTTTCGGAGAAACGACGATTCGCTTCTTCGAAGTGGCTACGACGCGTGCGCGCGGCGGCGTCGTCGGGTTACGACGGACGGCGGGCTCTCGTCTCGCGTATCACGCGAGTATGAGAAAAAAAAACAACCGCAACTCGCCGTTTGCGTTTCCGCAGGTGTAACCCATTTTTTACCCGGCAATGTCCCGTGCAACATATACATGGGTACTCGTCTGCACCCGTTAACCCAACTTTCGTGTGACTGTGTACGCGCATGTGCACGTACGCGTCTTCTTCGCGTTTACGTTCCCATGCACGCGCGCGCGCGCGTGTCCCCGTGGCGACGGATTACAAACGCGACGAATTATCTCGCGCGCGCTCTTTATTATTACCACCCGCTCGGCGTGTTCCGGCGTCCCGTAAAACACGCCAGGGTTTTTCGCGCGCAACCGCGCCGCGCTTTTGTCATCGGTCACGCTCTTTCTCTCTCGCGTTCTTTATTCTCTCACTCTCTATCTCTCACGCGTCTTTTTCTGTTTTTTTTCTCTCCCTCTCTTTCATGCATGTGTGTCTATTTTCTCTCTATCTCTTTCTCTCTCGCGCTTTTTCTTTTCTCTCTCTCTCTCTCTCTCTCTCACTCACGCATGTCTTTATCTTTTTTTATCTCTCCTTCTCTCTTTCATGCATGTGTGTCTATTTTTCTCTGTCTCTTTTTTTCTCGCGTTTTTTTCTTTTCTCTCTTCCTCTCACGCATGTCTTTCTCTTTTTTTTCTCTCCCTCTCTCGTATGCATGTGTTTCTATTTTCTCTCCATCTCTTTCTCTCTCTCTTGCATGTTTGTGTCTATTCTTTCTCTCTCGTATATTTTTCTCTTTCGTTTCTCTCGCTCTCTCTCTCTCGGATGTGTTTCTCTCTCTTCTTCTCTCACTCTCGCATGTGTTTCTCTCTCACTCTTGCATGTGTTTCCGTCTGTCTCTTTCTCTCACTCTCGCATGTGTTTCTCTCTCTCTCTTTTTCTCTTACTCTCGGTCTTCATTTCTCTCTCTCTCTCTTTCACCTCCGTAATGCTCGTGTAATCCGCGGCAGTAGCCGAAGGTGTGCGAGAAGCCCGCCCGCGCGTGAGGGTCGCCGGGGATTCTCGGGTCTCGTCACGAGCGCGTTCGGCGCAGCAGCGCCGCAGGCGGGGAGGGGACGGTGGTGGGAGTACGAGCGGCCTAGGAGTGGGGGGATAAGGAGCGAGAGTGGAGAATCGGAGACCATCGGCGTATGCGTGCGTGCGTTACGATATATAAAGAGGGAGAAGAGACGAGTGTCGGCGAGTCGCGCGGACGAGTCTGGACGGGTCCGTTGTGGGAGCGCGTGAGGAGGTTGTTCGGAGAACGAGAACGACGTAAGGTGATGGACTGTGTGGCCAATCTCTCTCGCTCCGCAGCGTGGGCCGGTAGCGCTGTCTCTCCATCCCCTTGAACATGACGGAAATGTCGTGGTGCGGTGGCGGTGCGTGCGCCCTCGCGGAGAAGAAGACGTCCGGCGCGACGCAGGAGAGTCGGCTCTCTGGACGACGCGTTCGGACGCGTTGCGCGCCTTTCCATCACCCCCCCCCCCCGCCCGCCCTCTGGGCTCACTCCTTCCACACGCGGTCCGCGATGTCCCCGTGACGCCGCTACCCCCCCCCCCCCCCCCCGACTCGTCGCTGCCCCGCGCGACGCGTCTTTCGCGCATGTACCTGGTAATAGCGCCGCAACCCGCAACACGTACATCGTAGCAACGATACGCGTGTTTTACCGATCGCGATAAAATCGTTCGATTAACTTTTTTTTCCCTTTTTTTTTCAACCCTGCGACTCATGACTTTATTTTTCTACCTGCAAACGAGCGGATGGGGTCCGAATGCACCCCATGGCTTTCTTGTTTCTTGATCGTATAATACGCGGTTGTTGGTTTTTTCCCACCCTTTTTAATGAGAAAGAGTATGGTGTACGAGAAATCTGATTTATTGACTATGGCGTTGATGAAAAATGCAATTTGAAGACTGAAAAGAACGGAAAAAATTGGCAAAAAGCTCGTTTTCAAATAGTTCGCGTGGGGTACGTTCGGACCCCAGTCATGAGTTCTGGGGTTAATACTTTCTTTTCCGTCTCAATCATTTTTTTTTCGTCTTATTTTGATTGAATGAAAAAAAAAAAAGAAAAATTCGAGCATACATTGCCCCCCACCGTTTATCGGTCTTTTTGTGTTGTGTTTGTTTTTCATTTTTTTCTAAAGTAAATTATCATTATTATTTTTCCTGTTTCCTCAGTCAAACTTTCGAACAGTTCAAAATGCAATGTTGATCGATTGTGGCCAATAGCGAAACAAGTTCAATGTATTTGTGGTTGTTGTATGCCGACTTATGTAGAACCAGTGATTCTCAGATCAAAGTAATTCGATAAGTTGTGGGATCGGCTGTGAATTTACCGTAAAATCACAATACAATGAGTAAGAGCGATGAAATAATACGATACGAAAGATAAACCGACCGAAAGGTCAATGCAGAGTTATGAAGAAAAAAAATAAATCAATTTTTTTTATAACTGATCCGAAATTGTCCAATGTTGTGATAACCTAACCTACAAAAATTGTTTATTCGAGGAAATTTAACTGCATAAGCATAGTTTAAACATATAAATAATCCTTTTGGATGAATGATGAATGTTCAACCCTTAGTTCCCAAAGGGGAACTAAGGGTTAAACCACCAAAAACTTGTCCAAGGGTTGAAACCACCGAAAACTTGTCCATCCCACATTTTCATTTGTTTATATGATTATGTTGTTAGAACAAATGTCAAAATTGCTATTTGGATAATAACTGAGTATTGCTGAATTGGAATTTTGAAATGCTCGGGTTTTTTAAATCCTTCGACGTCACTAGGGGGTCAAAATGACCCCAAGCGCAACTTCGAGCGAAAATGATTAAAACATTGTAAAAGACATGATTTTTTTCAAAGTAAAAATTGAGTTTTTTACACCCCCTTGATAATGTTTTTTTTTTTTCGCCATTTTGAAAATTCGATAAGAAACACATTTCGGTGATATCCTCATTTCAAAGTGTTCGAACTAATATCCCGAAATTTTTCATGAATCGTTCGCAACGATATTGTTAACGCGTCATTAGTTTAAACATGGCCCGGGGGTCATTGTGACCCCGTGTGACCGGTGCGTTGTTTACAGAATGCGTGACCTCGAGGGGTTGAGATACATATAAAATTACTTACGTTTTGAACATTTTTTGATTGCATTCAATCGAAAGATTCTACGCGAGGGTCGCCGCATTTTGGGACCATTGCGAAGTTTTACGGTATACGTAATATATTGTACATGAGGACGAGTTTTATGAATCTGGAAACGCAATTTCTCGGTTGCGGCGGTAAAGAGCGCGGACGGACGCGCGCGCGAGGCCCCTTCTTCTCGGTCTTTCGTGCGCCCCCTCGCGGTCCCGTGCGCGCGTGTCGACCGCCGCAACTCCACCGACGCTCGGTGATGCTGATGCTGCGTGTGTGCGCGCACCGCGCCAGCATCGTCGTCGTCGTCGTCTCGCGGGCGCGATTACACCCCCCCCCCCTCTCTCTCTCTCTCTCGCGCTATCTCTTCGTCGTTTCGGCGCGCGTCAATCCAATGTTTATTTTTTTTTTCCTTCTCTTTTTCATCATCCCTCTTTTGCAGTTTGATTTTTACTTTACGTTTCCTTTTTTTTTTTAAATACAATATTTAAGAATATTTCTCGGTTTATTTTTTAGATCGACATAGAGACATGGTTTCTATTTTTTTCTATTTTTATTATTATTTTTCAATATCCACCAATGTTTCACGCTTCATTTTTCATACCTATAGTTTCTTTCTTTGACTTTTTTTCTTAAAAATCATTCTTCAATGTTCGTCAATATTTCGCTCTTCATTTTGTGCATCTATAGTTTCTCTCCCTCCTCCTCCCCTCTCAATCTCTCACTTTTTTTATCGGACACGGTATAGGTACGAGAGATGTGCATCGTACGTCGCGCATCGTCCTATTCGTCGCGGTTTGTCGTGGGGGAGGGGGGGGGTGTGCAGGTTCTCGTTTTTTTGTTCTTTCTGTTCCTTTCTTGTTCGTCATCATTTCCCAACCCTTTGGGTTCAATTTATAAAAAAAAACGGCAATGTCGGAAACGAAAAGAACAATGCGCGTGTACCAGTCGATTATATATTTACATATATATGTGTGTGTGTATATATAACAACGTATATATAAGTATGTACGTATACGGTAATTTATATAAGTGTATATGTATATAGTAATTCGTATGATAAATGTACGTATATAGTAATTAATGTATATACGTGATGATTTGCGCGAAGCTCGTTGAAAAAAAGCTCGGCGCGCACTTACCACCGTCGTCCACGGGCTCATAACATTCTCCCCCCCCCCCTCCGGCCCTCCTCCGACCCCCGCGCAAGTCTCAATGAAAATTTGGCCGGTTTTCTCTTATCCACGAATTTTCAATTCAATTATTCATTTCTTTTCGAATTACCTTTTTTTCAAATGTATTTCGATACTCGATCCCGATCGAAATGATTTAGAACGTTTGGGCGATCGAAAAATCACACGAACGAAATGTGAAAAATCAGTTATTTGGTGGAGGATCGACGAACGATCGTGTCCCGGCGGGCGCGGCTGGGGCCGACGTGAACGCGCCAGGCTACGCGACTACCCGGTGGGCCTATCGGTCGAAACGCGGGTCTCTCGCGCGCGTCGTCGTCGTCGTCGTCGTGCGTCTTTCGCTTATGCCGCGCGCGCGCGTGCTCGTACGCCCCCGCACGTGTGGCTCGCGGCACGGACACGCGGATACTGGCGCACAGACTGGTTGGCGAAACCGCCGCCCGCCGCCGCGGCGGCCAAGGGGCGCGACGCGCGCAGCCCCGAGGATCGCCGAACGTAGTCGCGGAGGGCCGGCTTGCCAAGGCGCCACATTCGCAACCGCGTTAATGACGCGTCCATGTAGGACGATTGTATGATGTTGGACGTCGATGGATGACGATTTACACAGGTGTGTAAATGCACCCTCATGCGCATCGCGTTTACGAATTTTATATATGGACCATTCTACCAAATATAGGCATCGGTTTGGATGGGATGGCTGAAGACTGCCTTCGATCAGTCCTACTTTTCCCATTCCCACTTTTCCCATTTCTACCTTTCCCATTCCCACTTTTTGAAAATCTACTTTTCCCAGTCTTGGTTTTTTCAGTGTAACTCATCGTTGATTGGTCGGTTGGTTCGTTTACTTGAGCCAGAACCAAATAAATGAACCAACCAACCAATAGCGAGTTATATCGGGAAAAGTATGACTGGGAAAAGTAGAACTGGGAAAAGTGGGATTGGGAAATGCAGAACTGGGAATAGTAGAACTGATTGAAGGTCGACTTCCTGTTTGGATGACCCAGAATCTTTTCAATTTTTTTTTAGGATGTAGTCCTTGATGACCTGTATGTACCTGAATTTTTTTCAGATTTTTTCCTTCATTATTTTGGCTGTAGTAATTATGGGGATTTCGTGACATTTCCGTTTTTTTTTTTTTTTTTTCAAATTAATTTCTAAGTATTTTATCGCAAAATAAAAATTACTTTTAGAGTGCATTTCTATGTAAGATTATCTCGACTTTCCGTAAAACATATTGATTTTCAGTTTGGACAAACTAGAAGCTCTTAGAATCGAGCTCAAATCATAAAAATCTATTTTTCGAAGCATTGCGCATGGCTGAATTTATTTTGAGGCAAAAGAAAATTAACTGATGGATGATACATTTCGAGAAAGAAAGAAAGTAAGATTTTTTTAAATATAGAAATAAAAAAAATAATAATATATAATTTATTGATAAACGTACAAAATGTTGTTTTCGGGGGAAGATAAGGGGATAATTCCTCGGGGTATCGATGACAAACGTTTGGCGGAATACGACGACAGTTTAGTTCGTCGTCGTCGAATCGCGACGATGCAATCAGACAAATGTGGACATTCACGTGAGGACTTGGATTCTTTTTTAAGTACATTTACGGTTCCCCGACTGTTGGACAAAAAATAAATCGATCGTTGATTCGCTACAAAATTTTCACGACGATTTTTTGTTTTTTGTTTTTTTTTGCAATGAAAAAAATAAATAATAAACTCGAGTGTCCGTTGAGATTGACCGTTGACAATGTTGCAACGATCATGCATAATTTTCTTTGTCAGCGACGGTCGAACTGCGTCGACGTAGTTTCGATATCTGTAATGAAAAAAATTAATAATATTGTAATAAAATAAAGAAATTTAAAAAATAATTAAAAATTACCCATTCTCACTAACATTGTCGACAACTATTTAGAATAAGGATCAAAAACTATTTCACCTTGATAAATTTGCTTGCTTCGAAAAAAAAAAAATGTTATTTCTAATTTTTTTTCACAAACCAATTTTGTCAGAGTGTTTGTTATAATTTGAAAAAAAACGTACGAGATTAAGCGGTTTGACTTTGGAACCGATTTTGTTGCTGTTGTTGTGAGGACTCGACGCAGCCTCGGTCACGCATATCGACGGCGATTTGGACGGATTGTAAGTGCGCGGTAAAAACGATTGAAGCGGTTCGGAGCGTCTCTGAACGCGCGACGAATTATTATTCGGCGAGCTGCGCATACCCAACATCGGCGATAGTTTGGGCAATTGCGAGCCCGATCGCGATTTCGATGGGGTACACGTTTTGTTGATGGTTTTTGAACTGCAACATAGAAAAATGTAATACACTTTTTTTTTTTTTTTTTTTTTTTTTTAAATAATCAGTTTCAACTGTTGAGATTAATTTTTAACGAGTTCAACGTTGATATTGAAAATATTTTTCGAGTTACAGAGTTTGGAGAAAATGAAGAATTTCGTCGAGGAGGACGTGACGAATGATTTTTCATTTAAAAAAAAAATGATAATATTATTATAGAAAATGTTATCAAACAGACTCTTCAAGATGAACGTTGATAATTATTTCTTCAAAAGAGTCGAGGAAATTGCATTGAACATTTTACCAAAATTTATTTCCAATGAAATTAGTTTTTTGGACCATCAATTTTTATTTTTAATTTTATTTTTTTAGTCCGTACCTTTTTGAATTGTCTTTGGACGAGTTTGCGCCGCTGTCCTCGTCGGTCTTCGACGTGACCGGCGATATGTTGCAGGACAATGTTCCAACGGCGTCGGGCGTTGACGAGGCCATGGGTTTTGTTTTCGGCGATTTTTTCGGACACGACAGATGAACCATGGGAAACGGGGTGCTTGTCGTGACTGTGAAGGCCGATGGTGCTTCGCGAATTTGTTTTGGCGGTGTGATCGAACCGATCAACGGCGATATACGTTTTCCAATAGATCCTGAAAATAGAAACCAAAAAAAAAAAAAATTCAATCATTAGAATAATTTTTTACAATGATAATAATTTAAATAATATATCCTAATCATTCTAATAATTATGGTATTGATTTTCATAAAAATAATAATAATTTTTATAATTATGATAATGATTTCGATATTTATGATGATAATTGTCGAAATAATTGTTAATAAAATAATTATGTTGATAAATGATAATAAGCTCGGATGACTATCGATTGTTCGTCGATGAATGACGATTGATTACTCGCCTCGTCTCTGCATATTTCCCAATGGCAGAATGGCCTTCATCGGACCTCTTTTGCTCGAACCATCCGAATCCGTTTTTTTTCGCAATTTGTTCTTGACAGTCTCGGCCACGGTTGACGAAGGTTTGTCCTGTCTCGTCAATTCCGACACGGCCGAAGATTTTACCGTGACGTCTGCAATGAAACAAAATTACACAATCATGTATAAAACCCATTTTCTTGTGATGAAGGAAAAAAAACTCATCGACGGATCTTTGTTGTTTCTTGTTTGTGAATGACAAAGATATAGAATAATAATTTCGATAAATATGACAATGATTTCAATAATAGAAGTAACGATTTTCATAATTATACTTTTTTTCACTCTTCTGAGAAGGAAAAAAAATGGGTACATCTAATTTTGATACCTTCTTATTTGTCTTTTTGAAAGACAAAAAAAAGGTATGTAACAATAATTCTAATAATTATTATGATAATCTTTTTTTTTCTCTGCTAAGAAAAAAAATAAAAAATAAAAACTCCAGCAGCTTTTAATAATCCCAATCTCATCGTCGACACCCACCTTTCATCAATTTTTTATTACAACCCGATGGAACTTCTTTCTTTTTCTCCATCGTTCCATTGACAAAACACGGATCGCTGGAAAAACGTTTTTTCGTTTCCTTCAAATGTGACTTGGTCTTGTCAGCGGACAGTGGCGTTCCCAAAATTCTCGTAGTCGCGTTGATCGGTGTGTTAGTGACCGACGTGCTTCTTCTCAAAGCTCGTTCGCCGGCAAATTTATTCTGCAAATAAAAAAAAATATAAAGAAAATATATAAAAAAATGAACGAAAACTCAAAAAACCGGAAAAAAAATCACAAAAATTAAAACAAAAGAGAAAATCACCTTGGTGCTTGTTTCCAAGCTACGTCGACCGATGGACGACCGGGAAAAGGCCGACAGTGAACCAGGTTTTCGAGGTGGAGTGGCCAAACGTTTTTTAATCGGCGTGAGCTCGCGATTATTTTCTTTGACGATAATTTTACGATCCTCGTCCCTCGTAATCACATCCGAGCTCGATGATGCCAAATTCAAGACCATTCCCAAATTTTTCAAGACATTAGCGGTCGTGGAATTTTCGTTATCACCGGACAATAATTTTCCCAATCCCACGAGAATGTCCACAGCCATTTTTTGATCGTTTGTCATGCGATTACGTTGTTTTATCGCCTCGATCGAATCATCATCGTCGTCGTCTTTCGACCAAGAATCGCAAATTTTCATTTCTCGAATTTTTTCCAACGAACGATCGTCGAATTTTTTATCATCGATCATCATCAACGATTTATCACTTTTGTTTATGTCCTTATCGCAATTCAAATTTTCTTGCAAACTCATTTCCAATTGTGACAATTTTTTCTCACTGTCGAACGACTCAACGTTCGCATTGTCCTCGCAACTTTTTTCATTTTTACTGTCGTTTGGAATATTTTCAGTTTCCAAATTGTTTTCCGATTTTTTTGGACTTTTCGTTAAATCGTTTTTGTCGATGAAACAGGAAGTCAGAAGCTCGGCGTTACTCGTGGATTTTACACCCAATGCTTTTTCCAAATTTTCGAGAAGTTCGATGGCTTTTGGATTGTTTTCGGATTTAACGAGTTTTTCGAGATCCATCAATAGCGTCGACGCGGAAATTTTTTTTTCCGGTTCTATGAATTCCGTTTCCAATTCTTTCAACATGGTTTTCGGAGATTTGAGAGATGAGGTCGGCGATGGATCGTTTGTGGCGGTGGTGGTGGTGGTGGTGATCGACCGTTCGATGGAATTTTGCAATTTTGACGAATTTTTTTTTACTGGCGAATCGGGCAATTCGATGAGATTGTCGACCATGGCCTCGTCGTCCGAAACGGGCAGGACGTCGAAGTTCCAGCGAGGACGACTGTTTATCAGATCATCGACGTTGCTGCTACTCGCTGAAATTTCATTGAAAAAAAAAAAAGAAAGAAAAAAGTTATTTTTTCTACAAAGTGAAATAAAATCGATTAATATGAAATAATGAAATATAAAAATTATTTACAGGAGGAACTTGCTTTGCCAGCCAATTCTTCAAACGTTCTGGCCAAGCTCTTGGCCTCTGAGAGTATCGATCTTCCAACTGTGTTATTGTCCTGCAATATGAATGAAAAATATTGTTCCATATAAATTTTTTCCTTTTTTTTTCGAATCTATTATCGCTGATTCAAAGACAAAAACTCACAAGAAATACAGAATCGGACGATGTGCTTGACACCGAAGTTCTCTGACTGTGTTCCAACGGCGGGCTCGGTTCCACATCGGGCACAAACACATCGACGTCTATCAATTTGTTATTCGATCTTTCGCAAACAGTTTCGCTGTGAATTCCAGATCCGCTGATTATACTTGGCAATCTCGACATCGTTGAGTTGACTCCAGTCGGTTCTGACGATTCTACTTTGAGTTTCGAGTATTTGGCAAGCAAGTCCGATATGTCGTCCTTGACACGACAATCTCTTATCGGACTGCCGATTATCGCAGAGATAGAACCGGTCGAACGTATTTTGCTCATACCGGTTGTTCGCCCGTCAACTTTGTCATTGACCAACTTTCCTCTGGACGCGTTGCCCGATGAATTTTCAATGAATGCGCAATTAATAGTGCGATTGGAAAACGCCGACGACGAGTTTGTCGAGTTATAAGCCGACGATACCGAACCCAATCTGGGAATAGCGGAGAGGTTGGAAATATTTGAGACCGCGGAAACGTCGTTGGCGCATTGAGTCTGCAAAAAAGCTTTGTTCATGCTGTCTTCGAAGAAGATGGACGGATAGCTGCTAATCGAAGACGCGTCCCCGCCGTCAGGCATACCGACTTTCAAACTATCCGCGATAGATTGGGACCTGTGCTGTCTGAATTTCCTCGGAGACATTCTGTCGCCCTGCGACAAGCTGCGTCTCAGTTTGTTGGATTTCGAACAGTCTTCGACGGTCAATTTATTGGCGTCGTTCGTGCCTTTTTGTATGCACATGGAAATTCTCTGGGCGACGATGGATTTTAACAGCGATTCTTCGGAGCTGTCGCCCGAATCTGTGAGACTGTCGTTCATGGCGGACTGATTGAGAATCGACGAATCGGCGCAGGGCGTTTCGACGCACAATCTTGGAACCAAACGACCGTTCTTCGTGACAAATTTGGCGCTTACTTCCAATTCCTCGTAGTCTGCGCCGCAACGACCGGCCAATAAATTCGTATTGTCCAGATCGTGAATAATGCTGTCATCCGGACAGGGCGATGACGACATAACCCTACTGACGCCCGAAGCTGCCGCCGCCAATTGGGCCTCCATCAGCGAATCGTCCAGAGTCTTGTTCATCTTCAGCACGTCCGAATATCTCGTTTTCTTGGGCGTAAAATCATCCTTGAACTCCACGCTACGCGCTTTGGGCGTAACTACGATATCTCGTTCCTTGTATTTCATAGCCTTTTCCAAAACAACTTCGAACGGATCTTCTTGTTTTCGCACATACTCCGCCGTCTTGTGCAACGCATTGTCGAACGGATTGTTGTCGAGACTGTTGCGTTTCACGTAATTGAGACCGGACGAAGTTTGCGACGCGTTTGGTTCGTTCTTATCGTCGCCGGACAACTTGGAAGGTGCCGGTATGAGCGGCGACGCGAGTTTAGGTCCTACCGTTTTAACTTCGGGACTCTTTAGATCTATGAGATCGCACATTTCGAACGAGGACGACGACCTTGATCGTTTTTGGACCAGCTTGTTTCTTTTTTTTTCTAGCCCAAAATTCCAGCCTCGGGTTTCAGGATTCTTCTTTATAACCTCAAAAACGTCTGAAAATTTGAATGTTTTAGTTTTTATTTTTATTATTTCATATGAATAATTTACGCATTTTTTCACGATCATGAGCTTCGCGAAAAGTGAAAAGGTTACAGATTTCTCAATGTTTGTACAAACGTAAATCAAACTACCGGCGACTACCTGTTCGCTCTTATTGTGACCGTTACGCGCGCCCGCCACAATTATCCAACCGCATCGATCGTCTCGATTTACGAAAATTCCATTTGACGACGATCGTCGCTTTCCGTACGACCAAAGTTTACAAACCACACTGCGATACACGAGCACAATCGTCGAAACGATCGATTGAGCGGGATTATCGGATTCAACGAGACTCACAGCCAGCAAAAATGTCCTGACGTCCTCTACCGACGACAACAACTTTCGTGTTGTGTTTTTGAAATTGAAAAAGAGACGTTTTCACAGATTTGAGATCAAAGTGGGAAAGGGGGCGGGGCACACGAAATCCCAACCAGAACTCTCGATCCGGAATGGTCGGTGGTGGGGGAACAGCGGTGATCAACCGGTTCCATACTCGCAACATTTCTTAACGTGCAAATATTTTTAAACGTTTTATGCCAAATATTCTCTCGTAATTCGCAATCTTTTGCCGCCACCGCGGGAGTCAGCGTTATAGGTCTACCTATATTTCAGTGTCTGGAACCGATCCGGGATCGGTTAATTAATCCGGGGGGAGGTAAATTGGCGAAAGTTAAATAGCCGCCATCCTCCTGCTACCTGTGACGTCACGACGCCCGATTCCCGAGCGAGCCCGAAGGCGCAAGGGATCAGCGGCTCTCAATCTTCGTCCCCCCGTATAAGCTCCCTATGATTCACCGTACTATATTCACAATACTAAGCTCCCTATAACTTACTACATGTCATCTAGACGGGAAGACGAAGATTGAGACCCACTGATCCCTCGCGCCTTCGGGCTCGCTCGGGAATGGGGGCGGGCTCGGGCCCGGATGTGACGTCACGACGTAAGAATCCTGAACGTAGCCGCGAACCATCCCGATACTTTGGAAATATTCGATCATCTCGATCTCCCTCAAAGTACTTCGATAAATACAGACAGAATTATCTGAAGATTGAGCGCTAACGCTCGGTCGGTAAGCGAAAACTGTAACCCATTGTTCTCGACGACGATTGACATGCCGGCTGAAAGATGAGAACGATCGTCCGAGTCTTTAAAATCCGCAGTCAGCCGTTCGCGGTTTTCATCGGAAAATCCAATGATAACGAAGAACAACGATCTCGGAAGCTTCGGCCATGTTCCTCGAGTTCGTGGTCGACCGATCGCCGTCAATTTCCCGACCGACGACGTACCCTTACCGCCCCCCGCGCCACGACGGCCAATCGCCGTACCGCTCGCTGCAGCCTCGCCGTTCCCCATCTGTCGGAAAAATTCCATCCCACCCCACCCGCGCCGCGGCCGCAGCCCCGCCAATCGAAAGATACACGACACGCGGTGTATGCGCGTTCCGGTGCGAAATCACGTTCCCATCGCGCGTCTGTCAGCGACACCAGCGAGACGAAGGAGGAGAGAGAGAGAGAGAGGACAGTCCGGTCGTCCGTCAGTAGTGTCGTAAAGTAGTTGACCGTTCTTACGCGTCGACGTTGCCGAATCGTTATAAAAAAAAAAAATAATTATCCTCTTTCACATCGTTCGTTGTGACAAACGACGATAATTAAAGATAAAATAATAATAAAAAAATCAAACGTTCGGCTTAGTTCCTCGTCACGACGAGATCATTGCTCGGGCTGTTCGTTCTCTTTCGGTCATTGTTGTCGTGTGTGTGTGTGTGTGTTTCGCAGCTCCTCCTGGCGGCAGGGTAGGGGGGGGGGGGGCTTCGGAAGAAGAGTACAGGGGAGGTTGGACCCGAGATATTCGTCCGAGTGAAAGTTCGCGGAGTTCAAACTTCGAGGGGTGATACGTAGGGGGCGGGTGGGGGGAAAGGGGAAGGACGATTGATATGAGAACGACGACGAAGGGTCCAGGCTTCGGACCGCCAAGGTGAGACATCATCTTCTGGATCATCGCGATCCCCGAGCTTACCCCCCCCACACACTCACACATTCGCGCAGCAGCAGCCTCTCGCGGTCCTCCCTCCATCCCTCCCGATCCCCACCCTCCCCCATGACTCCGACAACTCGCGGTCACGTGACCTCCGCGAATGTTTACCAAAATGGTGTTCGTCGAAATTTTGCAAACACATCGTCTAATCTTGTAGTTTTTTTTTCTTTTTTTTTAAATACATTTGTTTCATCGACATTTCACGAATGTTTTGAGAAAAATCCATATTTATCACTTGCGCTCGCTTATGCACGGATAAAACAATAAGATGAATGAAAAAAAAAAAACAATGAAGAAAAAGAATCTTAGATCGATCGGTCGTGCCGATGTTTCGAGTCTCGTTGTCCACATTGCGGTTAGGTTCTTTTTTTTTCATCCTCGACGCCGTTCGACCTGTTTTTTTTTCGTCTTCCTGTCTTCTTTTTATTATTTATATTCTTGCGTCTCTCTCTTTCTCTCTCACTCTGGCGCGCGCGCGGGCTCGCTTTTTTGTTTTATTCTTTAGGTTAGTTTTTTCTCTTCGTTTTTTTTTGTTCCCATTCGCTGTGCACGTCGACGCGTCACGGGCCGTTGCACCGGACAATTTCTTTCTCTCTCTCTCGCTCTCTGTCGGTTTACCTGTCTCTCGCTCTCCCTCTCTGTCGCTGTATCTCTGTTTCTCTCGCTCTCGCTATCTGTCGCTTAATCTATATCTCTCTCGCGCTCGCTCTATGTCACTCAATCTATATTGTGTCGTTCTCTGTTGCTGTATCTGTCTCTATCTCGCTCGCTGTCCCTGTATCTGTCTCTTTCGTTCGCTCGCTCGCTCGCTCGCTCTCTCTCTCTGTGTGTGCATCGCCGACAATGAAAAAGTCATCGTTTATTCCCTCGGGGATTCGATAAAACGACAATACACACACGTCTGTTTCCCACAATCCATGTGAATCATCGCCAGGATACAATCCTTACACCTGTGAATTTGTCTTTCGACATAAATTGTCCCGAAACGTTTTTTTTTTTTCTACAATCCCTCCATCCGTAACGTACTTAATTTTAGTCGCCATCGTTGACGTTTATCAGAGCGAAGATAATGAAAGAAAAAATTGAAAAAAAAAATCAAACGAACGAACGTAAAAAAAAAACAACGAAATTGTCATTGAAGAACAAAAACATTCACACCTACGATCATCTTAACCCCAAATTCGGTTTTCAGATTTTCTTTTGTTTTTTTCTTTGTTTTTCCCCGTTTGTTTGTCTTTTTTTGTTTTCTTCTTTCGAATTGAGTTTTGGTAACGATTGTGTCACACACCGATTGTTTCAGGTGGTGACAGAAGTTTCGGGTAGGTCGACAATAAGCTCGCTGATATGCTAAGCGCTGAGCATCGCAGGTAACAAAATTATGTACGCCTCCGCTTAACCTCCAATTGTATGTTGTTAATTTGAAAAAAAAAAAAAAAAATTTTCTTCTCGTCTTATTGCTCTGGTTTTCAATAATGTTTTTTTTTTTTTTGTTATTTGCTTTCGTCTTTTGTTTTTTTCTACGTCGTTGGTGTTGGTTTCAGATTCTATCGCAGATGATTTTAGACGTAGCCAGGCGCAGATGGATTACGATCTAGGGCACGGATCCAGATGCCCGACGACTTTCTAGTGTAGGATCGAGCGTCCAGGCCGGTCGTTTTGTCGAACATGGCCTCCAATCAAGTCGACTATCAGTGGTTAGAGAGAGACAGAGAGATACATAGAAAAAAACATAGAGACGTTGACGTTACAACTGACTCTGCGCAATATCGCAGATTCGTAGCTCATCCTTTTTTTTTAATATCTTTTTGTTTTTTTTCCACAGGGCATACTCTATAATGGATTCGTCCAGGGTGTCCACTTTTCTCATATCGATACTGCTGATTGTTTACGGCAGTTTTCGATCTTTGAACATGGAGCAAGAGGCGAGAGAACGCGAGAAGGAAAAGGAGAGGGCAAATCTCTTGTCAGGATTGACCGGCGGAACTAGCACCATGGACAGTGCCAATTGCATAAGCGTACAGACGTTGGACACAATGCACGCGCTTTGTCTACCGCTCGGTGCTTCCATATCGCTCCTCATCATGTTTTTCTTCTTCGATAGTATGCAGATGCTAGTCGCCATTTGCACTGCCAGTGAGTGTTATTATTATTATTATTATTATTTTTTCATCGTTGCTCTGATAACAAAGTCGTTTCGATGAATGACTGTGACGACAATGAAAATAATATTAACTTGCGAATCAATGAAAATTATATAATAGTCTGTTTCAAACCAAAATTCGAAAAAAATTTACCGTATTTTATAATTTATTATTTATTATTATTATTATTATTATTATTATTTTTTATCTATGGTGATTTTGAATAGTAAAAAATTCATTGTACTCATTCTAATTTCCATCACGAAAAATCGTTTGAAAAATTTTTAATTTGCAGTATTTTATAATCTTCAATGACTTTTTTTTTTCTCAAACTAATCAATAAAAATTTCGTCTCATCGATGTATCCAAATGTTTTTTTTTTTATTCTTCATTGGTCGAACAGGATCGATCACTAATTCTCGATACTAATAATTTTCTACAATGAAAATAATGAAAGAAAATATATATATATCTATAATAAATAAATAATTTTCGATAATAATAAATACTTTGATAATAATAATTTTTTTTCTTTCTTTTTTTTTCATGAAAAGTCATAGCGACGGTGGCACTGGCGTTTCTTTTACTGCCCATGTGTCAGTACATAATAAGACCGTGTTCGGACGGCAACAAGATATCGTTCGGAGTTTGCGGCAGGTTCACGGGTGCCGAATTGTTATCATTCTCACTGAGCGTGAGCATCGTTTGCATCTGGGTGCTGACGGGCCATTGGCTACTCATGGACGCGATGGGTATGGGACTGTGCGTAGCTGTAATAGCACTCGTGCGATTACCCAGTCTCAAAGTTTCCACCCTTTTGCTCACCGGATTATTGATATACGACGTCTTCTGGGTGTTCTTCTCGTCCTACATATTCAGCACCAATGTCATGGTCAAGGTCAGTTTCGTCCACGACTCGTATGACAAAAACATATCGCCCCGATCCATGGTCCTCGAAGTCCAGTGATCCCTCAAGTCCTCGAAGCACCGGAACTATACTTGAACTTTGCTTGTCCTCGAAAAGTCCTCGAATGTTCTCGACAGAGTTTGGACGATGAACCCATGTTTTTGTGAAAAAAAATAATGATAATAAAAAAGGCAAACAGCCAGTTGAGGATGTATGGCACATACAATCCCAGCCAAAAGTACGCCAAACTCGATAAATCTCGATCATAACTGCTTTGTGAATGCCAGAGAAATCCGTAATTATTAAATAGTGTTTCATCTTCCATCCGAAAAATCTTTAAAGTAGTTTAATTTTTCTATACTTTGCGTGCATTTCTCGAGAACCGGAAAGACGATCGATCTGAATTTTTTTCGTGGACATATTTTTATTTTACACACTGAAATTTTTTCAAAATTTTTTCGATGCTACTTCCAAGATTTCATCGTCAATAACAGCCTCAATGGCCTCATTTCTTATAAGAACACACGTTAAATTTCACACTGCTGTAACTTCCAAACTTGCCGGACGATAGTTTCGAAATTTTTGTTTTTTTTCGGATTTTTTTTTCGGAAATCATAAAAGCTAACGATTGTAAAAAATTTCGAAAGGCGACGAATTGGTTGTCGGCCAAAAAAATTCAGCTTCTTGTTATTCAATTTATTATTATTTCGAATTTTTTTTGTTCTTCATTTTTTTCTTTTTCCAAATATATATTTTTCTTTTCACTTTAATTAACGAATAACGTATAATTTTGTTCTCGATACTTTGACACACGTGTTATACATACTCAATAATACAATATCCTCAAGGTCATGCACAGACAAAATAGAATCGTCGCAATTCCCCTGAGAAACAAACAAAAAAATAGAAAAAAAAACATTTTCAATAAAAAATAATAATAAAATAATATTTAAAAAAATAAAAATTTTAATTCCAGGTGGCAACGCGACCGGCCGACAATCCGGTGGGTCTGGTGGCTCGTCGATTGCATCTCGGTGGCGTGGCTCGTGACGCTCCCAAGCTGTCGTTGCCCGGTAAACTCGTGTTTCCATCGATGCACCACGCCGGACACTTTTCCATGCTCGGTCTCGGCGACGTTGTCATGCCGGGTCTTCTTCTGTGCTTCGTTCTGCGTTACGACGCTTACAAGAAGAGCCAACTCGTTCCCGGCGGTTGCGAGGCCGGTGTACCCCCGCCCCGTCATCTAAGTCGCATAAGTTACTTCCATTGCTCGTTGATCGGTTATTTTCTCGGTCTGTTGACCGCGACGGTCAGTTCCGAGGTGTTCAAAGCCGCCCAGCCCGCCTTACTGTACCTCGTGCCCTTCACGCTGCTGCCACTACTCACGATGGCGTATCTGAAGGTGAATGGCCTTACTCACAAATACTTATACACACACAAACAAACACATGTGTAACATGGCTCGTTAGTTCCCTCGAGCATTGACCCTGGAACGAGTAACCGGGGTCATATGTAACCCCACTCGAAATTCAACGTGGTTTCCAGTGGTCCTTGCAGTCCTCGAAGTTCTCAAACTGTCCTTGAACTTTGATCGTCCTTAAAAAGTTCTGAAATGTCCTCGATATTCAGTCAATGTCCTTGAATCGTTTATTTCTCCTCAATTCTGAGTTTCTTTGAAAACTTGTATTATTGGAAATAATCCAACAAAAATGTTCGTCGGTTTAGCTGAGCATTATGAACATTCGTGCATGCTGAATAGGTTTTTTTTTTGAAAACTGATTCCAACATAAGCAACAACGGTACCAGTACGATTTAACGTTTTCCAATGAGAAAAGTCAAAAGTTTGAAAGATAATGGCGTTAAACATTCGTTGACAAAAAAACAATTATTTGCTATAACGAAACTGTGGATTTTATTTCAACAACTTTTTGCAGATTGAATTCGATAATAATCAATTTCCACGTAAGACCTCATTTGCCCTTCGGCCCTGACGTGGCAAACGAGATGCCTAGCCGAGACGCCCGAGAATCGGTCGACCGACTGTCGTTATCTGAATTATTCACGCTAATACAAATTAATTGATGACTCGGGAACCCGTTGAGATTTTTTTATTTTGCTTGAATAAACCGACGGCTAGAGTCTTGAGGCTTCTTATGGGAAGCTGTCAAATTGAAGAATAAAAAATCTTTACCTCAGGCTCACGGTCAAAGTTTGAGTACGAAATTCCGTCAAAATCGAAATAATTAATTTTTCGTCTTTTTTACCGTGATAATTCGGAATACATGATTCCTAATTTACTCAGCCTAGGGCTCATTCGACACAGAATTCCATGGGCTTCACAACGGTTTAAAAAAAAAAAAAAAAAAAAAAAAACATCGGTAGCTTTGTTTTTGACGGAACTACCGTTCTTCAAAGTCGCGACTGGTTTTCGTTAGGTGCAATTACATTGATAGGTGTAATTAGATAGATTACACGCGCGTCAAGTGGCCCGATACTTACCCGCGGCTAGTGTACTTTGCATTATCTCAGAATGTGACAACGTAGCTCAAAAGTGTAAATATTATCATAAATTTAAAACCACAAATTCTGCAAAAGAAAAAAATCTTGTTTTCGAAAAATTTTATTTCGATCAAAGTCGAGGTATGGGTCAAATCGACCCAGTGTGTACCCGACAGATTAAATGAATTTACATTCGAGTTCAGTTCAATTTATGATCAATCTTGATTCAACGAAGATTTCGATTTAACGAAATTTCTATTTATTTTTATTTTAATTTACGATCGAATATTAATTAAAATTTTTTTTTTGCTTATTGTTCGCAGGGAGATTTGCGGCGCATGTGGAGCGAACCTTTCATAACTCATCCACCGTCTAAACACATGGAAGTTTGACAACCGTCGTGAAAATAATTAGAGCAATGCGAACACAAACGTTACGACGAAAAAAAATAATCCACAACAGCAACAACAAAAAGAAAAAGAAAAAAAAAGAAAGAAAACCATAGACAGGTTTGCGATTTATGTGTAACGTACCAAACGTTTCCGTATTTTCCGTCGATAACATTTTCGTGTAAGTTATTTGTTATTTTTATCATTTTTTAATTTTTTTTTTTTTAATCATTAACATTTTTTTTTATTTTTTCCCCATTCGTTGCCCCTCCCCCCTCTCCCCCGTCCCCCCGTCGACGAGATTGTACTCAACAGGTGTGCGACGCAAAAACGCGGCTATATTACGATCACGCACTTTGCAGAGATTTTATTTTACAAATAATTTGCGATGCACACGATTTTGTTTTTTTTTAATTTTTTAATTCGAACGATTGCAAATTCGCTCGATGGGTGTAAAATGAATTGTTATTATTATTACGAATTTTTCGTTTTCAATCGACGATCGCGATAAGACTGCCGACGAGCCTCAAATACGAACAAAAGGAGAAAGATTAAGGCTTTCCAATAATTTTTGCTTTTCGTCTCTTTCTTTCAAATTATCAATCGTAAAAGTGGGGAGGGGGGAATTAATTTCCCAGTGTGTGTAGGTTGTGAACGATTTTTCCCTGTATTTTTTTTTAACGTTTAAGTCGATTGCTTTGTCACGCGGAATAAGCAACAATTGTGTACATAAGTATATTATTAACGATAATTTCGTTTTATGTAAGTTCCCCCCCCCACCATCCCCTCCGCCCCTCGCCCCCCTCTTGCTTCCCCTCACTTCCCCCAGAGGGGAAGGCTCGAAGCGACAATTCGTTCGAACTTCGTTTGCAATGTTGTTATCGAGAAAATTTTCGACCCAATGACGAGGTAAAAAAAAATGGAAAAACGGAAAAACGACACTTTCCGTTGCGACGATAATTGTAAACGTTAAACTTCGGCGACTGGTGATAATGTATCGGTGAGATTATTTTTTTGTTGCTTTTGATTTAAATTATTATTTTTTTTGTCTTATTTTGGAATTGATCGGCGTTTATTTCGATATCCCATGGACCAGGCAGACCTTATTTCAATTTCAATTTTTTCTCTCTTTCTTTTCCTCTATCTTTCTCTCTCTCTCTCTTTCTCGCTTTTTCTTTCGTTCTTTCTCTCTCCCTTACTTTCCCTCAATCACGAAAAGAAAGAAAAAGAAATTAAACTTTTTATTTTTGTTTTTATTTGATCACAAGACTGAGGAAGACAGCAGCCGATGCCAATTTATTTAATACGACTCTTCGATTAACGAAAGAATGAAAAAAAGAAATATGCAAAAACTTATGGCGCGTTGGGCGTTTCGTAAAAGCGTTTTGCCATTGAAAAATAGAAAAAAAAAAAAAACAAACGAACGAAGAAACCAATCGATAACACATGTGTTAAATCGGTCATTATCGTGCCGGGTAAAATGGAATGGAATGTAATGGTTTGGCATTTGAAAATTATTTTACAATGCGGATAACAAAATGTTTCAGCAGGATAGAAAAAAAAATGTTTTCAATTTTTTTTTTTTTTCACGTACAGACCGGATGTGCTAGGCTGATGAGTTAACATGCCCCCCCCCCCCCCCAACCCCTATCCCTCAACCGAACATCAGTAGGTGCGTTTTTTTACGGCCCATCGCGTAGAATCATTCGCTTTTATATATATACATACATATATATATTTTTTTTTCTTTTTCTTCTTCCTACCTCTCCCCCCTCCCTCGCCCCCTCAGTCTAGTTCTTTTTTACAAGGAAAAACAACAATGCATAACACCGTTTAGACGTTTATCGATGATCGTCGTAAGACCATTAAGAAACAATTTTTAAAAACAAAAACAAAAAACAAATATCGGTTCACGGTGCAGTCGAGTTGCAGCAGCAGCAGCAGCAGCAGCAGCCGCTCCCAGCTGACCATCCAATTAATTTCCAAACCCATGATAATTCATTTAATTCACATAAAAAATGAATGATACAGATAATTCAATTTTTTCAACATTGAATGAACGAAGCATCATGAAAATCACGTTTTGTGGGCTTCGAAAGAGCGAATTCCAATTTTGTCCAGATTGAAAAATAATATATATATATATATATATATATATATATATATATATATATATATATATATATATATATATATATATATATAATTGCGATCGACTACGCCGTGAACCGGGTAAATAAAACAAAAAAACTATAACTTCAAGAGTCTATGGGAATTTAGAGAAACGGATAAAAGAAAGAAGAAGAAAAAACATACGATAGAACGAACGAACAAAATACAGGTTTAAGCGAAAAAAAATAAAAAAAATGAATAAATAATAATTGCAAAGTTAAATCTTAAATAGAATGTAATTATTGCTAAAAAAAAACAAACGAACGAAAAGAAAAGAACAAAAACATGAACAAGAAGAACAAATTAACATGATTAATGTAAGAGCACTCGCTTGTACTGCTGCAATTCTCGACTTGCATGTGTACAGCCCAATGTACATTTTTTATATATAAAAAAATAAAAAAATAAAATAAAACTTGTGATCGTCGCGTTTTGCGCGTTCGGTACACGTTCGAACAAAAAAAAACAAAACAAACAATATAATAATAATAATAAATGTGTTGATTTTTTTTGTTTGTTTTTTCAAGTTTATTTGTGTCCCACCGGCGAATTATCATTCGCACGATTCATCGGCGTTTGGTTCGAGCGAATTCACAAACGTTGGTTATTGGCAAGTTTGTATGTATGTATAAAACAAAAAATGGGAATCATAATTATAATAATAATAATAATAATAACAATAACATCTCAACTTCTGAGGACAAACATTTGTTGCGTTATCGAAATTCGATTTTTTCGGTTTATCAACATATCGCTTTCACAATTTTTTCTTTTGGGGGGGTTTTTTTCTTTCCTCAGGTGATTTGACTATTTGGAATTGACATTATTTTTTTTTTCATTTAACAAGACCCGATTTTTCGAAGTATGTATCAACTTTTTTTTTTTTCAACATTTCCATTCACTCGTTTTTTTGTTCTCTCTTTTCTTTTTTTCTTTCCCATATCCCAGCTCGCTTGAAAATTTAAGACAACTGAAATCCTACATTTTTTGGTTTAACAAAAACGGATTACTCGTCGTATAAATAAATAATATACATAATTATTATTATTTCTTTCAATATTTCCATTCACTCGTTTTTCTTTCTTCCTTTTCTTTTTCTTCTCTTGTTCATAACTCAACTCGCATGAAAATTTGAGACAACTTGAATCCCAAATTTCCATCTCAACAAAAACGCAATATTCGTGGTATAAATAAATAATCTAAATTATTATTATTATTTATTTCAATATTTCCATTCACTCGTTTTTCTTTCTTTCTTTTCTTTTTCTTCTCTTGTTCATAACTCAACTCGCATGAAAATTTGAGACAACTTGAATCCCAAATTTCCATCTCAACAAAAACGTAATATTCGTGGTATAAATAAATAATCTACATTATTATTATTATTTATTTCAATATTTCCATTCACTCGTTTTTATTTCTCCCTTTTCTTTCTCTTGTTCATAACTCAGCTCATATGAAAGTTTGAGACAACTTAAATCCCAAATTTTTCGTCTCAACAAAAACGCAATATTCATCGTATCGATAAATAATCCACACAATCATTACCACCATCATTATCATCACTCTTTCATCCGCTGTACGAGTTTATTTGGGTTGCTGCAAATTACAACATAAATCACACCAAAGTCTGTGCCGTTCCAACGTTGTCCAATTTTTTTTTAATTTTTTCCAATTCCTCCAAATCCGTGATCGAACTCTCGCACTTGTAAACCACGAGGGAGTGATAAAAATGCACGGCAAAAGCCACGAAAACAATGAGAACGGGTATGACGATAATCGTGCTTGCCATTGCGGCCATGAACGAATAGTCCCAAAATTTAACCCAACACAGAATAGCAATTTCCACGAGAAACAAAAATAATCCGAGAACCGTGGAAAATGCCCAAGCGAGTTCGATGAAACCGCGCATTCTCTCGTGCGGCGATTCCGTCACCAGACGTGAAATCTGCAATTTGCTAATTGCCTCGACGTTGGGCAACAGATAGGTGCTTATCATAAGCGCGAAAATGTGTACCGATACGAGAATCGTCGTGCAAACGGCGAACATCACGAACAACCATTCGGGCACAGCTGTGGGTTCGTTTATCTGCAACTCGACCATTGCAACCTGAAACAGAAAAAAAAAAAAAGAAAAATGAAAAAAAAAAAAAAAAAAAAAAATTAATGATTATGCAATTGGTTCGTCATGGAGGAAGCTACGTGACGGTAAAAGAAAACACACATTTCGAGAAAAATGCGGAAAATGTGTCCGGACGTGTGAGTTAGTGGGGGTAACGATCCTGCAAAATTCAAACGTTCATAACTCGAGAACGGTTCGAGCTACGTCTCCCAAATTTTGCACACGTGTGATGCCTTATAATCTCCGTGTCATGTGCAATTTTTGCAGCAATTGGCGCAACCGCTCGGATTTGACAACGTTTTAAAATTTTCCAAAGAAACTGTTTGGCACTATGAAGCGTTCGTAAATTTTGTGATAATGGTTGGAATAGTTTATTCACGAATGGAAGTTGTGGGCATGGATGTTTGGGATTGACATCTGAGTTGAAACCATCGAGAAATTGGGTTTTTCGATTTTTTTTTAACTTTTTTTTTTGGGCCGAAAAATCAAATTTATGGGTATAATTTTCATTAACTTTGACCGATTGAACCCTGACTCTGCTTCCTTATGGAAGAACTCAGTGCACTACCTACGATCTAGAAGAAGCCAATTGCAAATTTGATTTGTGGTTTTTTTTTTTTTTTTTTTTTTTTTTTTTTTTTTTTTTTAAGGAATAGCGGAAAACGTGGATTGTAGAGAGTGACTACTTGCTGGATTTCAATTCAACGATTAACGTACCTTGGGGCTCTTCGAGTTTGGAAAGTTTGAAAAATAAGAATAAAAAATAGAATCAATAATAAAAATACAAAAAATTACCATCATTGAAACTATTGCAGACAAAAGAATATTGTTATATACTTATTATTTTCGTTGAGATATAATTACAACGAAAAATAATGCGTCACGAAACCGAAATAACAACGATTTACAAAATGGTCATAATGACTGAAAATTGGCCATGAAAAAAAAAACGAAAACGAAAACAAACAATTAACAAATATTTGAATTAACTGTCCAGAAGCATCAATCCAAACAACGCGATATAACGAGCATCATCAATTTCGCGATGTCACGCAATGTCGTCCCGATTAAAAAAAAAACAATTGTTTGTCGAAAAAACACGGACACTTAAAAAAAAAATTTCAACGTTGAAAAAACAATTCTTAAAAATGGAAGGAAAAAAAAATGCCAATTATATTCATTAGTTTGATCAAGACGAGATTTATCGTTCATCATTGATCGCACAGGATGAAAAATAATTCTGCAATTGTCACTGCGGGTTGACATTCGAGTCGTTCGTGTGTGTGTGTGTTTGTCTCATCGGTAAATCAATTAAAAAGGTAAATAAGAAATCCGCGGTGGCGCATCTCATGCGTTTTGCCACCGCGAAACCCGTCTTGGATTATATAATTGTCGATGTTAACGAAGATTACTCAGAATCGTCATTCGCGTTGACGACAATTGGTTTTATGTAAAAGTGTGTCGCGACGACTTGGCAATAATTCGTCATTCCATCGGCCTCGTCGTTATATTTTTATATCAGACTCTCAACTTGAGACTTCTGAGATAAAAATGTTTGAAATATTTTGTTTCAGCATTTTTCGATCATCGTTTTTTTTCTACAAATTTCACACAAACTCAACAAAACAATCGACTCAACAAAAAATGATCGACCTATTAAGATAATTAACGCAACAAAAAATAATCAACCCAATAATATAATCAACTTAACAAAAATTAATCAACCCAATAATCGATGAACTCAACGAAAAATTAATCAACCCAACGATATAATTGACTCAAAAAGAAATAATTAACTCAACAAGGTTCTCAAGTTCGTTAAAATAATCAACTGAAAAAAAAAAAATTATCTACTCATCGAAACAATCAACTCAACCCAACAAAATAATTAACTCAACAGGGTCCGTAAGTTCGTTGAAATAATCAAATGAACAATTTCATCGAGTCAGTAACATAGTTGAATCACAATCAGCCGAACAATCGACTTGGCGGAATAATTTACTCAAAAAACTGATCGATCCAACGTAAAATAAAGTTGAAAAGATTAATCGAGTGAACAAAAAAAAATCCACTCGAGAAGATGATCAACTTGAAATAATAATTATCAAACTCGACGAAATAATCAACGATTATCTGCTACTTATTAACTAACCAACTCACATAGCTTGGATATTCTGATTCATCCATACGTATGCAATTAAGACCACGTACACGTAGTTATTATATGCTTGGGGTTCTTATTAACGATTTATTTTGTTGTCGTTGAGCTATTATATGTCTATATGCACAGGCCCTTAATTATTATTTTTTTATCGACATTTCTTCATGTATCCGAGATTTTCTCTCGATCCGAACCTTGATTAATGCATCAATGAATCCCAAACCTTACCGCAGTGTTTTTTCCATGAAAAATAAAACGAAAATATAACGAAAAAGATAAAACAAATTGAAGATAACAAAAATAATTTTCTCCATTCGCATCGATAATACAATCGTCATTGATAACGAAAAAATACTTTCTCCGTTCCCAGCGGCAATGCAATAGTCATTAATCCGAAAAAAAAAAAAAAAAAAAAACATTCTTCGCATTTTTCAGCCAATGAATCATCCGAAGATAAACGATTGTTCGAAAAATGAAAAGATAAATGAAAATAAAATGAGAAAAAGCCGAAGACGATGTAGAAGAAGAAAGAAGCAGTAGGTGACAAAGACGAAAAAAGAAGAAGAAGAAGGAAAAGAAGACGAAGATGATGGAGAGAAAGAAGGAGAAGGAAAGAGAGTAGAAAATGAATCAGCAGAAGTAGAAGAATACGAAGACGAAGGAAACGATGAAAAAGGAGAAGACGAAGAATAAGCAGAACCAGAAGACGAAAAAAGAGAAGATGAAGGAAAAGAAGGAGACGAAAAAGGATTAGAAAAAGAATAAGCAGAAGAAGACGAAGACGAAAAAGATGAAGGAAACGAAGAAAAAAAAAAGACGAGAAATAGGGAGAAGCAGAAAAAGCTGAGGATGAAAAAGTAGAAGAATAAGCAGAAGAAGACGAATATGAATGTGAAAAAGGAGAAGAAGAAGAGAAAAAGAAAGACGATGATGAAGACGAAGAACAGAAAGAACAAGAAGGAGAAAAAAAGGAGAAGAAAGAGATGAGGCAGAAGAAGAAGGAGAAGAAGCAGAAGAAGATGAAGAAGAAGGAAAAGAAGAAGATGAAGAAGAAGAAAAAACATCAGGACGAACCGACCAATCATAGAGAATAAAACTTTCACAAACTCAACAACAACGAGATTTAAACATTTTTATTAAACAAAAATAATAAAAACATAAAAAACGAAGAAAAAGAAGGAGAAGAAGAAAAACATCAGGACGAACCGGCCAATCAAAGATTATAAAACTTCAACAAACTCAACAATAACGGAATTTGAAAAAAAATATATAATAAGAAAATAAAAAATGGAACTTATTTTTTTTTTTTTTTTTTTTTTTTTTTCAATTAAAAAAACAAAAAAGTTGCTCACCATAGCAAATCCACTGAGCAATTCCGAAGTAGTCGCTGTAGCTTTGAGCTTAGCTCGGCTCATGTGCAATCGTCTCCACGACAATCCTTGAGGACTGTCCGGATCGTCCTGCGGTTGATTATGGGTTTGCAACAATTTCGATCCATTGACGTTGCAACGACAGCAACAAACGCAATTTTCATTATTTCCAAAATAATTGTTTGTCGTTTCGGACGGCCATGGAACGTTTGTCATGGTTTTCGTCACGTCCAGAGTCACGAATCTCGCGGGTTGACGTATTCTGGGTGACAACACGACTTCGCTCTGACTGGTGAACAACAAATTTTTCGGCGATGCATAAATCGACGTGGTCGAGGCGTGTGAACGTTGTGGCGAGGATCCGGACAAATGTCCCATCGACGTTGGTCTCGTTGGTCTCGTCATTTGCAAACCACTTCCGTGTCTCAAATAATTGTAACTCTGATTGAAATCAATTTGCGTTGATTTTTCATTGTTTTCGTTGTTGTTGTTGAATAATCGCGATGAATAATCGTCGTTTGCGTTGCTCGTTGAGGATGTGACAAATTGTTTTTCTCTTCTCAAATTTACGTCAAACGTGTTTGTGGCAATTTTTTTTGTTATTAATTTTTCAACATTTTTTTCCGACGTCGATGGAATATTATTGTCGTTAGACATCACGGCAATTTTTTCGAAGCGATTTAAACTTCGAGGTGATGAATATTTTCGAAACCATGCTTCGTTTATCGTGGAAAGTTTTTTTATATATATATATATTTTTATTTTCGTTTATCTTGGCGATTTGTTTTATTCTTCTTTCTTTCGTTTATCTTGAAATGATTTTTTTTCTTTCTACGTGTCTGTCTTTTTTGTCTTTCTGTCTGTCTTCGTGTCTCCCTCACTCTCTCTCTCTCTCTCTCTCTCTCTCTCTCTCTCTCTCTCTCTCTCTCTCTCTCTCTCTCTCTCTCTCTCTCTCTCTCTCTCTCTCTCGCCTTATCTCTTCCTTCAGGTGTGTTTGTAACTTGGCGACCTGAATAACGTTGAGCTTATCCCAGAATTCGATATTATCGAATTTCACGATTACAATGATAACGAGTGACCCTCGAAGAGATGGGAAGGGGGTGAGAAAGTCGCTAGACTAATTGATAAATCGCGACGAATGATTTCTTTAGTTTTTTTTTAATTCTTATTATCTTCTTGTGCTATCTGATATGGCTCGTGCAAGTCTTTTTTCTCTTCTTATTCACTCCTGTTTGAACGTCTTTACACGATCTCTGATAAATCGTTTCGATTAATATTATTATTATTATTATTATTATTATTATTATTATTATTATTATTATTATTATTATTATTTATATTAATTCACTGTTAGACGTTCTCTGCTTGGAAGTTTTGACTGTCACGATCACTGATAAATCGTCTTGAAGATTATCATTATTATTTTCTTCACTTTTTATCATTATTGTTATTTATATTAATTTACTGTCAGACGTTTCTCCAGTCACGATCTCTGATAATTCGACTTCAAGATTATTATTATTATTATTATTATTATTATTATTATTATTATTATTATTATTATTATTATTATTGATAATAATAATATGTTGTTTTTTTTGTTGTTGTCGAAATTTAATTTTTCGTCGCACTTTTCTATGCTCACACGAAATTGTTATTTCACAGCAGCCGTTACGATGAAATAAAACGTCGTTCACAATCGTTAAAGTTGCGAATCGTGGCTTTCGTTACGCTCGATCGTATTTGATTGTCATGAACGCGGTGAAAAAAAAATTGTATCGTACTGCACCTCCCCCGCCCCCCTCTGCCCCTCCAATCTTTGTCTCAACGACAGAAAACAATTCAACGACCGATACCTGAATCAATACCATCGGTTTTTTATCTTCAAATCAATTGAATTTTTTTTGTTGTTTTTTTTTTGCAAATTTTTATTTTGAAAATGAAAGAAAAACGAGTAGTTCGTACCCAAAACAATGATTATTTTTTCGAAATTTTTGTTTTTTTTTTTTATAAATTTATAAATAAAAAAATAAAAAATGCACAGTTCGTACCTAAAATCGATTATTTTTTCGGATTTTTTTTTTTTTGCAAATTTTTATTTCGAAAATGGGAGAAAAAACGACAGTTCGTACCCAAAACAATGATTATTTTTTCGATTTTTTTTTTTACAAATTTGTAAATTTCAAAAAAAAATATCACAGTTTGTAACCAAAACGATTGTTGTTGGTTTTCGTTTTTCTTTTGTTGGTTTATTATATATATAAATATATATATATTTTTTTTCAAAGGCGATTGTCGATACACGTGGCGGATAAAAAAAATTCGTTGGTAAAAACGCGTGCGTGGATAACTCTCCACGATCGTCTTGCACGAGGACTACGAGGACGATGTATTCACCGATGCGCCGAGGTGGAGGACCTTGGTGCATCCGAGCTCTCTGGGGAACCGACTGAAACGACAAACACACGCGCCATCGTGCCATTGGGTTTTCGAAACAATAACAATAGTAATAATTGCCTTCGAAGCCATATCGGTCGCATAATAACCGGCTGTAAAGTCGGTCCTCACCCACGTTCCCCGCGCCTGGCCCCGCGAGCGCGTGTCACGATTGCGGCACAACCCGAGTGCCCCCCCCCCACCCGCCCCAAGGAGGAGGGTCGTGGGGATCCGCGCGACGGAGACGAAAAAAAAGGAAAATTCGAATGGAAAACAAGTTGAAACTTGCAATTTGCTACCTTCAAATCCAGTTGGTAGTGAATCGAAGATTCATCTATGAGGAAGTATTTTCTTTTCTTTTTTTTTTTTTTCAAATCTGCGACTGAAACTTGCAATTTGCTACCTTCAAATCCAGTTGGTAGTGAATCGAAGATTCATCTATAAGGAAGTATTTCCATTTTTTTTTTTTTTTTTTTCATATCTCCGACTGAAAGTTGCAATTTGCTACCTTCAAATCCAGTTGGTAGTGAATCGAAGATTCATCTATGAGGAAGTATTTTCATTTTTTTTTTCAAATCTTCGACTGAAACTTGAAATTTGCTAACTCAAAATTCGTACGTGGTGAATCAAGATTCATCCGTGAGGAAGTATTTTCACTTTTTTTTCAAATCTCCGACTGAAACTTGAAATTTGCTAACTCAAAATTCGTACGTGGTGAATCAAGATTCATCCATGGGGAAGTATTTTCATTTTTTTTTTTTTCAAATCTTCGACTGAAACTCGGAATTTGCTAACTAAAAATTCGTACGTGGTGAATCAAGATTCATTCATGAGGAAGTATTTTCATTTTTTTTTCAAATCTTCGATTGAAACTTGAAATTTGCTAACTCAAAATTCGTACGTGGTGAATCAAGATTCATCCATGGGGAAGTATTTTCATTTTTTTTTCAAATCTTCGACTGAAACTTGGAATTTGCTGCCTCAAAATTCGTACGTGGTGAATCAAGATTCATCCATGGGGAAGTATTTTCATTTTTTTTTCAAATCTTCGACTGAAACTTGAAATTTGCTAACTCAAAATTTGTACGTGGTAAATCAAGATTCACCCATGGGGAAGTATTTTCATTTTTTTTTCAAATCTTCGACTGAAACTTGAAACTTGCTAACTCAAAATTTGTACGTGGTGAATCAAGATTCATTCATGAGGAAGTATTTTCATTTTTTTTTTCAAATCTTCGACTGAAACTCGAAATTTGCTAACTCAAAATTTGTACGTGGTGAATCAAGATTCATCCATGAGGAAGTATTTTCATTTTTTTTTTTCAAATCTTCGACTAAAACTTGCAATTTACTCTTCCTTCGAATCGTAGGCAGGTGAACGAAAGATTCATCCATGAGAAAGCCAAATATATTCAACGAAATATGAAAATCCAAGTGCCGATAAGGCCAATCATGGCGAGACAATGCTCTCCGAGTGCTATGAAATTCTTCGATTAATATGTGAAATCGTATACGGAGAGACACATTAGTCGGAGCTACAAAGTCATCATCGTTAACACCCGAACAATATGCCTCAAGCTATAATTATTTCATCCATGGTGACTGATATAGTGGCCTCACAATGCAATGTGCTCTGCTCAATAAAATCGGTAATGTAGGAATCTGTCGAGGGTTTTTATTGTCAAACGAAGATGATACTTGTTGAAAATACGATACAACGCAGCAATATTATTAATAACGATGCAATACGTCCCTCTGCCAAAGAGGGACGTATATTTCGATAACTCAATAATTTTTTTCCGTTGTCTTCGATGGGTTTTGAATTTTGCACGTAGCACAAGCTCGCGACTAGGATTGAAAATAAATAAAAAAAAGAGGTGATTAATCTTCTTCATTGTTTTTCCGACGCTATTCGTGTCAATAAACGAGCGCTTCGTAATAGCGAAGGGGGGGGGGATAGTCATCGTCGAGGAATGTCGCTGAATGTTTGATACATTCACATACAGTCACGGTAACGTCGAGGCGCATTGATGCACCTATCAATTCTCCAATGAATCGTCTTCGTCACTATCGTTTCTTCTTCTTCTTCGTTTTTATCTTCCTCGGATGGTTTTCTCTTATTTCAGACGATTATCCCCAAAATTTGTGGGTGCTACAGTGGTGAATGACATTTTTTTTTGGGATAAAAAAAAAAAATTTGAATCAAAAGAATTTTTTCGGATCAAAAAAATTTTTTTTTATCCCAAAAAATTGGGATTGTTTGGGATCAAAGAAAGAACTTTTTTGGGATAAAAAAAGTTTTTTTTTTGGGATCAAAGAAAAACATTTTTCGGGATAAAAAAAATTTTTTTTGGGATGAAAAATTTTTTTTTTCTGGTATGGATTGGGCCTCCGGCAAAATCAACATTCCGACCTGACCTACATAAGAACCACTCTATACACACAGACACACACAAACATATCCGGAGATTTTTTGCAAATGTGTTTTTTTTAATGTTTTGGAACTTTTTCAACACGTTCGACATTAAGATACTGATAGAAAAAATTGTTGGACCAGTCACATAGCTTCTTTTTCCTCTTCCAGCGGTTTTTCCCCGCGGTCCGGATCTCGAAAGTGCAATATGCAACGACCGAAACGGGTTTTTCTGCGTGCGTGGGTGTGTTTAGCCGGTAAAACGCGTCATTCGCGCGTGCGAAGATGAAAACCCGTTGGAACGATGGTTTTTGCGAAATATCATCGCATCCTTGATTGTCATTCGACTCGGATTATCCGAGAGGCCACGGAATCATCGGACATGCAGATACGCTGCGTGAATGAAGATGTTTCGATTATCATCGACAAGAATATGCCGATAAAAATTCGTCTCTCATCTAAAAGTTGGAATTTACTTCCTTCGACTTTCAAATATCGAACGAAAATATTATTGTCTGAGCAAGTGTTTTCATTTTTAACCAATTTACAAAAAAAGGAGGCTTTTTTTAATAATCAAAATTGCCACATAGGTTTCCTTTCAATGATTATCATTATTATTACCACATTTAATTTTTGTTAATTTTATTTTCACGAAAACATTGAAAATTAAAAATAAAATTTACGAAAAAAAATCAAGACCGACTTCAAAACTTTGTCTATATGTGGAAATTTAATTTGAAAGGTTGGACTAAAACCGCATTGGACAAGTGGACATTGTGCAGACGTCGAGGATTTGTCTCCAAGCTGCTGTGAAACATTTGCCACGAGATACCGACCGATGCAACACACTGTATTCTCTATTTTTGTCTCTCTTCCTCTCTCTTCGTTTATCACAAATCGCGAAACTTACGTAATCGTCTTCGTTCGTCGTGCACGGCAAGACGACATTCACGCAAACCTTGTCGCGCTATTGTACGTTGCAGATGATTGATTTTTTGAAAGAAAAAAAAAACCAGTGTCCAGAAATTTTCTATTTACGACTTCTTCTCTTCTCATGCGTATATATATATATATACACACATGAGAAGAGAAGAAGTACAACATTTCTGAACACTGTTTTTTTTTTTAAATTACAATTTATGAACAAAGATAGGCAATTTGACGATTGACGAATGTGCGAAATAAAAATGGAAATACTTTTTTTTTTCTTTCCAAATTTGACGAATCAGGCACCTGAATTTGCCCACCAAAGTCTGAGAATGTATTTTTGCAACTCACTCGCTATTGGGGTACTTTTGTACCCCGCTCGATATTCTCGTGATGTGATGAAAAATCGTGGTAGTTGATATTTCGAGTGAAAAAAATCATTAGCAATGAAAAAAGTGCTTCGAACAGCCAATAATTTACTCATTTATTACTTAATAATACACATATACATTCGAACCAAATCAAATTTTTCGTATTAAAAAAAGGACGAGAAAAAAATTTGTGGACTCTCACAATGTTAAGTTATTCTTAAGGTTATAAAAATTGTTTTCTTTACATGTTACATTTATCTTCCAATTGTTCCGTTTCTTTTCTGCTTACGTCTTGTTCTTTCGCTGCGGGAAAAAAAAAATAAAATGAGAAAATTGGATGAATTACAGATATGAGAATGAACAAATGAATATTCCAAAGATGAAAATACATAAATAAATATTTCAGTTGTGAAAATAAATGAATAAATGTTTCAGTTGTGAAAATGAATGAATAAATGTTTCAGTTGTGAAAATAAATGAATAAATATTTCAGTTGTGAAAATGGATGAATAAATATTTCAGTTGTGAAAATAAATGAATAAATGTTTCAGTTGTGAAAATAAATGAATAAATATTTCAGTTGTGAAAATAAATGAATAAATGTTTCAGTTGTGAAAATAAATGAATAAATGTTCCAGTTGTGAGAATAAATAAACAAATGTTTCAGTTGTGAAAATAAATGAATATATTTTGTTTCTCTACCCTTTGCCGTTGGACGAGCATAAACTCGAAAGCATCGACGAATTTTCGGTCGTCCAGGAAACTCTTGACAATTAGCCAGCTGCAGTGAATAATTTTTTTGCTGCACCACTCCTCCTCTATGAAGCAAATCTCGGATGTTAGCCAATATCGGTTCGTTTCGGTTGTGTCTGAAACGATAAAACCACCATCTTAAAAACCAAATCTCCAAAACAATCGATCAATCGTTTCAGCCACTAATAACCGTCAACACATTCACGTAACTGTTATTTCATCGATTAAATTAACAATTTATTTTTCAAAAATTTTATTTCAAAATGAATAAACTGTTTTTTTTTTTTAAATTTAAATACTTACAGCGACGAAGCAAATATGTTCAGTCGTTTGTCGGTGAGTTGTTCGTTCCTCATTAGCGACCCATTGTCCGGCAACAAGTTTCTAAATTTATTCGGTTTATTTTTGTTCGAGAATGATGGATTCAAAACTTTATTTTGCGAATCGTTCATCGTCGAACATTCGTATTTTTGTTTTTTACGAATTTCCGAATCGTTCGACAATTCGTTCGAGTGTTTTTTCGCGTTGCTTTCACAACCATTCACATTCGCGTACGTTTTTGGCATCGGAATTTCGTCTCGTGAATCATTCGTGTGATTTGGCAATTCGTCAGTTGCAATTTCACGTTTTTTCAATTGTTCGTTCGACTTGGTTTTAACGACTTTTTTTTTCAATTTTTTTCGTTTCTGAAAATTCCAAACGTATTTTGGAATTTCGTCAACGTTTTTCGTTGATTCCACGGGTTCGCGAACGGTTTCTGTAACGTTCGTCGTTTGTTCTTGTTCAATTATCTCGATATCTTTATTCCTCGCATCTTCGTCCTTATTCTTATCTTGTTCTCGTTCGCTTCTTTCCTCGGCTTCTGACATCGGTAGTAAACATTTGTATTTACTGAACGTCGATGCCAACAGCGCGTTCATTTTTTCCACTATCATCTGTCGTTCATCCGAATCGTCGTCCTGTCAAAGATAAATACAAACGGTCCATATTTTAAATTCATTTTTTTTTCGCTTATATTGTGCGAAATATTTTGTAAACGAATTTCCAAATAAATGATTTAGACATTCATTTGTAAACAAATAAAAATGGCAATTGATGAATTCATGAACGAATCAAGTTGAAAAATTATCTGTGAATAGATTCGATTTAGTTTTATTTGATGAATTTGGAAATTTAATTGTAAACAAAATTAATTTTGCAGGACATTGACTCGAAGATAAATCAATTTATTCAAACAGAAAAATGTAAAAAATGAATGAAGAAAGAAAACGAAAAATTCAAAGAATTCAAAAATAAATGAATACGGCTATCGAAAATTTTGGAATAGAATAATTTTGTCGATTCGTGAACTTGGATGTAAATCAAAATGGCAATGAATAAAATTGGAAATAAATTAATTCGACAATCAATAAATTCAACGATAAATTCGTTTGACAAATTCATTTGGAAATCATTGTGTGAAATAAATTATTCGAATATTAATTCGCATCCTCTGCATCGAATCAATAGAGCTCATAACGGATTGTTTGATCGATCAGTAAAAAAAAAATAAAAAAATATATCCACGCAAAAAATCTCCAATCTGTAAACTTACATCATAATCACTCGATTCATTCGCAATTGTGATACTGCGATCGGTGCTTGCCTCGTCAGATCCATTTTCCCGCGTGGCCACAGCCTCCGAGGCACACTCACGATCATCCCTCGGTACCTCCCTGGCTCTCAAAACAATTTTGTTCAATCGAAAAATATTTCTCTGAAACAACGACGTCGTCGGATAGCAACAAGCAAAAATGCCTCTGTTATCGATCGGCAATTTTTTCGCAACATTAATCAACTCGTGATCGGTCATCAAATAGCTACAACTCTCATCCGCATATCGAGCCTCGGAATCGCGCCAACGATGCAATTCCCTCAACGCCCACAATTGTCGTTTGTCCAAATTTTTTCCATATTTTTCACACAAATAATTGCAACTGTCTTCGTTCCAAATGGGTTTCGCATAAATGCGTTTACACACTTCGGTGCTATAATCGTAAACGATTTTCATGAATTTCAATCGATCACGATCGGCGTCAATGAGATCATTGACCAGTGAGTCTTTGATGCGAAGCAAATGATGCGTATGGTGTCTGGCGTGTTTCACGAGTTCTTCGGGCAAAGGTCTCACGCGCCAATCGGCCAATCGATAATGCTCGTTAAATTCCACATTGCAATATTTTTTCATCAAATCTTTCACGGTCGAACAATCGCGATCGAGCAGTTTGGCAGCTCGATGAGTGTCGAACATATTTACCACGTAAATCGACAAATCGCGTTGCAATTGCGTCAAATTCGTACGAGCATCGTGAAATACTTTGAGAATCGTGGGTTTTGTGAAAACTCGATTGAGCACGTGCAAATGGGAACGAAGAGCGATTGTGTCGATGAGATAATCCGTGTCTCTCGTTGATATGTGCATCAGACACGTCAGACCTTGAAACGTTCGATAATAATGATGTTTCGTGTCCACCGCAATTTCATCGTAATGCGACAAATCGTCGCAAAGAATTTTCACATCCTCGGGTTTTACGATGAAAATCAGAAGAGTATTGTCCAATGATTTGCAATCCACGGGTTCGATCTTCGTCAATTGTTTTTGGGGAATCACGAATTCGTTCAATTCGTCGGCCCACGGATGACGCGGAGCTTCGGGATTTTTCACGTCTTCGGGAAAATTCTTTGGAGGTTTCAGGGAATTTGGTTTTTCTGAGATTCGCGGATACCAAAGTTTTTTGCTATTGTCGATGATGTCTTCGAACGTCGATTGCGGCTTTCCCACGTTTTTCGCCACCGAATAAGATAACAAAGATTGACATCTGGCAGGTCCGTAAGCCGCGGTCGTTGCGGTCCAAGAATCGTTGCTATCCGCGGGTTCGGAAACTGTCAACGAAACTACTGGTTTTATCGGCGTTCCGTCTTCCGTGTTCTTGCAAACTGCCTGCAGATATTTGTAGACGAAAAAAAATACATTCTTGTTTGTTTTTTTGTTTTTTTTTAGTTCGGGACGACTGAAACGCTTGACGAGGGAGACTGTACACTGATCTTTTTAGGGAACAAGTAATTTCGAGTGGAATATCTGTTGAAGTAGGGATTGGGGAGACTTGGTTTCCCTCTTAGAAAAAACTAAGTACCCGTGGGTCCTTTTACCCGGAGAGAGGAATTTTTCCGATCGTTATTTTATCAACAGTAAAACGTTAAAGTCGCGGTATGTTTCCCGAATGATTCAGTGTTACAGATCGCAAACTTTTTTTGACAGTGAGTAAAAATCGCAAGCTTTTCTTGACAGTGAGTAAAATTATGGTTTTGACTATTTTCGAGAGCTATCTTTGTTGTAATGTTTTGCTCACTTTCATGAGTCAAATTTGTATGCATACTGGATATATATATCAGTATATATTTGTCTATAATGTACTTTTTAGGATTTTGTTGCGTATTTTGTTCATATTCCGTTATGCTCAATACAAAAATTCAAAAAATAATAAAAATTTGCTTTCAAGAAACGGATGGAAAAATTAATTAATAACAATTTATGACAATAAATATGCATATTTATTGTATTCAAAATGTCAATTGAATTTATATGACAATGTTCTTTGCAACGTTTAAATAATAATAACTATTTGAACCAAAATCACACATCTTGAACTTAAAAACCCTAATATTTGTTTTTATGTTAATATTTAGCTGAGATATTAATTTTTTTGTTAAACTATTTTTTGTCGATTTTCTTCAATTAAAAATAGTTATGGCAAAACATTTTTTTTTTCAATAAGTAACTGAAAAAACCCATTGGACCATAAAGTAGATACCCTAAGAAATATTCCAGATTTTTTTTTTAGATTTTTCGAATACTTTTTACATATAAAAAATACAGTCTACAGAGAAAACCGCTTAATAGTCCCAATATCGGGGGTCTAAATAGGCGGGACTGGACTATTGAGCGGTTGATCGATTGACCAATGACGGAACAGTTCAATGTATTTGTGTTAGTGTCAAATTACTTCGATTGGAGGATAAAATTGCTTTGATTGGAGGATCATTTGATCACAAGATATCTCGCGAGGGGGCGCCATGTTGTAATATTGGGAGTTTGACTATTGAGAGGTTTTACTGTACGGACGTCGGGTTTATATGCTTACATCGCAATCGACGAGAGTAAGGTTAGAATCGCACGCAGATTCGCAGTTCTCGTTATCCTTAGGTTTTTGAACATCTTCACCAGCAACGTAGCCCAGCTCGACTATTGCTTCCATGAAATTCAAAAGTTTTTTCAACTCCGCGTTCGACAGTGACAAATTTTTTGCGTCTTCGATGCCATTGCGAACCGCCTTGAACAAGTGCTTTAACAGAAAATCATCAGAAAAGGAAATGAATTTATCGTGTAGTCATTTGTTTGGATTTGGTGCTGTCCACTTTCTGTATATAATTACCAAACATTTCCCAACTCATCCAATTTTGTATATCGGAAAACGAATTTTCAAATTTTCCCACGCATTTCGCTCTGTTTTATATCGACATTGTCGTCATCTGCATTATCGACTTTCGTGTCAAAATAACTGTCGCCATCTGCATAGTTTTTCTGGTTTTTTTTTCTTTTTTTTTTCAATCGAGACAAGTAGAAAAGTTGGCGATGGACAACGTTTATTGATTTTCTAAAATTGATTCCGGATCTGCAATACCGACCGCGACGAAGATCACAAAATCCTAATTCGCGGGCTTGCCGCTGCCTTGCAGCGCCGCGATCTCAGAACGTTCTCAAAGTTTTTTAGTCGAAGCTCAACGAAAAATCGAGCATTGTTTCGCGTCGTATTACCGCAAACGTTAATTTTCCCGGCCTCGAATGACACAAATATTCCAAACGAACGAGAAAAACAATTGCCGGTGATAATTCACAAAATCGAATTACAGTGATATCCTCATCGTCGCGAAATGGCTAATCCAAATTTGTTGGACATGATGGAGGAAGACGCGGCTGACTTACTATTTCCAAAAGGTACGTCGACTAATAATTCCACATTTGTAATTATGATGACATTGACAGTCTGACAATGTTTAACCTATAAACGACGACGAAATGTGAGCAAAAGATAGGTCGGGGGCGAGGGAAAAGTAACAAGTAGGAAGGAACAACAAAAAATATTCGACAACAACGACGCAAAATGACCAATCGACGCGTCGTCAGTTTCACACGGAGGCTTCTACAGTGATATAACTTTTCTTGCTTTCAGAAAGCTCGTCGAGCGTCGTTGTTTCCAAGAACAACAACGACGCCGACTGCGATTCAGATAAATATCTCGAAGTGTCGATTGTAACAGACGAGATATTCGCTTCGGAGCCAATTTGTCGTTGTTGCAAAACAATCCTGTCCGAGCCTTATGTCAGATGCGCCGAATGCAAAGACATAGATATTTGTCTAATTTGTTTTTCAAACGGTCGCGAGATTAACGATCACAAAAACGTTCACAATTACGTCATAGCCAAGAACGAATTTCCATTGATAGACGATTCGGGTTGGAGCGCGAGACAGGAATTGGAACTGTTGGACGTGTTGCAGGATTGCGGTTTTGGCAATTGGACGGACGTAGCCAGACGAATGCCGGAAAAAACTGCGGACGAATGCAAAACCCATTACATGAATCATTACATAGATCGTCAGAGTTTGCCGGGTTTGCCCAGAATCAAGGAAACCAGAACGAGCCTGTTTGGTTGCGAACCCGTGCCTTACATGTTCAAATTGCAAGATTTGGAAGAACCTCCCAGATACACGCCCAATTCGGCCAACGGTCGATTGTTGGCCGGTTACAATCCGGCAAGATCCGATTTCGAAATTAATTTCGACAATCACGCCGAACTTCTGGTATCCGATCTCAATTACAAAGAGTTCGAACCCGATGATTCCGACTATCAATTGGGCATAAATCTTCAAGCCGCCATAGTACAGGCTTACAACAATCGACTCAAGGAACGTACGAGACGAAAAAAAATAGTTCGCGATCACGGCTTGCTGGCTTTCAGAAAAACCATGTCCTGGTTGCAGAGATACGAAACTACGGTGACGCGCACCGTCGCCGAAAGACTATTGACGTTCATGCAACTCGTGGACGGAATCGAATTCGACTACATAGTCGAGGGACTTCATCGCGCGGGCGAGATAAAAAATTATTTTCACAAACTCGTGGATTATCGAAGAAACGGTTTGAAAAAATTTCACAGCGTCGTTATGTTCAAAAGATTGTCGAAATTGCGTCAGGAGAATGACAAAGATAGAAAACAATATTTGAACAACGCCGATTACAGTTGGAAAAGCGTTTTGCCAGATTCTGCGGCGAGTCCGATCGTGACGTTGCAATCGATCACGTCCTCGCGAAAAATTCCACCGCCTTTGGAGATTCAAGGTCTGCCGGGCAGCGACAAACTCACGAATTTGGAAAGAGAATTGTGTTCGAACGCGCGTGTCGTACCGTCGAGTTATTTCGAGTACAAACGCATACTCACCAACGAGAACAAAAAAATTGGATCGCTGAGATTGGCTCAGGCTCGTGTTTTGTTGAAAATCGATGTGAACAAGACGAGAAAGATTTATGATTTTTTAGCCGATCAGGGATACATCAACAAACCTCCTCAATGATCGATTACCAACGAAATTTCATAAACATTTTTTTATAAATAATATCATTAATGTTAATATTAATTTTATATTTAAGTATAAAATAAAAACGTGATATTAGCGGTAAAATGAATTTTTCAATGATAATAAAAATATTGGACAAATCAAGATTGCGAATATCGATTTTTTTCCCATTCGTATTGTTATTATAAATTAATCATAATCATTATACAAACGTGACAATATTTGTTACCGCATGATAATTAATCGTAGTCATCTAAAATATATTATAACGTTCGTCTTTGAATGTTTTTCTTCAGTCAAAAACCATTTGTCATTAAGATAAAAAAAAAAAAATTCAAATCAAATTTGTGTTATCACGAGAAAACCTCGATTTCGTTCGATAAATTTTGATGGGGAAAAAAAAAACAATTATTCTCTTTCTCCAGAATTCGACAACGCCGAAACGCTGCTGATATCCGAAGTGCACATGCTATTGGAACACAGAAAAGCTCAAAACGAATCGGCCGAGGAGGAACAAGAATTTTCCGATGTCTTCATGAAGAGTCTCAATTACACCGATCGTTTTCGAAAATTCAAGAATAAGGAAATCATGACAGCTGTCAGAAAGTACGTAAAACCATTGAGCCCATTACCTCAGCGAATAATCCATCGAAAAATGGTTGAAACAACGACCCCCCCAAATTTTCATCAACGAAATTTGCAAAACTTTTAGCCTGCTCATGCAAAAAAAGCTTCACAAGTTTGAGCTCGCGTCGTTGGCCAATCTGTGTCCGGAAACGCCGGAAGAGGCTAAAGCGTTGATCCCGAGTCTGGAAGGACGTTTGGAGGACGAAGAACTGAGAACCATACTGGACGACATTCAAACCAAACGTTCGCTGCAATATTGATTCACACGCATCATCATTATAACCTCATTACCAGCCTATATTCATAACCACACGATAAACGTCTTGATATTTCGTAAAAATGTTTTGTATTCTTGCCGAGGGATTGAGGGACAAAAAAAAATGAGCAGATGGAGAGCAGCTCAACGATTTCGCGTCGTATTCTCCTCGTAGATTAACGATACGACCCTGTCTCATAGTGTTACGCTACGAAAAAGTCAACGGAACTTGTGTATACGTATGATGGGCTCACGATGCAACTCGGAAACTAAGACCCGTAGCGTAAATTCCTTTTGATTATCGTACTGGGAAGATACTCTGCTTCAGCATACACGACCCTGACTAGAATCGATCGGTAACACGTTTGGTGCAGCTAACAATTTCAGATTGTACGTTCTGTCTCCTGTACTTTGTCGTTCAATGTTCAAAACAAGCAAAATTTAAAATGCATATTTTCCACGTATGTTCGCATCTCTTACCTGCATCTCGCGAATAGTATCGGCTGACATACCGGGAATCGGCTTTTGCACACCGGCTCTTTTTATGAGTCGACCTCTGTAATCAAGAAAAAAATTGGCAACAATGTAGGTTCGATTCTCGTAGTCGATGATGAGCGTTAAAAACCAGTTTTTTTTTTTTTTTTCATGGGACTTTGAGAGCTATGATTTGAGGTTATGACATTGTTTATACGAAAATCTCGTAGATTCTCAAAATCAAAATCTCGGATCATGAATGTTTGACAATAGGACTGATTGATACTGTACTTTTTATGTACATATGTACCTCGTTCTCCATCTCCATTTTCGAGACCGATGACGGGCTCTGTTGCGACTGCTACCCATTGTTTCACAAAGGAGTTACAGCGCTATTTTCATTATTGGTTAGTTTTTTCCTAATGATATATTAAATAGAACGACAATGTAAACACGTATATAATTGGATTCATGACAATGTTCTGTCAGACGGTTACGAACGACTTGTTCCTAACCTAAACTGAGGGACAGATGGGGACTTGGGGACAGACTAGTCTGAACCTGCGCGGAGGGGAAGCAGTTGTCAGTTGAGGTTCATAAATAAGCGATCACGAAAGAACGGCCGGTTACCGCATAAACATGTGGAGTCGATATTGAAGTGGTGGGGGAAGCGAGAGAATGCAAAAGTAAGGTTATGGTGCTACTTCGACAGGTCACGATGAGTACGAGAGAAACAGTGCTATAGGAGCTCACTGCGGTGCGACAGAGAACCAGAGACAGTACGTAGTTCATCACTTCAAGGTTATGCGCCACTGCTCCGTCGGTAACGGAAAACTGTAAACCATTGTTCTCGGTAACGATTGATCTTTACGATGAGAATCAAGAACGTTCGACTGCCTCTGAAGATTCACGAGTCAACCGTTCTCGTCTTTAACCCGAATGCTTAATCATGATGAAGATTGATAGGTTTTAAAGATTAAGATATCTCCCTCGCACTCGTAGCAATCTTTTCTTTTCTTGGTAGGAGCGAAAGAATTCCTTCATTACCGACGTTTTTGGCGTGATATATTTACACGGCGGTCCACACGGATGATGCTGTGCTTTTAATTTTTGCATATCAATGCTCATTCTTATCTCCAGACTGATGTGCAAGACGAATTTTTTTCATAAGAAATACGTGCCACAATGAGTACCGGAACTTCGTTAAGCTCTCATCGCATTAACAGTTATCACGATAAACTACACAATGAGACATCTTGTGTGTGATAACGAAAATATCGTGGATGAGTCGTTTGCGTCTTCGACTCACGACGTCGATTCGAATCGTGAAATTCTCATTGAGACTTCTTACGATCCTAAAATCGTCGTCGACATAGCAAGTTTGATTGACGATGTGGAACGTAAGGGAGAAAAAAAAATTTGTCTCGAATTATTTCCGAGCAAGAGAGACGACAAGTTTTATGAAAGGTCAGTCGAGAGCACTTGCCGTTCAGTATGTGCTGAATGGTAGTTTTATCGGACAAGTTTTCCGGGAGTTTTGAAAATTCGTATTTTTTTAGAGATTTTCTTCTTCTCGAATTTGAACTTTGCCACCTCGTACCTTTGTCGCTCGCAGCGCCATATTGGAAAAATGGCCCCCAAAAACCATTTTTTTTACAATATTAACTTTCCGACTCATTTTGGGATGAAAATAGTTATGTGATAATTTGAGGGGGTTTTCTCATGTGTATATCCGTTTTCGAGGTGATTTTTTGGGAAATTAAATTTAGAAAACGAAATTTGGAATTTCGAATGAAATGCTTTGAAAAAATTCGAAGATGTTGCTTCAAACATGTGTAAATGTAACTGTGAATTACTCACACTGTATATTTAACCGTTTTTCTAAATTTAATACCTAAAAAATCACCTTAATAATGGATATACGCATGAGAAGAACTTTGGAGAAAAATTCCCAATTTCCACAAACCCCTTTTTTCTAAGTATTAAATAGAATAATGGAATTTCTTTAAGAACAATGATGAAATTTCTTTAAGATAAATGATGGAATTTCTTTTGAAAAAAATCGTCGGTGCTTCAGATACTTTTTGGAAGTTAATCGATCGTTCTCGCCGCTTTTTTACTCATTAACCTGGCACGACGTTCACCCGAGCGACGAAAATTATTTTCCGCTCGAAGTTCTAAAGAGTTTTCCCAATAATACAATTCTGCACCTGACTGCTTGTAAATTGACACGAAGTGAAGTCGTGAAGATCTTGGACAACGTTCTACTGCAAGGAAAGACGACTTTGTTCTTGTTGAGAGGAGGTAAAGATTATTAACGTTGATTGAATTTAATGATTGAAAATCATAAAAATGTACGATATTAATTAACAGACGACTGTAAGGTGTCTGGCGATTTTGTCCATGCCATTGATTTGGTAAGGTTCGTGCGTGATCGTTACGGATCGAAGTTTGGGGTATGTGTGGCTGGATATCCACAGATGCATCCGGAATCGACCTCGAAACAGATGGATTTGATGCATCTCCGAGATAAAGTAAGAGATGCGATCGGCAGAGTGGCTGAAAAAAACAATTTATCTCAAAATCTGAATCGATTAGAATTTTTTCCATCTTCTTATTCTTGTTAATTGGACTCGACCATAACATTTTTCTTTATCATTGAATCAATTTGTTTGCATGGAATCGAATTTGTTTCATCAAATGAGATGAATTTGTTTTCATGGATCGAGTCGATTTTTTTAGTTATTTTCAATTTTGATTACCAAAAAAAAATGTGTTCCATTGAATGAAATTTCTAAATAAAATTCTGTCTATCCAATTAAATTTTAGTTATTTAATTATTAGATACAATTTTTTTCATTTTTCTATCGAAATAATTTTATTTGGTCATCGATAAAAAATAAATTGGCCAAAAAATCCCTAAGGCATTAAATTTCCACAACTGTTTCGCGGCCCGACGATCTTGTCTGCTTCGCAGGTGAACGCAGGTGCCAATTTCATAATAACACAAATCTTCTTCGAGTCCAAAGTCTTCATCGACTTTGTGAAAGACTGCAGAAGTCACGGAATCAACGTTCCCATAATAGCCGGCGTGTTTCCCATTCAAAATTACAAAAATCTTTGCAAAATGTCGAAAGTGTGCAAAATCGAGATTCCCGATTGGCTGATGAGGGATTTGCAACCAATTAGGAACAACGACGAAGCCGTTCGCGATTACGGAATAGCCCTGGCCCGGAAACTGATTACCGACATTTCCGCGAGTGGCGCTGCCCGCATATTCCACCTGTTCACTCTAAACAGGTGAGATGAATGCACATTCTCCCTCGAATGCCCACGGTTCTTATTAGTCGGCGACTAATGAGAACCGAAAAAGAAATTACAATATAAAAAATTTCGTTTAAGGCCTTATACACGCGATTTCGCCGATTTTCGAAGGTACTTTTCTAGACGCGGTTTAAAAAATGTCAACCATTCTTTTTCCTCAGCTCATCCACAGCAATGGACGTCTCCAGAAAATTATTCGACTGAACGGAATCTTCAAATGAAGAATTTTGATAACGCAACTAATAAATATATTTTCTTAAAAAATAAACAAATATATATAAGTATACTTGAAAAATAAATAAATATATTCTGAAATAACGCATAACGAACCGTCCAACTGATAGTTCTAACTCGAACGAAATAGAAGAACAACAAAAAAAAAACGAAAACAACGAAAAAGAGCACCTAGCGTCAATGGAATGCAGCCGCCCCTTGGGTCACGTGGGTCACCTGGACCTTCAGGACCTTCGGGACGAATCATCGTAGTTTATCGGTCAAACCGGTCAAACCCATCGAAAACCTTACCGTCCTCGATTGTCCTCATCCACCGATCCATGGCCATTCAGCTCGAAAAACAAAACGAACCGACCAAAAAAAAAAAATTAACCAAAAATCCCCGGAATTTACGGATGAAGTGGGGTTAGGTTGCATTTTTTTTTTCGTTTGTTCTCGAATGTGGAATGTTATTACCGCATCATCATCGTCTACGGTCTTATCACCAGTCGCAATCCCACACCCATCTCTACACACACACACGCACACACACACACACACACACACACACACACACACACACACACACACACACACACATATGTACATAACTTACGCTACGTGTTGTAAAATACGTAAACCTTTTTTTTTTTTCATTCTATCTTTCTCTATATTTTTCTCTTCTCAGTCGATTCCTCTCGTTGGTTCGAATCGGAAGGTGTGGAAAAATCGTCGAACTGTGAATCGCGCGCGTGTGACCTTCCTTTCCGACGCCCTGCCCCCCGCCCCCCTCCTCCCTGGACCCATCCACCGTCGCGTCGTCGCCCCCACTCCGTCCCCGTCGGGCTTCTTCGACGCACCGTGGCGCATGCGCGGTAGTGCGTCCGTGCGCCGCGCGCGGGCGTAATGCCAGCCAGTGAGGGTCGCGCGCGTCGTCTTGCCCAGGGGGGAGGGGAGGGAAGAGCGTTTGGTGGGTAACACACACACACACACACACTTCTCGATACACGATCGTCTCATAAAACGCGAGTTGGGCGCCAGAGCTAAGCGCGTTCGGTCCGGTTCCGGTTTCTTTTTTTTCTCACTATATCATCGTCAAAATTTTCACATTCAACAACGGTTTTTATTAATACTCAACGTTTGTTAAACGATCGTTAATCGATATCCGAAAAAAAAAAAACAACACGAAATTATATTAATATCAACGAAAATGGCATTGTTTCGTTTGAGCGCGGTGCGCTGCCTGGAAGTTCAGGTGAGTGAGACAAAAAAAAAGAAACAAAAATAATAATAATAATAATTGGAACAAAATTAAAATTGAATAAGACATATGTATATATGTTTTTTTAATAGAGAGTGAAAATGCGAATATAATGTTGGTTGAGGGGTACGATCGATGACGATGAGGGATGAGTGAATGCTAGAAAAGAAAAAAAAAACTATTTCCGAGATATTTGTCGTTTGTTAGCGACCATTTGTATTTTTTTCTTTTTTTTCAATCTTTCATTTATTCGATTATTTTTTTTTCTGGTCGAACGTATCGAACGATGAAATAAGTGTGTGCATATGTGTGTGTGTGTGTGTGAATATAAATATGTATATTTATATATACATGATCACACGTGTCTATATAGCAATTTCGGAGCAAACGAAATATTCAAATGCAACATTTGCGACCAACTGACTAACCCCACTCCGGGCCTCGTGTTGCGTTTCGGTCACGGGCCGGGGGGGGGGGGACACTTTGTTACGTTCGAAAGTTGCCATTTTCGTTTTGCGGTGTAACGAAAACATTTTATTTTTATTTTTCTTTCTTCTATTTTTCATTCGTCTATTTTTGGATTTCACGTTATTCAAAAGAGAAAAAAAAATCTTGCTCTCAATATTTTTCACGTTGGCGTCCATTTTTTCATTTCATTGAAAAAATAAATGAATAAAATTCTGTGGCTTATTGATATATCTTTTTATTTTGTATCGTATGAAAACGGGAGTCTGTAATTCAGATGTGATGGGAGGAAAAAAAGAGGAGAAAAAATTCAAACTATTTCGTGAAATGGAGTCGGTTGAAACGGCAAAGCAAAGCCCGCAACCTTATCGACCGGATTCCGTCGTTCCCAAAGCGGGTGACCCAGCCACGCGGCGCAGGGGGAGAGGGGAGTTTGCACTCTCGGACGCGACATTTTCAACCTAAATTTTCATGCCTCGCGGCGTGGCCAATGGTCGTACTCCCTCTGTCAATCACACTCTCGACCTCTCCCCCCTCTCTCTCTCTCTCCCACTTATTATTTTTCTCTCTTTCTTACTCTCACTTATTATTTTCCTTTCTCTCTCTCTCTCTCTCTCTCTCTCTCTCTCTCTCTCTCTCTCTCTCTCTCTCTCTCTCTCTCTCTCTCTCTCTCTCTCTCTCTCTCTCTCTCTCTTTCTCTCTCTCACTTATTCTTTTTCTCTCTTTCTCACAGTCTCACTAATTATTTTTCTCTCTCACTCACATTATTTTTCTTACTTTCTCATCGTCTTACTAATTATTTTTCTCTCTCTCACTAATTATTTTTCTTACTTTCTCTTTCTCACTCATTATTCTTCTGGTCTTTCGTTCGCTCTGACTGATTCTCTCTCTCTCTCTCTCTCTCTCTCTCTCTCTCTCTCTCTCTCTCTCTCTCTCTCTCTCTCTCTCTCTCTCTCTCTCTCTCTCACTGTTTCTTTTTCACTTGCTTTCTCTCTCTCTCACACACTGATTTTTTTCTCTTGCTTTCTCGCTGTCTTCCTCTCTCTTTCCGTCTTTCTCTAGATTTAACGACCATAACAGGTTTCACGTCCCTCGGTCCCTTTTGGAAAAGGCCATCTTGTCATTGTCAATCGACTGCATCATACTACAGCCAATGAGAGACGCCCCCGCCCCTCCCCTCAACTCTCCCCTAAAATTCTTAATCCTCAAAATTCCTTCGCCTCGGGCGTCCGTAAAACTTTCACCCCAAATAATATAACCAAACCTTTTTCAACCGCGCCTTATACTCTCGCATATCTCATCAACTCAAAAATTATGATGGATGAAAAAAAAAAAATTGGTTTCGCCCCTTCGGGATTCGAACCCTCGATCCATCGGGTTCGAAACAATTACGTAACCTGACACACGAGAGAGAGCCCACGTTAACCCGTGAACGTTGTGCGAAAAAAATATGCGACCGCGAAAAATCGGTTGATCCGTCTCTTATCGTCGAGGTCTCGTGTGTGATTACTTTGAGGCACACGGAACGAACCCGATTACGATCGCTCACCTCGTCGTACACGTTACATTCGCCATCGTAAATCACAGAGTCGCTGTTGTCGTCGGGGTTTATCGTGATTCTCGATTGGCGACAGAAAAATAATGGGTTTGAATTTAAAAAAAAAAAGCTGAAGCCCTCGCATTATGAAATGTCTTGTGCAGCGATGCTGTTGTCGGGGATAGCGAGAAATTTATGGGGAAATGAAAAATAAAATGTAGGTCTAATTGCCGGTGAAACGTTTGTCTTATCATTATTGATAAATTACTTAAATTATTCATTTATTTATTTCTTTTAAAATATATTCGACAGCATTATTTTAGAGACCTCTAGTCCGAATCAAAAATTTAGTATGCAATGGTTTCATTACTGTTGCTGTTATTGTTGTTGTCATTATTATTATTATTAATATTATTGATATAATTATTTATTTACTTATTCATTCATTTATTTCTTATCGAATAGTTTCAACAGCATAATTTTTGAGGCACTTTAGTCTGAAGCAGAATTATAGTTCGCAAGCTACTGCGATGGTTAAATTACTTTTGTTATAATTGCTATTATCATCGTTATCAATTTCTTTATTTATTTCCTGTTGAATAGTTTTGAAAGCATAATTTTCGATACCTCGATTGACTGCCAAAGTTCCATCATTATTGCTTTTTTATAATAATAATAATAATAATGATAATAATAATAATAATAACAATATTTTTTATATTAAATTGTCTTGACAGTCCAATTTTGGAGATCTCTGATCCAAAAGAAATTATTATTATTATTATTATTATTATTATTATTATTATTATTATTATTATTATTATTATTATTTTGAAGAGCCCGCAAGCGTTTCGCAGCGTCGTAAGATTTTCAAGGTGACTCGGCGTCATTGACCTCATTCCTTTTCTTCTTCTTTTTTCTTCATCGAATCCGAATCTCGTTGTCGGATTATAAAATTGGAATTTTTTTTTTTAATCACGAGATAAAATGTAATTCACGGTTCTTGATAAATGATTAACGAGATTGAACGTAGTATCATTAGCCACATTGAAAGAAAAAGAAAAAAGTTGAAATTAATTTAATCGAGGATCGATGAGAACGCATTACGAAAGTCAGGTTGAAGCCGGCTATGGAATTTTTTCGGGGGTGCATCGTTCATTGAGCCGAAGGATGTAAGTGATGCACGGGTTTTTCGTGTCGCAACCGACGAACCTAATATTAGAACCGCGAGGGACTTTGAGAGCCACGTTTTACTGATCCACTCTCCTGATCCACATTATCGACTAGCGCGTATTCTACTCCACTTATCACCGGTCTCGAACCGACGCACCTGGCCCCCCCTCGATGGCTCTGGCTGACTTCGAGGGTGTGCCAATTCGCGGATCGCGATATTGTGAATGTGTGACGATATTTTTTTTTTTTTTTTTTTTTTTTTTTTTAGTTTCATCGACCTCGCTCACGTATCTTAATACTGACCTTCTCTCTGCCCATCATTCTCTTTCCCTTCCATCTCTATCCCACTTTTTCAGGAATAAGCAATGTATTCTATGAAAATTTATTTCAAATACTTTTTTTTTTTTTTTTTTTTTTTTTTCAATTAATAACTATTATTATTATCGATATTTTTTTTTCAAATTAATAACCATTATTATCATCGACAAATAAATGACATTATTACGTTTTTTCATTTTCTTCATAATTATAAATAATTCAGATGCATTAGTTTCTTCTCTCTTCATTATCTACGTTTTTGATATTTAGACAGAGTCATGCTAATTGCACTCATACTAATTAACATGTCATACTAATGACACTCTAATCTTTCTATCTAACTCTGAATGCACTTCTTTTTTTTTTAATCATAAAAGCTAATGACTGTAAAAATTACCGAATCAGCCGAAAAATTCATCTCCTTGTTATTCAGTTTGTTTTTATTTCTTTTTTTTTGTTCTTCATTTTTTTTTCTTTTGCCAAATAATTGTTTTTTTTAATTTGTTTTTTTTTTCACTTTAATCTTCGAATAACGTATAATTTTTTCTTCTGTCTCACTCTATGGGTATAACGATTGATTTGGTATAATCGATTTGACGATGAAATCGTGATAATTCGGAATGAGGAATATAAAGATGAGATAATGTGTGCGCCCGAGACTGATGTGCAAACGGGTCGCGCCTAAACCATTACCTAACTGTGCGACGGTGATGGGTTCTCGGCCTTCTTTTTCGCGATCGCGTAACCAAACCTATTTCAGTGTCGCTCGTCTGTGTGTGTCTTCTGAAACTTCATTCGCCACAGCCAAACTCGTTTCGTTCTTGTATCTCACATCTCGTTTCACGGACGAATTTTAAATCTCGACTTTACACAACCTCGAATCAAGTCCCTCGGACAACAAAAGAAAAATTATTTTTTCTCCAATACGAAATTTAAAAAAAATGTATTAATTGTTTTTTATTTAAAAAAAAATGATCCAATACATTGTTTTGAATAATCAGATAAAAAAATGTCGTTCGGAAACGCAGACAATCAATCGTGTTGGTTTTTAACTGTTTTTTGTTTAAAAAAAAAAAAAAAAGTGTCAGTCAAATCAAATTTTATTCCGAACGCCGATCGAAGAAATGAGAATCCGATTAACCGTGAGAAATGCGTATTTGCAAATGGCTCGTTTCGTTATCTTTTTTTTTTTTTTTAATTTATTTTTAATTTTAATTTTTCGTCGCGATAAAAAACGATCTTTATCATCCGTATCGCGACGGTCAAAACATTTTTACGCGAAATGGTTCGACAGTCATAATATTGTCGAAAAAAAAAAAATGATTGAGATCTTTGAAAAGTTGAGATTTAAAGAAAAATGTTATTTCGTATTGAATTAAATAATTGAATTGTTCTGTTTGGTAAATCATTATTATTATTTCGATACTCGATGGAAATTCGTCGAAAATGGAATTCAATGAATGCGATCATTGTTCAATGAGTGTGATTGCAACCCCCCCCCCCCCCCCCCCCCCCCTTCTCCCCCCTCCTTGCCCTCACTGACTCGAAAATTGAAACCAAGTGAAACGAATGCTGAGGGGTAATCTCGGAGACCTTCGGGAGACTGGGGCAATGCCAAACACAGTTACCCACTGTGCTTTCGTCAGCGAAAACTGCCCCCCCCCTTCCTCTGCCCTCCCTGCCCCCGCGACCGAAGGGGATGATGTTGGAAACGTGTATATAGATAACGCGAATCGATAGACCCAGTTTGACGTTTTGTGGACACGTATTATGCGAGACGGTGAATAATGGAACCGTGCACCGACCTATATTCAAGTCTGACTGTACTCGACTCAGCATTTATTTATTTATTTATTTATTTATTGATTCATTTGTTTATTTATTTATTTATTTATTTTTTTTTAAATTTATTTTTTTATTTTTTTATTTATTCATTTATTCATTTATTTATTTTTATCACCATCAACCTCTCTCTTTATTTACAGTAAATATTAAATTTCTGATACATGTGTGATCGATCTGATTTTTTTTTCTTTCTCGGCATTAAATTGCGATAATATTAACTAATGTTTCGGAAAAATAATTTTAATCACGAAACAATGATCATAAACAGGCCATCGAAATCCCATCGATTTGAAAAATCAAGACAAGTGACAACCGATTATTGGACTTTTTTCTCCCCCCAATACACGAATCTATACAGTTTTGGAAAAAAAAATCTCTCAAACCATTTTTTTGACGACCTGTAGAAAAATTAAAGCGAACCAATAGAAACTTCCAAATGGGATGAAGTTAGATACGACGACCATAGAATACTCGGTAACTCGGGAATAATTCAGAAGGTTCGATTGGCTAACGTTATTTTTCTACAATTCATCAAGAATAGTAAAAAAAATGATTTTTTGTTCTCGAATTTTTTTACCTTATTTTCTGAAAAATTGCAGCTGATTTATTATTTTCGAAGTCGGATTCGTATTCTATGGGGAAAAAAACCCATGAGAATCGGCGGTCAGTGTCTTAACCTTTTTTTTTTGTTTTTTTTTGTTGTCTTTTTTTTTTAACCTGTGTAATCGACATTGATCGTATCAATCTTAAATTTTCTTCAAAAAATGTTGTTCGAATATTAACCCTTCGACTGCACACTTCCGCCACCGATCTTATAGAACTGCATACAGGGTCAAAACGACCCAACGCGATTTTCAAACCGTCATATCTCGGTAAATATGCATTTTTTCGTTTTTTTTTTGTAGTCTTTTTTTTTGTAGCCAATTATGTATACTTTATGGCCCAAAACTTGATTTTGGCCGAAAACGATCATTATATAAATGCCAAAACATGATGACCCCCTTCCTATGTGATACAATTGACGGAAGAAAACTTGGTGGGTCATAATGACCCCATATGCAGTCTAAGGGTCAAGATCCATTTTGTTCATCGTGATTGTCACGATGAGGATGTGATAAGATTTTCTTCAGGATCATAATTCACAGACCGTGATTGTCGCAGGATGTGAGTCGTGTGAGGAATCAGCTGGTTCATCAACGTGGTGTGTGTCCCCCATCGTCGTTAAACGTCCTGCACGTGTCACTCGTATTAACCTCGTTAAAAAGTTCAAGTCTTCCAATAGCGGCGAAGCCGCAGAGGGCACGGCGGTCAGGGGGGGAGGGGGGATTGAGAGAAATAAAAAGACATGACAAGTGGTAGGAAGATGGGAAGGGAAGGCAGGAGGTTTCAAGTAGGAAAGAATAAAAGCACGTAGAAGCAGTTTCTTCTAATTCCGATCAATTTGTTCGGATATAACGTAAAACTAAGAGAATAATGGAGGGTGGGGGGAAGGAGGGGGGGACCCAAAAGTACGAGTGACAGGGATCAACGAGATCATTGCTAAACGGTCACTCGTGATGATATGGAAACATTTCATTCGCGTTTCGTGTGCGCCCCACGTGGCGCGAAATATGGATTATCATTCGAGGTCTATGAAATCGTGTATCCTGTTTCGAATTCGACCCACCGAGTCCTCGCTATCGTCGTCTTTCCTGATATTATCAAACATTACTGCATTAGGTTTACTGGACGTTTTTTAAAAATGTTTTTTATTATTTTTTATGTTTATTATTATTATTATTATTCCACTCTTCTCGGACTTACACATTTTGTCCGGTGGTTTAGTAGAGAAACACGCGGACCATGGTCAAGCGTGTTCTCTTTACAACTGTTAAATTACATTATATTACACTTACGCTAATATAATACATGAATCTTATAGTCTATTATGTTACATTTATGCTAATCCAATACATGAATCTTATGGTACATTTAGGAACTTTCGAGTTAGTGAGCACGTATCTATAATAACGGATTTTTGTAGTTGAATGTATGTTTTCGGGTGAAGTTGTATGGCTCTAATGTATCTGTGAATATCGTGTGGTATGACTCCTGTAGATGATAGGATGATTGGTATTATTTCGACTTTTTCCTGGTGCCACATGTCTTTAATCTCTTCGGCTAGTTGAATGTATTTTTCTATTTTTTCTCCGATTTTCTTTTGTATGTTTCCGGTGTTTGGTATCGATATTTCAATGAGTTGGGTGATTTTCTCTAGCTTGTGTATGAGAGTGAGATCTGGTTTGTTGTGTGGTGTTGTCCTGTCTGTAGTGATGCTTCTGTTCCAGTATAATTTGTAGTGTCTGTTTTCAAGTATGTTCGGTGGTTGGTATCTGTATATGGGTGTGTGTTCTTGTATGAGGTTGTGTTTAATGGCCAGTTGTTGATGGATGATTTTTGCGACGTTATCGTGTCTTCTAATGTATTCTGTGCCCGCTAATATTGTACATCCGCTTGTAATGTGGTCGATTGTTTCTATATGGTGATTACACAGTCTGCATTTGTCTGTCGTTGTGTTGTGGTCTTTGATTATGTGTTTGCTGTAGTATCTGGTGTTAATGACTTGGTCTTGAATTGCGATCATAAATCCTTCGGTTTCACTATAAATATTGCTTTTTCTGAGCCACATGTTCGATGCTTGTTGGTCAATGTATGGTTGTGTCAGGTGGTGTGGGTGTTTGCCATGTAGTGTTTTTTGTTTCCAGTTTTCTTTCTTTACGTCCGTCGTTATAATATTGTCTGTAGGGTTGTATGTGTTGTTATTGAATTTTAGTGGTGTGGCTGATGTGTTTGCGTGGATGATTGCTTTGTGTATGTCGCTGGTTTGTGCTCGTTGTATGAAGTATTTTCTAAGGTTGTCTATTTGATTGTAGTTAGCGTTTCTGATGTCAATAAATCCTCGTCCTCCGTCTTTTCTGTCTATTGTGAATCTTTCTATTGCTGAGTGGATGTGGTGCATTCTGTGTTTGTAACATTCTGAACGTGTGAGGGTGTTAAGCGATTCTAGGTCTGTGTTGCTCCAGTTTACTATTCCAAAAGAGTATGTCAGTATCGGTATTGCAAATGTATTGATTGCTATCGTTTTGTTTTTCGCTGTTAGTTCCGTCTTCAGTATTCTAGATAGTCTGTGTTTGTATTGTTTCTTCAGTTCGTCTTTGATTATTGCGGGTTCGATTCCTATTTTCTGTCTGTAGCCCAGGTATTTGTAATCGTCTGTTTGGTTCATTGCTTCTATGCGATTGTTATTGTTGTTGTCGTCGAGTATGTAGTCTTCTTGTTTAGTTTGTTTTCCTCTAATTATACTGTTCTTTTTGCATTTGTCTGTTCCGAACGTCATGTTTATATCTGTGCTGAAAGTTTCTGTTATTTTAAGTAGGTGGTTAAGTTGGTGGTTTGTTGCTGCTAATAGTTTGAGATCGTCCATGTATAGTAGGTGGGTGATTTTGTGTGGGTGTGTTCCAGTGATTTTGTATCCGTAGTCTGTCTTGTTTAGTATGGTAGATAAAGGGTTCAATGCCAGGCAGAACCAGAAAGCACTTAGTGAATCTCCTTGATATATTCCACGTCTGATCGTTATCGGTTGTGATGTTATATTGTCTGTGTTTGTTTGAATGGTCAGTGTAGTGCTCCAGTTTTTCATTATCGTGTCCAGGAAATCTAATAATTTGGAATCGACTTTATATATTTTTAATATGTGAATTAACCATGAATGAGGTATGCTGTCAAAAGCTTTTTTGTAGTCTATGTATGCAAAGTGCATTGATCTTTGTTTGATTTTGGCCTGGTGTGTTATTTCTGTATCTATTATTAACTGTTCTTTACATCCTCTTGCTCCTTTGCAACATCCTTTCTGTTCTTCACTAATTATGTTGTTGTGTGTTGTGTGTTCGGTAAGTTTTTGTGTAATGATAGAAGTTAGTATTTTGTATATTGTCGGTAAACAGGTTATGGGCCGGTATTTTTCGGGATTCGTTGTGTCTGTTGCGTCTTTCGGTTTCAGGTATGTCGTTCCTTGTGTGAGTGTGTGTGGCATTGTATGTGGTCGGGTCATGTACTTATTGAAAAGTTTAGTTAGAGGTGAATGCGTTGATGTGAATTTCTTAAGCCAGAAGTTTGCTATTTTATCTCTCCCGGGTGCCCTCCAGTTCTGCGTGGCATTGATTGTTCTAGTTACGTCTTCTTGTGTGATTGTTATTTCGGGCATCTGTTGTATTGTACTGTATTTGTCTGTTTCTGTCTGTATCCAGTGTGCGTGTTGGTTGTGTTGCGTTGGGTTTGACCATATGTTTTTCCAAAAGTGTTCGACGTCTTTTATGTTTGGTGGTTGGTTTACTGTGATCTTTGTGTCGGTTAGTGTTTGGTAAAACTTTCTCTGATTAGTGTTGAATGTTTGGTTCTGTTTCCTTCTGTTATTGCTTTTCTTGTATCGTCTAAGTCGTTTGGCTAGTGCTTGTAATTTTTGTTTTTTTTCGTCTAACAGTTCTATTGCTTCTTGTTTCGATTTGACTTGTATTGTTTTTTGCTTCTTGTTTGATATTCTTTCCGATATGATTTGTGTTAGCTGACCGATTTCTTTTCTTAGTTTTTGTATTTTGTTCTGTAGTCTGTGCTGCCAAGCTGGCGTTATGTGTTTCTGAGGTCCGTTAGTCGTGTTTGTTTCTTTCTGTGTGTTGTGTATTCTTATTGTTGTGAGTGCTCCGGTGTAGATTAGTAGCTGGAGGTCTTCCATAGTTGTATCGTCGTTAATTTTGTTGTGTATGATTGTATTGATCTGTGTTATTGTCCTCTCGATGTGTTGGTTGTCTGGTAGTCTGTGTATGAACGGTCTGGTGTCTGTGCTCGCGTTTTCGTATTGGATGAATGTCAGTTCGAATTTTTCTTCTATTTCTGTTCTTTGTGTCAGGTCTTGTAGTGTTTGTATTTGTTGTTGTTGTTGTTGTTGAAATTCTGTCTGTGGTTGTTCAGTTGAATTTACTTGTTCGTGTTCGTGTTCGTGTCTGTTTGTTTGTTGATGCTGATTATTCTCCGTTTGTTCTCTTGATTGTGAACTGGTTCGTTCTAGTAATTGTCGGGCCTGTTGTTTGATGTTGTCGAGTTCTGGTTGTGGTATTCTATTGTTTCTAAAGATGGTTCTGACTTGATCTGCTAGACGTTGTTCTGAGATGAAGTGGAGTTCTGGGAATGTGTGGATGAATGCGGTATGTAATTGTGAACGGTATGAAATTCTATTAGTTCCTAAATTAGTTATTCGGTAGTAGCAGAGGATGAGGTGTCGGTTGATGGGGTCTGACCATCTCATCCGCTGTCTTCGGTGTCCAGCTAGGGTGGTTGCAGGCATGAGATCCTGCAAAACACTACTAGCTGGTGCTGTCTCGTTGTCCGTTTCCGTAGCCGTGTCCGTGGAGTTGGGTTGATCGGGTGTAGGGTTCAGGCGGTGTTCCCGACCGTGGCACCGCCTGTCCGAGGCTTCTTCTTCGTCGTTGAAAACCTAAAAAACACACTATAGGGAGGTTAACCCTATAGTGGTTTGGCTAGGGTCCGCGTGTGTGCCATACACGTAAGGCATTAGATGCCCTCCCCTGCGGTATTATTATTATTATTATTATTATTATTATTATTATTATTATTATTATTATTATTATTATTATTATTATTATTATTATTAAGATTTAGAAATGCTTCGGACCTCAACATTTTTCTTTACATTTACAAGGTTTGAAAAGCTCAACATTTTTTTTTTTTTGAATTAGACATTTAGTTTGATTCAGATATTGACCACATTCGTTCCACATTTAGACATTTTTTCGATAACATTTTTTTAGATCCCTATTCGTGCTCGTACAATCGATGATCTTATGTTAGGCAGGTAAATAAAAATAGCAGTGTATTAATGTTGAAACGTAAGTATATTTATTATTGAGGATCCGTGAGATATATTTCGATTTACACAGCACCGTGTGCGCGCTAAACGGTAGCGGAAACCATACTGGCTTACACCGGAAAAAGTGATTCAAGTCAAGCGAGAGATTAAACGCGGTCGGTATTGTAGGGCGTCGGCAAGCATAGTACTTTGTATCCCCAACACTCCCCCACAAAGTAGTAGCCTCATTTATGCAATCCAATCATACCGAGTTCATTTTGACAAAACACATGTTTAGGTGCGGATAATCCTTTTGTCAGAATATCCGCTGGCATCTCGTTAGTGGGCATGTATTGCAGGTTGATCAAACCCGACGCGCAATGATCTCGGATGAAGTGGTGTCGCAGGTCGATGTGTTTCGTCCTTGAGTGATGCACACCGGCGTTGTGGACCAAACGTTGTGCCCCTTGATTATCGTTATATAGTATAATCTGGTCACTCGGTATGTGCATATCTTGTAGTATGCTCTTGAGATAAATCGATTCTTTAGTTGCTTCTGACATTGCCATATATTCGGCTTCTACGCTTGATAATGCGACCGTGCGTTGCTTTCGGGCATCCCAGCATATGGCTGCACCTGCGAGGATGAAAGCGTACCCAGAATAAGACCGTCTATCAACCGCATTGGCGCCCCAATCTGCATCCACTACTCCATAAAGTTGTGTTTCTGTCCTTCGATACTTGAGTCCGTGGTTCGTGGTACCCCTCAGATACCTTAGAATTCTTTTCGCTGCCACCCAATGTTCTACGGAATAATTTGCATTGAACTGGCTCATAAAGTTTACTGCATACGCTATGTCGGGCCTCGTAGTCACCGCGAGATACATCAGCGCTCCAATGAGGCACTGATAGGGGTATTGCTTCATTATCGTTTCGTTGGTCTGCGCTGGTTTCGTTAATCGCACGTTGGTGTCAATCGGGGTTTTTGCGGGTTTGCAGTTCTGCATCCCAAAACGACTCAGGATCGCTTCCGTGTACTGACGTTGCGTTAGGCAAACGCTGTGGTCAGTTTCGTTCTGTTGAAATTCGATCCCAAGGCAATGGTTTACGGGACCCAGGTCTTTCATTTCGAATGATTTCGCTAGCGAATGTTTCATCTCCCTCAACCAGTTCATATCGTTTGTGGCGATCAATATATCGTCGACGTAGACTGAAATTATCATTGTTCGATTTTTTCGCTGCGATCTGAACAAGCATGGGTCTTGTCCTGTTGCTTGCATGCCCAGTTGTCTCAATCTCGCCGCAATTTTTCGATACCATTGGAGACCTGATTGTCGCAATCCGTAAAGAGCTTTCTTAAGTAGACATACACTGTTTTGATTTTTGTTCAAGGCTGCCAACCAGCGTTCCGATATTTGCGTGATTTCGTTATTGCGTATTATTTCCGCACTTGAGCCGACACGCTTCCCGGCCTTAATCTTCGTTAGAACTTCTTGCAGTTGTTCCGGCACTTCCATATATACATCTTCTTCTAGTTCACCATTTAGGTATGCTGTTACCACGTCCATTTGGTGTATTTGTAAACCTCGTTCTGCCGCCAACGCTGCTAAAAATCGAATTGAGGTTGAGCTGGCCACTGGGGAGTATGTCTCATGGAAATCTTCCCCTGGTCGTTGTGCGCAACCCCGAGCAACGAGACGTACCTTTTTTTTTGTAGTAAGTCCATTTTCTTTGGTACAGAAGACGAATCTACTGGTTATGACCTTGCGATTTTTCGGTCTTGATACGATCTCCCACGTATTGTTACGTATCTGTGCGAGATACTCGTCTTCTAAAGCCATTCGCCAATCTTCAACATCTTCGTTTTGCTTCGCCTCTTGCCACGTTATTGGGTCATGCGTCGTTGTTAGGTTGCATTCTGTGAATACTTCGTCATCTAGATTGTCTCCGTCTAGATTTTCTCCGTCTAGATTCTCTCCAAGTGGTTGCTGATCATCAGGGGTGTCGCTGTCCTCCTCGTCGTTCTCGTTCTGCTCACCATCCTCTTCGTTATCGTTTACCATGGGTTGGTAAATCTTTCTTGGTCTTCCAACCGATCCGGAGCGGATTAACCGTGGGCGTCCTCTCCCTCGTTTCGATGGTCGAGACACTTCCGGAGTCCCGACGGACGCTGCCTTTCGTTTAAGCGTTTTCAAAATTCCTGGATGATTTGCGTCAATTTGAGAGCCTGCCTCTTGTTTCCACCCGAATTTGTTTGGAGTTTGCTCGGCAGGGACGTTTGGTGCTTCGCTGTTTTTGTTTTCGAGGAACTCTTGGGATTCGCGTTCAAACATTAATTTATCTACGAATTTTACGTCGCGACTCGTGACTAATTTACGCGACTTCGGTAGCCACACGCGGTAAGCCTTTGATTCGTTCGAATAACCCATGAGAACACCTTCTTCCGAGCGCGATTCGAATTTGCCCTTTTGGCTATTTTTATTTAACACGAAAGCCTTCGCACCAAAAACTCGGAAATGTCCCACCGTGGGGGTTTTCCCCCTCCATAGTTTGTACGGGACTTCTCCATTTAACGATTTCGTCGCACACCGATTTCTTATGTAACATGCTGTGTTTACTGCCTCTGCCCAGAACGTCGGGGGGACGTTAGCTTTACGCATCATACACCTAGTCATTTCGACTAGAGTTCTGTTTTTTCTTTCTGCCAGGCCGTTTTGTTGAGGAGTATACGGTGCAGTTAACCTTCTCGCTATCCCGTTTTGCTCTAAAAATTGATCAAATTGTTTATTACAGTATTCTTTGCCATTATCAGACTGTATCGCTTTTATTTTTCTACCCGTTAATGTCTCTGCTGCGGCTTTGTATTTTTTAAATGCTCCGAAAACGTCGCTTTTATTTTTCACGAAAAAGATTTCGCACCATCGTGACTTTTCATCGATGAAAGTTACGAAATATCTCGCACCCGAGTGTGACGCGTTCCTCATCGGACCACACACGTCTGTGTGCACTATTTCCAATAAATCTTTTGTACGATTACCTTTACTTTCCGGGAATGGGAGACGAGTCTGTTTCTCGAGTATACACACCTCGCATTTCGTCATCTGCTGCTTGTTTTCAAGCTTTAGCCCGTGCACGACACCGCTCTTTGCCATGCTCCGCAAATCCCGTTCGTTTAAATGTCCAAATCTGTTGTGCCATTCGTCTATATCACTCATTACACTCTTCGCTGGCACTGTCACGGTGTTCGCGTTATTCGTCGGCTTGTCTCTCTTTCGACGTTCGATTGTCCCGGTCGTCGTATGTATTGTTGCCACTACCGCTTTGTTTACGTTCTCTATCGGACCATCGCCCGTTCGCGCATAATATAGATTTCCAATTCTGTCGGCCTGAAAAATTATTGTTCCGTTTTTGCTCGTAACAATCGCGTTTTTTTCCCGAAACCGCACCTCGTATCCGCGATCGGTGATTTTCGCCACCGACATCAAATTTGTGCGTAGATCCGAAACGTAATATACTTTCTCGAAATTTATATTTTGTTTCTTCTTGCCATTATTCACCGATAACCTCACGTTACCCGTACCAGTAATACTTGTGGACTCATGATTTGCTAGGTTCAACGTTTTGTTGGCATTTTCGATTTTCTCGAACTTGTCCCTTTCCGTACACATGTGCGCGGTACATCCGCTGTCCAAACACCACACTTCACCGCTTATATTTTCGCGATTGTACATTGCTGTTTCGACCGTGTTTAACAACACCATGTTTCCACTCGCGTCATCAGAAGACGCCGATTCACTTTCATCATCCGCCACCTGTCGTGCACTCATTTGCGAGCTCGACGGGTATTTTGCCCTGCAATACCTTGCAACATGACCGGTTCGATCGCATCGATAGCATCGCGGTTTTCTCGAAGTTTCTCCTTGATTTTCAAATCTTTCGTCTTTTGACTTTCCGCGATGTTCGTTCGGCACACGCTTGTTTTGACGAAACTTTGCATTCTTCAAATACATAGCACTCGGTTCTGCTCCACTCTCACCTGATCTTCGCGACTGATATTCTTCGAGTATTTTTACTCTCAGTATATCCGGGGCCGGCAACTCATCGCGCGTCTCGATCGCACAACGGAAGTTCTCAAACGAGTCAGGCAAACTGTATAACAGTAGTATTGTTAGCACTTCACCATTAATCACCAAACCGATTTCTTTTAATTTTGCAACTGCCTCGAAAAACTCGGTTAAATGCGGTCGCAAATTTTCGCCCTCCTTTAATTTCGACAAGATTATCGTTTTCAAAAGTGTTGCCTTCCGCGCTGGCCCTTTCGACTGAAACGTTGACTCGATCTTCAGCCACACTTCCCTCGATGTTTCCAATCCACGAATCACGTTCAACTCCGATGTACTTATCGATAGCACGATGTCGGCCTTCGCCTTCGCGTCTTTATTGGTCCATTCCGCAATTTTATCTGATCCATCCGGTGGTTTCACTGTCGTACCGTTTACGTAGGACCACGTGTCATTTTTTACGAGTATTGCCTCCATTTGTATCTTCCACGTGTCGTAATTTTCCGCGTTTAGCGGCTCAATCTTCATATGCATCGTCATTTTTAATAACACCTTTTAATATTCACATTCACTTGGTCTCACCAAAACGGTTTTCCCGTATTACCCCTCACTACACGCTGTGACCGCGTTGCCGGCGAGTTTTTCACTCGCGGTTTTCAAACTGTATTTCACTGCGCGCTAATTAATGGCCTGGGCCCATAACCTGTTAGGCAGGTAAATAAAAATAGCAGTGTATTAATGTTGAAACGTAAGTATATTTATTATTGAGGATCCGTGAGATATATTTCGATTTACACAGCACCGTGTGCGCGCTAAACGGTAGCGGAAACCATACTGGCTTACACCGGAAAAAGTGATTCAAGTCAAGCGAGAGATTAAACGCGGTCGGTATTGTAGGGCGTCGGCAAGCATAGTACTTTGTATCCCCAACATCTTAAAATTGATCTTATCTGGAATATGTTTAGAAATAAAAATGGTCTGCGTGTTAAAATTGTTCAGATGTGAAAAATCTTTCGAACCTGAAAGTTTTTCAAGTCTAAAAATCTTACGAATCCAAAAGTCGTTCGTATCTGAAAAATTTTTAAGATAAAAAAAAATTGTTCAGGTGGGAAAAAAAATGTTCAGAGCTCAACATCTTTCAGATCGCTATCTGCTGATACGATCGACGATGGCCACATTCGTTCCACGATCGAAAAAATTGTTCTGATTCAGAAGACGTTGAAATCGTAAAAATTGTGATATATCCAAAAAAATTCGTTGAGATCTAAAAAATGTTCTCATCTAAAATTCGTTCAGATCTAAAAAATGTTAACATCTAAAATTCGTTCAGATCTAAAAAAATGTTTACATCTAAAAAATGTTCACATCTAAAAATAATTCAAGTTCCAAAATTTTTTTAAAAATTGTCGAACAACAAAAAAATGTAAAAATATCAGAAGTGACTTTTTTTTTTAAATTTTCCTCATCGCTACATCATCGATCTATATTTGCATGTTAATCAACGTTTCGAATTGAACTCGAACAAACTTCCTCGAAGGATTCTCGAACTTTGACGGTGTCAACTCGCGATTGAATTTCGTCTCGTCTCGTTTATAAATCACACAGTCAGTACACGACTCGTCTCGCGTATATACGTCTGCAAACAATGTGACGAGAGTTTATCGAGTTACTTCGGATTTAATTGTAACGCAGATATGCGTCCGGACAATTGATATGGACACAATCTACGTACATACGTACCGGGCAGAGATAACGCCGAGTTTCTCGACTCTGTAACGCGCTTAAAGTTCAATTTATTTGTAATTCGGTTCGAAACTCGTTTTTTTTTCTTCTTCTTTATCGTTTTTTCCGTTTTTTTAAAAATACATTCTGAACTATAGTAATTTTTCATATTGTCTTTGATACTTCTATCGCAGATTCGAGCTAGTTTGTCGTGTAATTCGTTTGACGAAAAAAGTTTGGAAAAAAAAATAATCCACTCGTTGAAACAAAAAATGAATAAAATTGAATATTAGAATATAAAATAATATTTTTATCTCGGATAAATAAATTATTCAAATAAAATTATCATCTGCTAATTTAAAACACACAGATCGCATAGTTGTTATCTACATATCCGACAAACTAATTCCTTCCTCCCAAAAAATATTAAATGTCACAAAAACAACAAAATTATAATTTTTTAATAAAAAATTATTACAGTTTTCTTTCTTTTTTACTTCTCGTTAACGTTGAGTTATCATTCGTTTGGTAAAATTGTTATATTACCTGTCTGTCATTGCAATGGCCGAGGTTCGAGTGGAAGAAACTTTTTTTTTTTATTTTCTCGCGCACGCGCTCGTCGGTTTATCGCGTGACATCAAATGACGTAGACAATTCGAACGTAAAACCTTCGTTCATAACGCATTCGACCTGGTGACGTGATAGTGGGAAGACGGCGAGGGGCGGGGGGGGGGGGGTCGAGGGAATACGCGACGACGACTTCCGGGGGGCCCGAAGCCCGGAAATCGTCGTGACACGGACGAAAGGATCCGCGTGAAACATTTTTTCAAGGTCCTTCAGTCGCGACCTTGATCGTAGTTGGAAAAAAAAAAAAAAAAAAAATCGACATTTGGCACTCGTGTGTGAAAAATTGCACAACGATCGTCATAATAATGTGGTTGCACTTGAACGTTGAAAAGAAATTGAATTGTGATCTAGATGTTTATTTATCATGCAACACGTGTGAGGAATCACGAAATAAGACAAATATTATAAATTAAATTAACAAATTATGAGAATATATAATAAAACACGGTCAAGGTCAATTTTTTTGACCCCTTAATTGCGGAATATGGATGACAACAAAATAAAGAATCACCCAAACGCGAATTTTTCGTCATCTACACATTGAAAAAGTTGCTTTAAAAAAAATGCTCAAACAAATAGCTTTTTTTTTAAATAAACAAGCCGCAAGTTAAAACGTACGATTTGTTTACTCTGAATCGTAGGCAGTGAAGAAATATTGCTCTCGGAGGAAGCATTTAAAGAAAAGAGAAAAAATGGCTTTGGAAATCACAAGTTTCGATTTGTGATTTTAAATATTTTTTAAAAAATAATCAAAACATTCTTAAAATAAAAATAAATAGTCAAAATATGAAAAAAAAATGCTCACCATAACATAGCTTGCTCTATGACGAAGCATTCGAAATTATTGAACGACAATCGCCAAACATGGGAGTATATATTTTATGATAGAAACTGGATGAGTATAATGCGAACGGTCAAGTCCCATTGGTGACCGATGGATCGTGTTTCTATCTATATCGACGCACACGCTACGCGACGATCCAAGCGAAACGAGAAGCCCTCCTCGCATTCCGTCGAAAGCCCAGTCACGCATGGCACTTCATGGAATGGTTGGATATCCGATAAATAGATTAATTACAGACACTGACATAAGCAACCGAGACAAACGAGACAATTTTTTTCTTTGGGGAAAAAACACGAAACTGAAAAGAAAAAAATTACTAAAATGTTGGGTTTCCTGCGTTTCGTTGAAAAATATGATGCAGCAATAAATCACAAGTGGCAATTTTTTCAATTGGCGCCCATCAATGTCACAGAATACATTGTATAGTATTGTGATTTTTTTTTTGGTCTGTCTGTTCTTCAACAACGGATAATAAATGTGCCAAGATAGTCGTAAAGATAATTTCAATTAGCAATGGACATTGAAATGTCAATTATTTCAACGTATGCACATCCAAATGAAATGCATCGATTTCATACTGACGAACAGATATGAATTTCAATTATTTATTTTTAATTGAATGAAAAAAAAAAGGTTTACAAAATTACATAATTGGAAAGAGGATTTGAATTATTATTATTATTATTATTATTATTATTATTATTATTATTATTATTATTATTATTATTATTATTATTATTATTAACGTACGTATTGACATTTCAAATGAATCTTAATTTAAAAAAAAAGATCGATAAACATCCATAAATTGTTGTGAATGAACAAATTAATATGAATTTCAATTATCGTTCACGTAAATAATTTTCATAATCAGCGTTAATCATTTACATATATGCAAATACCGATAATTATCGAATATACATATATAAATGTATTCAAAGTAAATTCAATAATGGAATTAAAAAAATCTTAGATAAATTATAATTATTGAATATAAATATAAATATAAATATATAAGTACACACACACTCACACACTCACTCACACACAAACACGTATGCCAGACGGCTGTGATAGATAACACGAAGGTTTCATCGACAGAACCGTAACCCGACTAAAAGTCCGAGCGCCAGACGATAAGGGACACCGCGTGGCGGTTTTTGTACCATCGACTGTCGATTATATCGAACTCGCACCGACCTTCGAACCCCCGTTGGGAGTAAAAGTCGTGACGAGCACCGGCCTCCCAAGCCACACGATTGTCCAACACGAAATTAAAAATAATAATAATAATAAATAAATAAATAAATAAAAATTCATTCGGTGCACTTTAAACCTGATACTGCGACGAACTTTTGAAAAAAATCGTCACGAACACAATTGTGCAATATACCCAATGTTCCCCTGTTATTATTTATACCGACTGCCACGTACAGATACGGAGTTTTCATCCGCGTAACGTGTGTATTCGTCGTGTACATAGCTCGAGGGCAAAATAAATAACGCCGGACCCGGTTTAAAGTGGGTAACGAATGGGACGATCGGTCGGGCAAAACGTTACACTTACCCAGATACGAAAGTCCCACTTTGATCGGCATTCCTTCTCCCCTCTCCCTGCCCCGACATCATATCTGGTTATCGTGATATCCCACTCGCCATGATCGCAGGTTTTCGGTTTTCTCCCTCGATCGGTTTTCTTCCTCGATCATTCGGATAGCAAGTCCGATCAATCGTGTGTGTCCGATCACATATGGCAGTTGGTCGACCCAACTGATACTGATAAATTGTCCCAACGAAAGAAAACGAAAAATAATAATGATAATAATAATTGAGGGAAAAGCTGCAATCGCTTTATTGCAGAAAGTAATTGTACAGGAAAAAAAATGGATAATTAATTTGACGTTTGATCGACTCGACCCATAGTTGGCCCTACGATTGATAATATACTTCGACGTTTTATTTTCGATCTTTCTTTTTCTTTTTCTTTTTTTTTCTTTTTCTTTCTCTTTCGTTTTTCCGCTTCTCTCTCTCTCTCTCTCTCTCTCTCTCTCTCTCTCTCTCTCTCTCTCTCTCTCTCTCTCTCTCATCGTTCGAAAATGATTATAATCCACAGTACACGAGGAAACCAATGTGTGAACGGTTTGTTTCCTATTTCTCTTTTTCGCATCCTCTCTTTTTTTTCCCTCATCGATCGCTCGAATCCGTGACGTCAGAGCATCGGGGGCAGGGTTAACGCGATGCACGGGAACGATTATTATTGTTATTATTATTTTTTTTTTGTACGCGATTACGGAATCACGATAGTAGTACGGGAGCGAAGCGCGGAAGTAAATTCCGCGCGTCGATGATGCGCCGAACATATATTATGTAGATCGTGTACGAGCGATATCGCGTGTGGCGCATTTAATTTACGAAAGTATATCGACGAGACTTGCCCCGTTTGTCTTGTGTTGTGGCATCAGTCAAGTCCGGGCTGGGTCGTATCTTTCATGTGTAAAAATAACTTTTTTTTTTTTTAAACAACAGACACTCGCGCACATTAACGATTACGATTCGATCGAACGAAATACTCAAACGTAACAAAAAAAAATAATGGGAAATAAAAATAATTTTATTGAAGAGGAAAATAATAAGAATAATAATAATAATAATATACACGGATGAATGAATGAATGGAATAAGAAACGGAAGGACTACTTATAGGACTACTTATACGCAACAAAAAAAATAATTTTATGGAAAAGAAAAATTATTATTATTATTATTATTATTAATAATAATAATAATACACGAATGAATGAATGAAATGAGAAAAGGAAGGACTACATATAGGAATGATGATCGTAATAATGATATTGATAACGATGCTAATAATAATAATAATAATAATAATAATAATAATAATAATAATAATAATAATAAAGGAGAGAATAAAAGAATGAAAAAAAGGTTTCATCCGAAGGTCATAATTTTCGTCATAGTACCACATGCGTTCGAATTAAATACATATATATATATATATATATATATATATATATATATATATATATATATATATATATAATATATGTATTATTTAATTCGATTGCGAATCGTTGTAAAAAATCAATTATCGTGAAGTGACAATTGAATCGATTGTCGAGGGTGAGACACCGGGATGGCGAGAACGAAATTGAAAAGACACGTAATCGCTCACGACGGTTATGACATTACGAGCGGCGATCCCGAGCATGTGCGTGACGCATGTGCGAGGTTCGTGATTAGCCGCTGGCCAATGAGAAAATGTGCGTGAGAGACACGAAGATCGCGTGGGCGGTGAAGAGGGAGAGGAGGGAGGGGTCTCGGAGGGAGGGATCGGTAACGTGGTCGACGAGTGATTTGCGAAAGACGGATGCGAGTCGATCCGATCGCACGATTCTTCTTCGGTGATTATTATTATTTATCTTTTTTTTTTTCGGTGACCGAGCTACGATCGATCAAACGTTTTACAATTTATCGCATTGTTCATTGACAAATTTCAAACGTTATTTCAGATTTGTTTAGAATTATTTGAATTATTTGGAAGAAAAAAATTTGTTTATTTAATTTTGGTGTTTTTTCTTTTGTTTTTGAAATTTAAAGAAGTTGACGACGTCGATAGTGCTGAGACCACTCTCGGACGCTTCGACCGATCTCAAGAAGGTTCTCACGGAAAAGATTCCGAAGGAACAGGAACGCATCAAGGCGTTCCGGAAGAACCATGGATCCACCAAAGTCGGCGAGGTCACCGTTGACATGGTAAACATTTTTTTTTTTTTCAATAACGATCGTTCGAGAAAAGTGAAAAAAAAAAAAAAATTGTATGAAATAAGAAAATGTTGTTCAATTGAATCGCTATTTGTTACGATCAAGCTGATTATTCTCGAATTTAGACGAATATCATAAAATTTATAATCGCTAAAGTAATAACGTTTTTTTTTTCCGAATTTCAAAAAAGCCATAAAAACTGCGTCGCAATTTCAATCACGACTAACATTTTTATTTTTTTTCGACGTTCTTTTTTGGAAGTTTGAAGAGGCCATAAAAACGGAGTCGCAATTTGAATCACGACGAAAATTTTCGTCTATAAAAAAATGATCAAGCTGGAAAATTGTCTGGAAAATTTGGGATTTGTAGCCAAAAAAAAAAAACGTTCTCGAATTATATAATAATTTTTATTTTTCAACGTAACTATATAATTTTTTATAATTTGATAATTTTAAAATTATAAAAAAAATTATAATTAAAAAAAAAAAAAAACGTTAATTTCCCATTTATAATATTATCTTGATTGATGGTTAACAGATGTACGGTGGAATGCGTGGAATAAAGGGTCTGGTGTGGGAACCATCGGTACTCGATCCCGAAGAGGGTATCAGATTTCGCGGTAAATCGATTCCCGAGTGTCAAAAACTTTTGCCAAAAGCCAAAGGCGGTGCCGAACCATTGCCCGAGGGTCTTTTCTGGTTGTTGATAACGGGCGACGTGCCGAACGAGGCCCAAGTTAAAGCCCTGTCTCAAGAATGGGCCGCGAGAAGCTCGCTGCCGAGTCACGTGACGAAAGCCCTGAACGATTTTCCAAAAACTCTTCATCCGATGTCGCAATTCTCAGCGGCAATAACCATTCTCAATAGCGAGAGCGAATTCGTCAAGGCTTACACAAATGGGGTTCACAAATCCAAATATTGGGAAACAATTTACGAGGATTCCATGAATTTGATTGCAAAATTGCCAGCAGTTGCCGCAACGATTTATCGAAATGTTTACAAAAATGGCAAGGGTTTGGGATCGGTCGACAGCAACAAAGATTGGTCGTGGAATTTTGCCAATATGTTGGGTTACGATAACAACGAATTTATCGAATTGTTGAGATTGTATTTGACGATACATTCGGATCACGAGGGTGGCAATGTTTCGGCTCACACGACTCATCTCGTGGGTTCGGCTCTGTCCGATCCTTATCTGTCCCTGGCCGCCGGTATGAACGGTCTAGCCGGACCTCTTCACGGTCTTGCCAATCAGGAGGTTCTCGTTTGGTTGCAAAAATTGCGATCCCAAATTGGCGACAATCCCAGCGACGATAAACTCAAGGAATTCATCTGGAACACGCTCAAGAGCGGACAGGTTGTTCCGGGTTACGGACACGCTGTTCTCCGTAAAACCGATCCCCGTTACGCTTGCCAGCGTGAATTCGCTCTCAAACATTTGCCCAATGATCCGCTTTTCAAGGTAATTATTCATCTTGATGTCGTATGTGATGATTGTTTTTTTTTTTTTTAATTGCTGATAATCGATGATTGGCACATTGCCAACTCATTGTTCTCGGCTGCCGGTGACGTCACGGGCGAGACACGAGAACGGTCAATCGTGGAATTGACAAACGCGTACGATCGTTCTCGTTTTATCGTCGTTATGGCAATTTTGAGCTGGAACAATGGGTTACAGTTTTTCATTACCGACCGAGCAAATTTGAAAAAAAAATGATAATTGGATTATTTTTCATTTTTTCTTATGTTATTCACGAACGAATGAATCTCAATGTTATATCGTGACCTCGCATTTTTTTTTTCTAAAAACTGATAACCGATAGCCGAATTTTCCCAACTCATTGTTCTACGACGCTATTGCCGCAACGGACAAAATACGAGAACGATTTATCGCAGAATTGACAAACGCATACGATCGTTCTCGTTTTACGTTCGTAATGACAAACGTGACCGAGAACAATGCGTTACAGTTTTCCATTATCGACCGAGCAAATAAAAAAAATTGTTTTTTTCATGTTTATTAACGAACGAATGAATTCAAACGTTACAGCTGGTGTCCCAAGTGTACAAGATCGTGCCCCCGGTGCTTCTCGAAACCGGCAAAGTGAAGAACCCGTGGCCCAACGTGGACGCACATTCGGGCGTTCTTCTGCAATATTACGGAATGAAGGAGATGAATTATTACACGGTTTTGTTCGGTGTTTCGCGAGCTCTGGGTGTTCTCGCCTCACTCGTGTGGGATCGTGCTCTCGGTCTTCCGATCGAGAGGCCCAAATCGCTCAGCACCGATCTTCTCATCAAGGCCTGCAAGGCTTAGATCGAGACCATCAATCTAAATGTCCAACCTCTCGACTTCTGCTGATTCAATTCGCAAAAAAAAAACACCAAATAACAACAATAAGAACGAAACAAAAAAGAAAAATATATATATATATCAAACGAATGAATTTTCTCGACAATAGTCACAGCGTGAACGAAGAAGAAAAGAAAAATAAGTGGAATGTTGCACATCGTTAGCGCCCAACTCCCGACGATGACGATCTCACAAATTGCCAATTTGTTGTTCTTGTTATTATTATTATTATTTTTTTTTCTCAAGTCTTCTTCGAATTTCAATGACAATTGTCGACGAAAATTCGTTTAATGGTCAATAAAATGAGCAATCAGTTTCGAGGATCTGAAGAGCCAGGAGTCTTCGGGGGGAGGAATAATAAAAAAATCAGTAGTATTTCGTTTACTACAAAATACACAGACACATCCACACATCAACACACACACCTACACGTAATAAAAAAAAAAAGAAGAAATACGCGCCGCATGTAGATAGAAAAATTAGTGATAAGCCTATGTCGACGTTTATCGAGATTGCGACTGTTTGTAGAAAACGTTTTTCGAGTCGTAAAATATTTTGAGAGAAAAACAAACGAAAAAAAAAAAACGAAAAAAAAAAACACAATCGATCAATCAAATCTTTCACGACTCTTTCTCTATCTATCGCTTTATCTCCTCGCTCTCGATGCGTCGATGCGCGGTTTGCACGAATGTGTTCACGAAAATGTTTCTAGAACGAAGGGGACAAAAAAAAAACGAAACATAATTTAAGAAATGGAAAGAAAAATAATTTAAAAAAAAACAACCGAAAACAACTGTAGATGCGACGTAGTGTTTGTCGAACGAACGTTTTTCTTTTGTTTTGTTTTTGAAGTCCGGGATTAATGCACGGGCGTGATATATAGAGAACAATAATTATCGTGTAACGTCGTTGTAGGAAGAAAATAAGGAATCGAATGAAGATAGCAAAAAAAAAAAAAAAAAAAGAGATACAGAAAAAAAAGAGAGAATTTGAGAAATACGTATGAATTGTGACGAAACGTGTGTGGGTCGCCAGGACTTATGCCAAATGATAATATTGTTTTTTTTCTTCTTCGTCTTCATTTTTTTTGGTGCTAAACTGGTCTGGTCGCAACGCTAGAATCTATGTCTCTGTCGTTATTAAGTGATATCGTCATTATTATCCGGGCGACCCTTTTTAATAATCACATCATTTTCTTTCTTTTTCCTCTGTTCCTTATTTTTTTTTAACTTTGCTTCTTTCGTCTTTATTTTTTTCCTCGAACCACGAGTATTTTTTTTTTCCATCAAACTGGTGCAATGACGTTCTGCAGCGCTCACGAAATACTTAATTAAATCATGAGAAGTGCCTCATCGCGCACTCCCAATTTGTTCATCACCCCTCCCCTCCCCCCTCATCTGCCCCCCTCCCCCACTCCCTCCTCACACCCGATTCCCCACTCTCTGCCCATACAAACGTGACGATTCAACTTTACGTTAAGTCACTATGATTTGTGTAAATTGATAAAAATTATGGAAAAACGTGAAAAGAACAAAAAAAACATGCGAAAAAAAAATATAAAATGTTGAAAAATTGAATTTCGAAAAAATTTGAAGAAACGAAAATAAAAAATAAAAAAAGAGAAAAATTATAATAAATAAATAAATATCGAATGAGGATGACCGGTGATCGATTCACCGTGAACGAGGATGAATGAGTGTGTGCGATATCTTATTTATAACAAACGAACGAAAAAAAAAAAAAGATTTAAAAAAAACGATGAAAAACTCATAATAAATAGAAACCCCAAAATCATTCGATCTGTGGACAATTTTTCTTTTCTTCCCCCCCAGAATTCTGTTCTGGCTATTTCCCCATTGGTTCCCTTTTTTTTCTTTCTTTCTCCTTTTTCGTCGTACCAAGGATCGATGATGAAATTATCAACCCCATATCGTATTATACGTTAATCATGATTTATTGTACATTTCAGAATTCGAATTTCGATTATTATCAACAGATCTGTACAGAGAATTATCTCGCTCGAACACGGAATTGCCATTGCAACACTTGTGTCTTTCGAAAGTCATTCTAGTTTTTTAAAATTATTTTACAATTATATAATAATAATAATAATAATAATAATAATTCATAAAGCGTGGCTTAACCATGTGATTTACTTTCTTGTTTGATAATTTCGTGTTTTTTTATTATTCGTTGTTTTTAAACAAATTTTCGTCGGTTCAACAAATTCGTACGACATTGCACACCAGATGCCCTTATCAAGTGCCTTCGTGAATTTTTTACATCGATGGACCACACTCAACAATTTCGTACGGAAAAAAAAAATTGGGCGAAAAAAAATTTAAGAAAAAAGGAATATTATTATCATTATTATTATTATTAATGATAATAATAATAATAGCAGCAGCCACAATGATTATAATTATTTCAACAAGCAATTTCCAGCTCGCACGTTCGCCCATCATTGTTCCTATTATTTTTTAGAGTTCCGTACCTTCGGAGGAAAAAATAATGAAAGCTCATAAGATTACTCGCGGGTTTTTGAATTTTCTCACAAAGCATGGGACGTACCAACTTGAAATTTGACATAGTAATGCACCTTATTCGTTCACACATTTTCCACTATTTAACGCTTGAAAATATTCACATGAAACTTCAAGAGAAGGGGGGGGAATGCGGTACTCGAAAAAAAAAAAAAAATTAATTCACGTATCATGTGGGATATCATTTGAAAAGGCTCGTTATGTGAAGTACAAAGATATTATTTTTATAATTTTGAATAGCTCGTTTGAGACGATTATTCTAAAAAATATGCGAAAATATAGCATTTCCCTCCCTCCCATCCTTTATTTCCGAAACTATTGGTCCTGAAATTTTCAAAAAATCCGAAAATACAACGCTTTACTTGAAGTTTGCCGAAAAACTATAACGAAAGTCCCAGGTATTATGGATTTCGAGAAATTAATTCGATAAACTTATTATTTTTCGTGATTTGCGATCGTTTGCAATGAGCAGTTGTTAATTTTTGTATGCTATATCCGTTTAGAGAACAAAAATAATGAGAAGAGGGGGTTGGAAAAATGTAATGTGAAAAAATTGTGGTACGGAACCCTATGCCCTCGATTCAAACTCGCGATTGACCAACCTTTTTTTATTTTTTATTTTTTACAAACTCTTCTCAATATGAGAAAACCATGTTTGCATTAATTTTCTGTTTCCTTCTAATCAATTCATAAATTGTGTAGCACACACACACACATGTGTCCGTGTGTGTGTGTCTCACTCTGGCTTACGTGCAGCAGTTCTGTCAATCACGCAATTGTTATCAACAACCGTTGAAAATTCATTTAGTCTTCATTCGCATTGTTCAAATAAATTTTTTTCGGCATGATCCGAGTTTCCTTGGGTCCCAATTTCCAAAAGTTTCCATTCGGTGTCAACTGAGACTGGAGGAAGTTGGGACCATGCCTGAAATTCGTTCAACCGTGTCAAACTGTATCATCGTAATTACAAAATAATTAGCGAGTGGAGTATCGCTTACCTACATTGATACACATTGGCAATGAACCTTTACAATGCAAAATATATATTGAGAACGTAACAGTCGATGGTCGGGCCGATAAAACTGCAAAATTATTATTATTATTATTATTATTTATTTATTTATTTAAATTTATATCCTAAAAAAAATTTGGACGTTGAAATGCAATGATTTTTTTTTTCAACGAGACTATCGACGAACAATTAAATCTTGAGAACAACGAATCGTGCAAAATGAATTATCCGTAGAAAGATGATTTTCATTTTTCTCACAAGTCGAACATTTTTTTGAGAATATCAATTTTGGCTTGATCGTCGAAATTACATTTTTAATTGCCAAAAATTTACGACGAACGTTTTGTTGTTGTTGTTTTTTTTTTTCGTTTATATATATTTTTTTCGGCCTTTGGTTTCATCGATAAACCGTCTATCATCGTTGAAAACCACACTTTATCACAGAGCAGTCTGTACTTGAATTAAAGTTATTCATTTATTAATTTTTAAAAAATATTTTTTCCACCATTTGTTATTATTATTATTATTTTTTTCCCCAATTGGACTCGTTGGGTAACGTCGTCACGTGTGAAGTCTTACAACAACGTTCTCCGGCTAGTTTAATCCGCTTGAAAATTTACAGGCCGAAGGCTCAAGAGTCGGGAAAGAATGAAAAAAATAATAATAAATAAATAACCAACACTTGGCATCTTGTCGATGAAAATTCGCGACAATTATTTTTTTCTTCTCACTTTTTTGCAATTCTACTTTCATGAATAATTCCGAATATTTTCTCTCGTTATTTGTTTTTCTTCTATTTTCCGTCCCTCACTCGTATTATTATTATTTTTTTTTTACACCGCTCCACTTATCGTTATCGATGAAGTATAAAAAACTATATACAACGGAGTACATTTGCAGTTGCGCAATAAGCCAGACGACTCTGTCTGTTCGTCCAATCAACGTCTCTCTCTATCTAGAGATAGATATCTCTCTCTCTTTCTCTCACTCATTTTCTTTGTCTCTCTCTCTCCTTCTCTCTCAGTTTTAATTCGATCACACACGGTGGACGGGATTATTCGTGAATGCAATAAAACAGAAAAAAAAAGAAGAAAAAAGAAAAGAAAATAAAAAAAAATTATATTTTAGTGAAAATTTGAAAAATGATTCGCACAAAGCTTGAAGTCGATTGATCGTCGAATGCACTCGAGGTGACTCATAGCTCTTTTGTCAGAGAGATCGAGGCCAGAGCCGCACGAAAATTGCCACAATTATTCGAATTCTTCGTTCACTTCGCTTTGCATTTATTCGCACGAGCTGCACATAATTATTTGTTTTTTTTTTCCCGCGTCCACCGACGATCCGAAGAAAATGTTTCCCTAAGCACCGCATGGATTTCGCGTAATTAATAACACTTTGAGGATTGTACAACGTTTTGATTTGTCTTTGAAGAATCGAGACATAATGTTAATCAAAGTTTTTCAAAGAACAAAAAAAAAAAAAGAAAAGAAATAAATTTAAAAATAAAAGAAGCTCGGAGCTTAAGTTCGCTCATAACTTTTGTTATCCGTACAACCGTCAAAGTGGAATTACAGTCGCCGCACACATCCGTCGTGTAATTTACATAGTTGATATCATGTTCGAGAGCTTATGGTGTTTCTCGGATCGTGCGTCATGTTTTTTTCAGCCTGCCGACGATCCACTCGAGTCCCTGATACAGTCTGAAAGGAAAAATTAAAAAGTGAAACGCGTCGTGCGATAATCCACGAAAGTGGATGCGGAATGGATGAGTCTCGTTGCAGCTTACCCTTCGCCGGTGAGCGCGCAACAACTCTGTATGTGCCACTGATGCTTCTTGATCGACGTCAAATCCAGTTGTCTAGATATCTCAGCCGCGCTCATGCTTCCCTTCAAATCTTGTTTGTTGGCGTAAACCAAAACATTGGCTTTACTCAACTCGTCGTGATTCAACATCGAATAAAGCTCCTCTCTTATGACGCTGAGTCTCTCTCTGTCCGTACTGTCTATCACCATTATTATGAATTCTGTGTTTGTGTAGTAAGTCGACCAAGCTGCTCTCAAACTCTGTTGACCGCCCAAATCCCACATTATGAAATGTATGTTTTTCCACACCACTTCTTCGACGTTGGAACCTATTGTGGGCGATGTGTGAACAACTTCGTTCATCAGAAATTGATAGAGAATCGTTGTTTTTCCCGCATTGTCCAAACCCACCATTACGATCTTGTGCTCTGTAATTAGAATTTTTTGCAAATCAATTTTGAGGTTATGGCAAATTTTATTTGGCACGGCAATTTTTTTTTTTTTTTTAATTTTTTTAATGGTGTTGCCTGCGAATGAATGTCTCGAGGCAATGAATATTTGCGTACGAGACGGGGGATTTATATATTAAATTTTATAAATCACTATATTGCAATATCGCGTTTCAACGTCTTTAACATTGATTATTCTAAAGTTGGATAGACGAAATTCTACAAAAAATGAAATTGAAGGTTAATAATGGGTGTTATTACAGATAGCTCAATTTGGCTTATATCGTAACCTCCAAAATGTTTGAACAAGCGGCTGTAGCTTGTGCCAAGCCTATGAGCTAACACGACAATTCGAAACCACAAAACCCACATGTGGCTCAATCTCGTAGCCAATTACAGGAAATGAGATTGCTGCAATTACAATCTAGCCTGAACCAGTTCGAACCTATGCTCCAAATTGCATCGCCGCCATCGCGCATCAATCTGCCAGATACTCCAACATTCTGTCTGCCCTAGGCACGATTCTATCGCAACTTTCACTCCGAGCGAAAGTTAAAAAAAACACAAACAAGGCCATAACTTTCCATTCCGCAGTACGTTGTCCGACGTTATCAACCCCACATGATCGAGTCGCGACAACTGCACCTGCGTCTCAATCGCCTCCCAAATACGGCACGATCCTTCGACGCGCAACCATCCAAACAAGCTAATTTTAAACAACGACCCGAACCATCCGCGCACCTTCGAAACTCCTTTCCGTCCATAACCGCACAAACATATGTTTCAGATGTTGCGACATCAACCATGGACCAGCGCGCTCCAAAATTCTGGACCGCAGAGTCCAGAAAGTAGTTTCGCAAGAGATTGGTTAACAAGCCAGAGGCGTATCAGATTTCCCAAACAGAGGAAACCCACACAAGCGAGCAAATCAGACTGACCATCGTTGTAAGTATAAATACATAACCAAACAATTTTTAAACAAGGGACTCATAACAACAAAGAAAATCATAATAGTGTGCAAACATACCTTCGTTGCCAAACAGGCTCCACAATTTTGAAAAAAGAAATCCCATGACGACGACGTATTTCGTGAATTCTTGCGTTAATGTCTGCGTGAGTGTGCGTGAGGATCGTCACTCGAGCGTTTTCGTAAATTCGGGCCGTAAGTTGAGGTACGAAGCGTCGAATCGAGGGCACGTCATAGTTTACAAGGTTATGTTCGTCGTGACATTATCTCACGAACGAGATTTTCGCCATTGAACACGATTGAACCAGGAACGAATTGAACCGAATCGATTTCCGTTGTTCGATGTTGCAAAAAAAAGGGCGGGGCGAGAAGAGAGGGAGTGGGAAAGAGAGGAACGAGAGTTTGGTTCGCGACAAACGGGATGATGGTGGTTATCCCACTCGTCGATACGCCTTTTCACTCGAGCGAGCCTACGCTCAAAGACGTGACGGTCAAAATTGTCCGAAGTGACAAGTACAAGAAAACACTGGCCGCCGCTGGTTTCTCTTTCTCTCTTTTTATCGCTCTCTCTCGCTCTCTCTCTCTCTCTAATCCAATTGAACCAATCGCGAGGATACGTCTAACACACCATTGGGACACTATGTGGGAAACGCGAGCCAATCGTCGAGGCTCAAACCGTCACGTGTGACGTCATCCATGCGCTTCGACGCTACGATTGGTTCTCGGGGTCACGGACCCGCGGGCGCGCGGGCGATTCAAACGCGTTCGAACGCGTCAAACGGTTTTTTCAACGTCAAGATCGTCGTAATTAAAAAAAAAGAAAAATGTCAAACGTCATCGTGGATTCTTCAATTGTGAATAATTGTTGCGATAATCATGCAATGTCAATTAACAAAAAAAAAAAAAACGAGCAGCGGGCGATAGGGAGATTGAGGTTATGTTTATCATAACTATTAGGGAACGGGAAATCGAAAGGGTATTGGACACGAGTTCGTACAGGGGACTTGTAACGTTGGTGTGAGAAGCCAAGGTCACGAAAGAACGCCGATTATCAAGGCATGTGGGAAAAGTTATGAAAAAATGAAGAAGAAAAAAAATACAAATGCGGTTGAGGCCGAGGCGCCCGGGGCTATATGTCACAATCGTGGATAAACGATTGTGAAAAGGTTTCTTTTTTTTTTTTCTTTTGCAGGACGTTAAAACGAATAAATTGGAAAAAACCGTGTCTGTCGGTGATCGTGATTGGACACGTGATAATGGATAGCGTAGTTGACCATGTGGGCCACGCGATTGGTTTACAGACGGTCGGCTGACACGACCGAGAGCCTCGTCGCTATTCACGATCTTCCGTCTTCACTGTTCGTCCGAAATCCGAATCAACCACTGCCCCTTCAAACTTTTTTCGATTCTCCACGACGACAGACTTCTTTTTTTCTTTTTTTCGTAGCATTGAAAAATTTTGTTCATCGAGTAACATCGAACAAAACCACACAATGAGCAAACCGTGAGTCTTACCTTATTCTTTCGAACGTTAAATTGTTGCACGTAGATTGTCAATTTTTCGAATAACAATTCAACACCTGTGAATTAATTTTTTTTTCACTGCTTTTATTCGTCGAGTCATTCTGGCGATCGAGCGAAGACATTTTTGTTTTTTTTTTTTGTTCATTGCATAATTTTTTAAATTTTTTCATTTGGGATGAATAATTGGACTTTGTTATGTTCGATGCTGACCGTGTGAATTGTTAGCCGCGGCCATGGATGTTCGCGTTGTCGTTGTTGCTAATTTCAAAAATTATTTTTTTTTTTTTTTTTTTCAGCGTCGCAGATATCGCTCTCATCGGCTTGGCCGTAATGGGCCAAAACTTGATTCTGAATATGAACGATCATGGTTTTGTGGTGTGCGCTTACAATCGCACGACCGACAAGGTCAAAGCTTTTTTGGAGAACGAAGCTAAGGGTACCAAAGTCGTTGGCGCTTACAGTCTCGAAGAGATGGTTAGCAAATTGAAACTGCCCAGACGAGTCATGATGTTGGTCAAAGGTAAACGAGAATGCGTTCCATCGTCATGAAGCACTTGTTTCACATTATTCGTGCGCGATTTTCCAATCCATTTTGTTCTTTGCGCAATAACATCCTCCGAACAAAATTCAATTTATTCAACAAACATATTTTTCCCTTCATTCACACGGATCCCAATCCATCTTCCTCATTCTCTTCCTTACTGAATTCACTCGACGAACCAATTTTTTTCATTCTTCCATTCACTGCCGTGCATCCCAATTCATTTGTTTCGCTTTTACCTTAGCTGGCATACAATCTTTTCAACTCGAGCAAAAAAAAGACTTGCCGCTAGTAATCAATTGATTTTTTTTACTTCGAAAAATTCTCATATATTCTTTGATACGATCTATAAGTGCTATAGGTTATTCGGTTGAAATTAAATATTTACTTAGAAAGAATTTTAAAAAAAAGTTGAATGTGAAAAAAAAAAAATTCTATTTTTACAAAAAAAAATGGAAATATTTCCATTTTTCATTATTACAATCTCAAGATCGAACTGGATACTCTCGAAATACTCTCCTTTCAGGAAAAGAAAACACTCGATCCTGGCTCTTGGCGAATAAGTTATTCATTCGGATAAACGAACTAGATTATTCTTCGATGAGAGTTAAACATTGTTCGAGGGCTTTTTGATCCGAGTGGGCCGGCTGAGGGTTGAATCAACATCTCCCGAACGAACCTCAATCCTCAGCATTATTTCCAAATTTTTTCATTCCCTCATGCATTCCAATCCATTATTTTTCATTTCCTTCGAAACAACGTTCACCGAACCAAACTAAATTAACCCAAAAAAATGTTCTTTCACGATTTAATTGACATTAATCAAGAACATCATTGATAGAAGAATATTGCTTCGTTAATTCCCTTAACTGGGCAATTAATTTAAAATTAAAAAAAAAGAGGAAACCGAAAAAAAAAAATAACATCGGTAAAGTAGGGTTCTCGCTCTCTGACCAAGAGAGGAAAATCTAATCTTACGAAATTACATTCATAACATGGTCGATCACGTCAAACCACGTTAAAGAACATCATATAACGAAAAATAATATAAATTAACCCAACAAACATTTTTTTAAAATTCTAAATAATTAAATAAATTTTTTTTTTTAAATTAAAAAAAAAACTATTTCCAGCCGGTCCAGCTGTGGACGGTTTCATCGACAAGCTCGTGCCCCTGCTCTCCCCGGGCGACATAATAATCGACGGTGGAAATTCCGAGTACCAGGACACCCAAAGACGTTGCGACGATCTCGCGAAAAAAGGAATTCTTTTCGTGGGCAGCGGTGTGAGCGGTGGTGAGGAAGGTGCGAGATACGGACCGTCATTGATGCCCGGTGGGAATCCAAAAGCTTGGCCCCACATAAAACCCATATTCCAAGCGATTTGCGCCAAAGCCGGTGACGAACCGTGTTGCGATTGGGTCGGTGAAACCGGTGCCGGTCATTTCGTAAAAATGGTTCACAACGGTATCGAATACGGTGACATGCAACTGACTTGCGAGGCTTATCACGTTATGCGAGACGGTTTGGGTCTGGAACCTCAACAAATGAGTCGAGTATTCGACGATTGGAACAAAGGCGAACTCGATTCATTTCTCATCGAGATCACCCGCGATATTCTCAATTACAAGGACGATAATGGTTATTTGCTCGAACGCATACGCGACACAGCCGGTCAAAAGGGCACGGGCAAATGGACCGCCATATCGGCTCTCGATTACGGTGTACCGGTCACGCTAATCGGCGAATCGGTTTTCGCCAGATGTTTGTCGGCTTTGAAGAACGAACGTGTGGAAGCGAGCAAAGTTCTCGATGGGCCCAATCAAAATTTTACGGGTGACAAAAAAATGTTTCTCGAACATTTGCGGAAAGCACTTTACGCATCGAAAATAATATCTTACGCCCAGGGTTTTATGCTTTTGCGCGAAGCCGCAAAAGTACATAATTGGAATTTGAATTACGGTGGTATTGCTCTCATGTGGCGAGGAGGATGCATCATCAGGAGGTATCTATATATTCCATGCGATATCATTTTAATACCTTTTTCGTCGACGAAAAAAAAAAAAAAAAAAAAAAAAAAAAAAATTGTTGAATTTTTTTTTCCGTACAATAAAAAATCGTTTAATTTTTTATTTCGAAAATTCTGTCCGTTTTTTTATTCTGCACAGGGGATCGCAATGAACAAAAAAAATAATCGCAGCGGTTTGCAACTCTTGAGAATTTTTTTTCGGGATACTTCGGGGGTTGAAAAGAAATATCAAAAATATCCTTGGTCCATCAATTATTTGCAAAGTTATTCCGAGTCAAGCAAAAAGTGTTGAAAACGTAGTTTTTTCACGTTTTTTTGAAATCAAGTTTGTCGTATTGAAGAAAAAACAAGTTATGAAACAAAATAATAAAAATATCTTATAAAGGATAATTTAAAATTTCCAGAACTATAGTTTAATTTTTTGTACGATTATTACTGCTGATTTTTTTAATGTCAGTATAAAAATATTTGGACTTGGGATTTTAAAACTATAAACTTGAAGCTTCACTTTTCTTTTTCTTTCATCACCTAAAATAATATAATATAATATAATATAATATAATATAATATAATATAATATAATATAATATAATATAATATAATATAATATAATATAATATAATATAATATAATATAATACAATACAATATAATATAATATAATATAATTTTCTCAATTGTTACATTTTGTTTCAGCGTTTTTCTGGGAAACATAAAACAGGCATTCGACAAAAATCCAAAATTAACGAATTTATTGCTCGACGATTTTTTCGCAAAAGCAATGAGCGAATGTCAAGCGAGTGCACGCGTGGTCGTGTCGACCGCTGTCACCATCGGCATACCCACACCCGCACTCTCGACGGCTCTCGCTTTTTACGACGGTTTTCGTACCGCTCGTTTGCCCGCTAATTTGTTACAAGCCCAGAGAGATTATTTCGGCGCTCACACTTACGAACTTCTTGGACAGGAAGGCAAATTCGTGCACACGAATTGGACCGGACGTGGTGGAAATGTTTCCGCATCGACGTACGACGCGTAATGCGTTTTTTTCTTTTTTTCCACGGGGAAATTTAGCGTTGTGAGTTTTTGCAAACTTTTTCGCATTTGGGTTATTAGAAACAATGGGGTAACATTTTTTTTTCAAGGTTCCGCTACTTTGAGAGATAAAAAAGGAAATAAAATGTATTCGAGGAAATTATTTTGCAATTTTTATCAATGCATTTATTTTATTTTTTTTTTTAATGCATTGATTCTTTGGTTACGGACGTGAAATATAGATTTGAAATGAAAAGCACACACGATCTCGGTACTTATATTTCAGCAATTGTGATTATGTCGATTGGGTTTGTTTGAAAAAAAAAAAAAAAAACAAAAAACAAAAATTGGTCTATAAGTGTTCAATTTGATTTTTCAAATAATTATCATTATTCAAACTATGAATCCACGAACAATTTACACTCCGCAATACGGTTTTACATGATTTTTTGTACATAGAAATAGCCGTTCCGTCATTATCAGCAGCATTGAAAAAAAAATGGAAATGGATATGAAAAAAAAGAAAGCAAAAAAAAAAAAAACAACTGTCACAAGATTGCGCGATTCATGAATTATGCAACCGGCGATCACAATTATTAGAGTCGACGAATCCTGTACAACTTCGTATATTGTAAATAAAATTTGTAATTCAGTAATACGATGAGCTTTGGCATAATTATTGAGAAACATCGTTAAAATTTATTGTCGTCCGATGCCCTCGAAAACGTGTCATTTCATGCGGGCGCAAAGTATATCGATTTCGGTCCAGCGGCGATTGCACATGCGCACTTCGTCGGCGGGCAGATGAATTTTCTCCGTCCGTTGCTACGCTGGCTTCATATGTATGCAAATCAGCGTTTCCAAGGGGTGGGGGGAGGGGGGTGGGTAGACTAAAAACATTGTGTGCATCATGGGCGAAAGTCGATTCTCACGAGTGTTAAGTTTCTGCCCGAGCGAAGCGACAAATTCGCCTTCTTTTCCCTTGATACAAAATATATTATTTTTAACTTCGACGATGTATTTTTATATTTCAAAGCCGGACGAATTTTAGATTCGACCTTGTGGCGTTGTCTCGTTATCGGTAGGGCGGAAAAAAAAACGGGTTCTTCCAGTTCGGCGGAAACCCGTCAAACAAGGATCATTCGTCGTGTATTGTTGTTTCCGTTGCAATTTCGGGAACGACGAATTTCAATGAAGTCACGTGCTCATATATTGGCAAATATTTTAAATTATATTTACGGAATCATTTTGAGAAAAAAATGCAATAAATTTGAAAAAAAATTTAAATACTCAGTCGGTAACAAAAACTGTAATTTTTTTTTCTCAATAATGGGGAACGATTTCGAACAAAATCAATGTCTTGTATCATTCTCCTCATAAATCTGCATCATTAGAGATTTTTTTCGAATTCCCCAGTCCTCGGCGTCTCCAGAAAAATGGTTTACAGTTTTAGTTACCGGCCGAGTTTTCTTTTCTCCACGTAGATTGATTGTATTTCATTTCCTCGTTTATCAATCACATTCTAACGACGATCGACGTGAATTGTGAATTTGCAAAGATTCTGCAAAAAAAAAATGTTTGCAATGCTTCACCGATTATTACGGGTTTTCCCTCGGCTTTCACTATCGTTTGCGAGTAACGGTGTCTAGTCGTGCGTATCGAACGTACGTAACTTGGATTACAGGTTATCGTGGTGGTTCTTCCTGCTCTGAGTTCAATACAGGAGTCATTGACATTATGGATTTTCCATTTTCTTCGACGTCTCTGTGTGGTAATCGTCGGTACTAATTTCACGATTATTGGACAGGGGCCCAAGATCTCATGTTCACCCCTGTGCACCCCGATGTATTGCCCATGTACATACGCGTGACCACGAGTGAGGCTGGGGCGCCACAATCGCGGAGGCCGGCCGTGTGACTGAGCCAGCCGAATCGCTCCAAACCGTTGTTCTCGGCGACCATTAATATTACAGCCAAAACCCGAGAACGATTGCCTTCATAATTTTAAAACACATCGAATCGTTCTCATTTTTCACTCGAATAATCAATCATAACTGAGAACAATGGTTTACAGTTTTCATTACCGACCGAGGAGTCGTGTATCATCTCGAGCCAAAGAAGCTACCGATTCCACACAATCACGTCACCACGACAGCCTATCAAAGCTGCTAGTGACCGGAACCACCGTTGTTTAAATGAAATGAAAAAAGAAGAAATTAATGTTCGTGACGATCGAGCAGTCGGACTCGTGACTACGAAAAAATTCGTGAACCCCTGGGCACTCTTAGTCATTCTTACTTCACTGATTTTCTATCTCCCTCGCTCTCTTTCTCTCTCTCTCTCTCCCTTTTACGTTCTCTGTCTTTCTGTCTCTATGTTTCTCTCGCTTCCTCTCTTGCAGTTTTTCCCCTCTCGCTCTCTCACTCTCTCTCTCTCTCTCTCTCTTTTGATTGCTTGCAGCCTCTCGCCGCTGCACGGTCAGTAGCGTGACGATCGCTTCAGGCGCCGCTGCCCATGCGCGAACTGCAAACTGTGGCCTGCTGTGGGCCAACCACAAACCCCCATAACATCGTCAGTTCTTCATCGCTCTTCATTGCGCTTCTTCTACGTTCGTTCAACATTCGCAAAATGGCCGATCACCGTGAACGGGACTCGTTCTCAACACAAACGGATCCACGTAACAAAAACGACGAACCTCCGAATTCACGTTTGTTCGTTATTTGCCATAAAGCTTTGGACGAGGATGAGTTGCGCAAGGCTTTCGAAAAATTTGGAAAAATCGAGGACATATGGGTGGTCAAGGATCGCAACACCGGCGAAAATAAAGGTAATCATAAAATCAATGTTGACACTCGCGCGATCCACCTTACCGACTCCATCGTAATCATATTTACGACCGATATATGGAACATTGCAGAATCCGTCAAATCGTAATTGTTTTATCGTAAATCGTAACAATGATGAAGAAACCTTTTTTTTGTGTCGCCACTCGAGCACGAAATTTGGTCGCTCGAGTCGCAATTCTAACTTGCATCTTTTACGCTCCAGGCGGTCCTTCTCTTCTATTTTTTTTTCCTTATCATTTTTTTTATGTTTTTTGGGCTGCGAAAATCCGGTTGACGCGTCAACCGGTTTTGCAGTCTCAAAACTCGTCTTCGACGGATTTTATTATTATTAGAATTATTATTACTAGTATTATTATTATTTTTATATGAAAAATTATTTTTTAACATTTTTTTATTTCTCGAATATCGACGAATGAACGATTGTGCGATTTGAAGTTGTTTTGAAATATTATTACAATTGTCACGTATTTGTTATATATATATGTGTTTATATTCATAATATAGAAATGAATAAGTAAAAAATATATATATCTATCTAAGAATATATATATTTATTCATCTCCATATTCATATTCATATATTCACTCATTCATTCATTTGTTTATTTAGTTATTAATTTTATGTCACGACTATGAAATGCGTCTGTCGCCAATACGGGCGACCGTTTGGCGGGAGGGCAGTGGGGGGGGGGGGCGGGTCGATACATCATGGCATTCGGCAGCGTCCCAATTTCTGCATTTCTTCGGTTCGAATCTTGCCAATAAATTCTTTATTTTCACGATGTGGAAATTTATGACATATCGATGTGTATATCGATATGCATACATACATACACACACATATATACGGGGCGGGGCATCCCGAATCTGAATTCTGGAAAATTAGAGTTTTTCCCGAAAAGTCAATATAGGTATCCCCTCTGAAAGAAAAAAAAATGAAATCAATCCTGCGAAAAATCGATATTTCGATTATTTTTGATGGAAAATCAATGTTTTTTGTTTCATAAATGATACTCAAAAAATCGTACAAAATAATCAAATATCGATGTTCTATGGAAAATAATCGAAGGATCGATCCGTCGCAAGAGAGATTTCATTTTTCTGTTCTTTTAGGTAGGAAACCATTATCCTATATTGACATTTCGAAAAAAACTCCAATTTGCTCAAAATTTGGAGGAAAAAAAAGTATCAGGAATACGATGCCCACTCCAATTTCATGAAAAAACTTCTCCAATTTCGATAAAGTATCTGGAAAAAAAATGTCATCTAATAAAAAACGGGGAAATTAGCAGTTACAGTCTCTACTGGTTTTTATCATAATCAATGCTATTATAATTATTTGCAATGATGGAAAACAGTCAACTGCGTCGATAAACAACGCTTGCGGAATGTTTTTTGTTGTTTAACGATGAATATATTCATTCGACAGATCTCCACCAGTTTTTATCGTAATCAATGCTATTATTATCGTCTACAATGTTAGGTAAATTTTTATCGCAATATGTGTGATTGCTCCGTCGGTAATGAAAACTGTAACGCATTGTTCTCGGTCCCCATTGATATTTTTCGGAAAATCCGAGAACGTTTGACTGCGTACGACAATCTTGCAGTCAATCGTTCTCGCGTTTTAACCGTGATTTCAACGAAGACGATAAACAACGCTTCCGGAACATTCAGGATCGTCTCTCTCGCGCTTGTAGCAATCATATATAGAGAGACATATGACAAGCAGCATATAACCCGGAGGCGAGATGTACGCGACGAATGGAAATTAAACTAATCGTCTTATAGCAAATCTACTTGGCATGTGTTATCTGTCGGATGAAAAAAAATAACAAGATCGAAATGTGGCGTTTGAATTAGTCGGACAGTAAGCACTTGTAAGGTAGCTGTTCGTCACGTCGATTATGCCCGAGTAAACCGATTAGAAAATTTTCGTTACCGACCGAGCCACTCTGTGTTATCGACCGTGACCCGTCGGTAACGAAAATTGTGATCAAATTTGTTCTTCTCGAGATTTTGGTCCAAGACTACACAGAATCAAATGTTTGAAGTTGTTTCTAAGTTGCTTATGCCGTTTCCCATTAAATTCAAATGATATTAGAATTGTATTTTTTATTTTTTTATTTCTCATTTCAGGAGTGACGTACATCAAATTTTCGAAAACTTCGGAGGCAGCTTTCGCCCTCGAAGAGATGAATGGAAAGATGCTGGGATCGGTGGGCAGGCCTATCAAAGTTATGATTGCCTCCAAGTGAGTTTGTCTACGCTCGAACAATTGATACTTAATTTAAAAAAAAAATGATCCTTCAATCAATCTTCAAAAAACGTAAACAGACAAAAAATATTGGAAAAAACAAATAAATATCACTCAGAGGCCGAATAATTATGACACGTATGAAAAAATACATTTTTCTTCAACGATTTATATACTGCATTGTTTTATTCAGTACGTTCGGTACGCAGAATAAAATAGAATGAAATAAAAAAAATAATACACATGAATAGTTAATTTAATTGAAAATAAAAAAAAAGGGAATACAAAGAAAATACACTTTTGTCAGAAATATTTAATTCTTTCAAAATAGAAATTACATCGAGAAAAATAAATAAAACATCTCACGATGTTCATAAATTTCTAATTCGTTCTATCAACACAGCCTTGCCCAATATCTAAATAATTATTTTTTTTTCGCAATCCATTTTACAGCCGTGATCAGGGATCAGTACGGGAGACAAACGAGGAAGAACGTTGGATACGTTTATTCTGTGTCTTACCAAAAACCATGACCGACGTGGATCTTCAAGAAGAATTTTCGAAATACGGTGCAATAGAATACGCGACGGTCGTTAAAGATCGTACGACGAACGAATCCAAAGGTTTCGGTTACGTGAAATTTCGCAAAGTATCGAGCGCGGCGAAAGCTTTCGAGGAATGCGATCGCAAGTACAAAGCCGTGTTCGCAGAGCCGAAAAAACCCAAACCCGATCACGCGGATGGAAAATTTTCCAACGGTTTGTCCACGGGTTACGATCATACGTCGAACAATTATGGTACCACGAATTTTGGAAAAAGCAGCATAAGTTTGGAAATAGCGACGAATTATTCGAGTTCGGAGGGTTACACGCGTTTGCAAGTTATCGCACATCCGGCATTGAATCAGGATCAATTGTGGAAATTGTTCGACATAGTTCCGGGAATGGATTATTGTCATTTGAAGACGGACGTTAGATGCCGAATGCCACGGGGACAAGCGACCGTGGTTTATGCGAATCCGAGCGCGGCTGCTTACGCACGGGAAAAGTTTCACGGTTTTGAATATCCGCCGGGTCATCGTATGATCGTTAAACCGGATTTGACGGGAGTTTCGGTGTCAAACGGACCCGTGAAATCTCACAACACGAGCGTCGGTATGATCAATAGCGCGCGCACGGATTTGGCACATTTGGCGGAAACAATTGCTCAAGCCACGTCGTTGATACAAGCGGCTGGATTGACCGCACCGTGTAAGCAATTATTGTCAAACCATCGCTGAGAGATGCGTGGGAGCCGAAATTTCGAACGAGCGATGCTTCGAACGAAAAATGTTACGAACGGTCTTTCGAGCTTTCCCACGTGTAAATTATCACAGTTACATATATGTTGTTGAAGACTTTTTTATGGGAAATTCAATTCTCTACAACATTGTTCATGTGAACTTTTGGTCTATATAGCGTTGTTTATGCGGGGTTTGGACGGAAAGAAATAAAACGATAAGAAAATCTATGCATTTTTAGCTTTCTGTCGAAACGCCGGATAAACAACGCTATATAGACGAAAAGTTCACATAAACAATGTTGTGGAGAATTGAATTTCCTATGAAAAAGGTCAGTGACGGCATATATCTAACTGTGATAATTTACGCGTGGGATAGCTCGAAAGTCAGGAAATGTTCTAAACCGCGACGGTTTTTTATTATTTCAAAATTATCGCTAAAAGAAATTCAGAAAGCCAGAAGCTTCGAACGCTCAATAAATCGTAGGATTAACATTTAGAATGTGTAAAAAAAAAGATAAAATTTTTGAAGTTTTTAATAATGCCGATTTTTCTGAAAAATTCAATTTCTCGAAAATTTATATTTCTCAAAAGTCGAACTTTTGGGAAACAAAGCGTTAGAAGCGTCATCGGGTTTTGAATTTTCGTTGTTCCGTACATTAATCGTTTTGAATTTCGTCCCTACCCTTCCAAAAAGTCGTGTTAACAAATATTTAACATTTTAAACTTTCATGCCTGACGTTTTGTTTTGAACAGGCTCGTCGGTTTTGGATCAATCGATATCGACGAGATTGCCACCTCCTCAACCAATGGCAAGCATCGACGCCGAAGTGGAAAAACGTTGTTTCATCGTTTGCGGTCCACCCGTTCCACCGATCAACGTCATGAAGGATGCATTTTCACGATTTGGCAATTTAATCGACGTTTACATGCTGTCGGGAAAAAATTGCGGATACGCGAAATACGCGAACGTCGAGAGCGCCAACAAAGCTATCGAGGTACAATTTTCACAATATGTTTCACATTTGATGGAAAAAAATAATAATAATTATAATAATCATTTATTCAATAAAAATAATAATAATAATAATCCTTCGTGGCATTCGAATGTCATCGGGAATTCTTCACGACAATTCTATCGACCGATTAAAGATTCATTTATTTGAATTATTAAAAAAAAATCAAAAATAAAAATTGGAGGAGAATTGAACTATTCTTCACGACCAATTAAAGATTTATTTATTCGAATTGTTTGAAAAAAAAAATCAAGAATAAACATTGAAATTTTTTTTTTCATATTCAAATTTAAGTTTTTCAAAAACTTTTTTTTTTTTTCCAAATTAATTTGTGACGTAACTCCGGTCGAATGTTTTATGTCGCAGGTTCTTCACGGACAGGAGATATACGGTTCGCGGTTGAAGGTGTTGGAGGCGGAGGAACGTAACGTGGGCGATGACAGACGTAAACGTTTGAGAATTGACGAGGACGAGCATTAGTTGGACCTTTCGCGTGTCTCGTAAGTTTATCATGCACGTACACATGCATACGACAAATTAACCAAAGACCTGGAACGATAATAATAATGATGCGAAAAATAGAAAAAAAATAAATATACATATATGTATATTGTTTTTTCTATTTTTCTCATGTTATATATATATATATTCAGCACACCTCGTTGAAAAATCATTCACGTACGTTAAACGCAATCACTGGACGATAACCCCAAATCATTCTCTATGCCAATGTAGGAATGAAAGAACGAAAAACTAAAAAGCAAAAAAAAAAAAAAAAAAAACAAAATGAAGGAAGATAAATTAGAATCGTGAAAAAAAAATTTGTAATCTTTCTATTTGTCTTCACAGACTTGACTGGTACACACAAGCTGGACGCACGCAACATTTGAGACGACATTTTAAGACTCACTTGACCCACGCCGTTGGCCAGCAATCGAGGATACTACTCCAACTTACCTACTTTGAAAAAAAAAAAAAAAAATAACAAAAAAAAAAAAAACAACCAAAAACAATAACGGAAAAAAATAACCAACAACAATATACGAAAATTTAACGTACTCCATATATATGATTTACGATTAACGATAGTATACAAACGTCTAAATTACTGATACCTCAACGTTACTTTACTTTACTTGAGAAAAAAAAAAAAATTAATCTTCATCGTCGTTAGACACAACCCGACATTTTTGGGTTTCTCACGCTTTTAGCATCGTTTGAGGTAGGCCTGTGCGGCTATCAAATTCGGTTTTTTTTTTCCTGTTACGTTGAATTTTTTCCCCAAATATTCACACAGATCGGTGAAGCTGAAAAAAAAAATAATCCGGAAGCAAGACGAATTATCGACAGAAATGACAAAAAATTAATTACGATACGTACGACAGAAACTATAAGAAAAAAAACGAGGAATCAAAAATTAAAAAAAAAAAATAATAATAATAACAATAAATTTATATTTTTGTACGAAAAGTTTGCGAAATGTGTGCCCACTCGAGCTGCAATTCTGCGGCACACCAAACGATTCACAAAAATTGAAAAGAAAAGAAAACAAAAAAAAATGATGAAAATTAAAGAAAATTCGATTTTTCGTTTGCGACGAATTAGGTTTCGTTGAAAAAGCGAGAATCGTTGACATAAGTCACCGACGAACAATAATAATTCGCGTTCGCACAGGCTTTTTCAAAGGTACAAAATGTGCCTTGAATTCAGTAAAAAAAAAAAAAAATAAAAAAACAAAAAAAACAGCAAACAGAAATTAATAATAATAAATATAATCGACATACGTTTCGATAATTAATTTTTTTTTTTAAATAATCTTGCCGAAGACTAGCCTCAAGTGTTCAATTGCCAAACGAAGTGAAACAATGAGGACATAACGAAAATCCATTTGATTACTAGAATTTAAATACCACTCTACGTGACGCATCACTCAGTACAGTAGTGTCGTAGAAGAAAAAGCGAAAACAGAAAGTAAAATAACAATTATTCGAATACGTTCGTATAAATATTTGTTTACTCGTGAGAAGAATTATGCGGGCGAGAAAATGGAAGGTACGGGTTGTCGTAATCAATTAAGAATTCCCTACCAGGGTAGACACTTAAATATTCGTCTTACTCTTTTTTTCATCAACGTCCCTTCGTTAGTAAATAAAAATTGGGCTTTTTTCTCGTCATTTCTTGTGACAAATCTTTAAATTGTTTTTTTTTTGTTTTCTCTTCCTCATTTGAAAAAGCTCGATAAATAAAATATTGAATCAATGAAAAAAATCGTTAATCTCGTTAGTGTTGAACTTTTAGTTTCACGACTGCGTTACATAAATTTATTATGAATCACGAATTTTGTTTTATTTATTTTTATTTCATTTCTATTTTTTTTCTTTTTTTTTTGTAATTTTTCGAAATTACTGCTACGAAAAGAAAAAATAACTAAAAGTCCGTACTGTCATAGTATTAATCAAAACAGAGAGAGGGAGGGGGGTGGTGGGTGGTGGGAGGGCGGGGGACGAGTGAGAAAGACGATTCATTGAATAAGAGTTTTTCGTGAAGAAAACAAATTTCTTCGTTTTCTTTTATTTTTTAATATATATATATATATATATATATATATATATATATATATATATATATATATATATATATATATATATATATATATATTTGTTTTTTTTTCTCGAAATGCATCGTAACATTTGCATTAGCTCGTGTTTCATGTCGTGATTAGTCGTGATTGTAGGTAGTGATTAATTTATCATGCTTAATAATTGAGATTAATATTACGGAAAAAAAAATAATTAGACGATCAATCGAATTACGATTCATCGTCGTCGATTAAATGTGTAGTTTTTTTTTTCCCCGTTAATTCGTTAATCGGCGAATTTTATAATTTTTATTCATTGTTGATGAAACGTTGATCGAACGAATCGCGACGGTCCAAAAGTCGATGCTCAAAAGTATACGAATATTCGTTCAATGAAAATTGCATTTTTAAATAATTTTGTGTTAAAATACAAAAATTTACGTGTTGATTATCATGAATTGGTTGATATCCCAGCTTACTCCAGTCCCAGTTTCCTCCTGTGGCACTTCCTATTTGTGGCCGTTTCATCTTTTGGCAGTTTCCATTCTTGGCAGTTTCAATTTGTGGCACTCTCCATTTGGGGCAGTTTTCATCTGTGGCCGTTCTCATCTGCGGCAGTTTCTTCTTTTGGCAGTTTCCTCCTGTGGCGGTTTTCCTCATCGGAAAACCGGATGGAAATTGCCATGAGGGGCCAACTGATACGGTGGTAACTCGGACTAGAGGAAGCTGGGACCATGCTTTAATTTTTTTTTCCAACCCCCTCCCCCCCCCCCTCTCGAAAATGCGTCATCCCGTGCATGCGAAGCCCGCGCAAAGTGACCGATTCCACCCCAGAGGCGATCGCGCATGCGCACTCCGCCAATCGGTGAAAAAGGATTGTTTTACATGCACGAAATGAGAGTTTTCAAGGGGGGGGGGGTGAACGAAAAGTATTGTGTACCTCACGCGTGGAAGGCGATTTCCACCCTTGATACACAATATACGATTTATTTATTATTCATCGAATGGAATCCTCATCCCTGAGTCGATGCATCTTGTTTTCTTAACGTTTATTAATTTATCTTATTTGTTTACGTTTTTTCTTCTTTTTTTTCGTTCTATACAAGAATATATATATGTATATATATATGTATATTCTTGCTATACGCGATACAAATCGCTCTTATGTATTACCAGACATACATCTACGTATATATATATATATATATATATATATATATATATATATATATATATAAATACATAAATTTACGAATTTAGATGACGAATCGTTAGCGAGTTGTGTACCAAATTTGAATCATAACTTCTGTAACTTCGTGAGTTATGAAACACGTAAAAGCAAAGAGAAAGAAATAAATTATATAAATTACTCGTTTGCGTTATATGATGGCTGGCTGGGAAAGTGAATAATAAATAATTTTAAATAAACCGAAAACGTATTTGAAGAAAAAAAAACCACACACAATGACAATTGCAATAGTGCGAGAATCACCTTCGCCTGAATCCCAACCTCACAAGATAAAAAAAAAAAAAGAAAAAAAAGACGAGAAGAAAATAATGAAAAATCGCAATGGACAATTTACTGGAACTACTTCTACGGATAACTACTACTGCCATTACTACTGCAACTGCAACTATTCCCATTTCTATTAAACATTATAGGCTCGACTGTTTTTTTTTTTTTAGTTGAAGACAAAAACAATTTCACGATGAAAAAAAAAAAAAATGTTTTTAAATTTATCAATTTTTTTAATAACAACGGATGTACGTCGAATTTATGTTTAGCCGACTGTAACAGAGACTGTGGCCCCTGGAGTCATCAAATACGCACGGTGTACGCAAAAAATCGACAAAAAAAAATGGACTCACTATCATTTAATCTGTATATCTGTGTTTGGATCAATCGAATGAATCAATGCATTTTTCATAAGATAATCGTGTGACCCGCAGCCATTGACTGCTCGGTCGAATGATAAACTCTTAACTAGTATCTGCTTTTTCTTTCGTTTTCAGGCCAACGGAGTGCAAATCAATCACTCACTCACACACACACGCACACACACAAAAAAAACTCGAGTACCTGATGACCCACTGTGATACTATGACCGGCTTGTTAATTATTCCGTGCAATGGAATGCACCCGGCCGGACTGTATATAATTGAAATTGTACATATTTTCGATTTCACGACGCACGATTCCCGCGACATTAACGCGTGTGGAAAATCAACGACGACTGCGATGGAAACAAAAAAAAATGATAATATTTTTTATACGAAATAATAAAAACAAAAAGAAAAAGAAACTCCATTATTTTCATCCTTTTAACCCTCGATAGTCACCTGGGGTGAGTAACACCCTAATTTTTTTTTGTTATTTTGATAGTCGGAACTTTCGACTATAATTTCTCGTAAGATTCGAATTTCTCGAAAATATCAACATTTTTTATTTCGGAGTAGTTTTTTTTTTGTTTTTTTTTTTTTGGTTCAAAGTGCAAATATAGCTCGAGGTGAGTGTAACGAGCTATTTGATGACGCTCGATTCGAGTAGCAATTGCTCCAATATAATGAGAAGAGCAGCAGATTTTAATATGCTATGCTCACTCCTTTACCGTCAGTCGGAGGACAAGGTCAATGAGGTTTTTTTAAGGAACACTGGATCGGAGTGCTGTCAACGCTCGCGTTTTACCCAAATGCAGGAATTATGGGAATGGCACCGCAGGCAAAGTGGACACCGGAGAGCTGCCTGAATGAGTTGTATTTGGATTTTTAGCAAAGACTCAGAAGCGCTTGAGGTACCCTCCATAAGATAGTTCCTCGTCAGATTTTCACGAAACTTGGCATACTTATAGGTATTGATAAGAAAAAGGTTCAGTTAAATTTTTATGGCTTTCCGGAGCGCGAAGAAAAATATATCAACACTTTTATTTTCACACGTTTAACATGGAGCCTTATGGAGAATCACGCTCAATTTGATATAATACAAAAAGTCCTCGTCAGATTTTAATGAAAACACTTGAGCTGCAAGTTGAATATTCGGAGAACATTTTGGGCACTTGACAGTAGAGATCAGGAGACTGTGATGATAATAATGAGCAAATAAACATCGGGAAAATACAGTTTATATGAGGAGTCGGTCGTGATCCAGTAGACATGGCAACGTTGCGCATTTGTTTCCCATCTTCTCTCTCTCTCTCTCGCTAATCGAAATCATAACACGCTACGTTGTCACATCAAAGTACTACATACCTCAATCAGGAGATGGTATATCTTAGGCTTGCTATGACTCTTACAGTTTGTGGGATACTACGTTAAGAATCTTCTTGAAATTTTTCTTTCCGAACAACCGACCGCCAGAAAAAGTGGGAACCGCAAACCGTGCCGACGCCAAAGTTATTTCATATATATATTCAAACGAAAATTATTTTTACATTAAAAAATTATTATACATTCAAACGAAAATTCGTCAACATACCTCAATGTATATACTTTTGAATAAAACCAACTTGAATTCAATCGAACCAATAGTTTTTGAGATAATAATTCCCAAAATTCACCTATTTTCCTGACAGTCTACGCAGATGTACCCCCTTAACCCTTCGTTCATCCTGGGCCCAATGTGGTTCCCAAATGATCCTCGTTTGTTTTTTTTTTTTTTTTTTTGGTTTCGGATGATCCAGTGATGAGTTGCGATGATCACCGCAAAACACTTTCTTTTTTCTTACTCCTCGCTGACGTACTGTATCTCCGTTAATTATCATAATTATTCAATAAAAAAGTATTCTGCAACTTCTCAAAACATTTATTAATCACAAAGGAAAACATTTTCACCATAATAATAAGACCCGTTTGAAAAAATAAAAATCCAGTAAAACGCGTTTTTTTTTTCGGGGTTACAACTTAGCTCCAACCCCTTAAATAATTCGGATAACACCGATTTAATCTGCAGAGACAAAATAATCTCTTTATCCAAGTTAAATATAATTCGTTATATCGTCGGTTATATATTCACGTAACAAAACGTGCCAAAATTGTTCGTTTCTTCGAATATTTGGACAATGGACACCAATTCGGATGTGAGTTACGAAAGCGGATTCCCAAATTGGACGGTCGTATCGTTTGTGTGTCCCGGGCGTTCGAGGAGTTACCAGTCCAGGGAGGCCATTGACACGGGGGAGGGGATGGGAAAATTATTAACAGCCCTTGTGTCAGGCGTTTGCGCCGTCGGAACCCCGCGAAATATGACTCGGTTGGGGTGGGGGGATGATAACCACGTGGAACGAACCAACGATTACATGATCGGACGGTATATTAACCACCCCGACGATAGACGCGAATCATTCTCGGTCCGAACATCGCTACTCACGGATGTGCTTTCGTGCAACGCAAATCGAACCGATATGAATAAAAACATAACGTCGCGATATTTACAACGAAAAAAATAAATAAATAAAAATAATAATAATATTTTTTTTTGTAACTAACACGACGAACGATTTTTTTTTTTTTACCGCGTGAATAATTCTGAACGGCATTGAAAATATTTGTCGAAATAATATACGATTACCGCCATTTTTAATCGCAAGGAAAATTATTATATTTCAATCGAATTTTTAAATAAATAAAAAAATTCTGTTACGACTTTTTAAATAAAGTTTTGAAAAAATGTTACGGGACGGATTACGAAAAATTGCCGAAACCCGTTTGTAGGTTTTGAAATTACGATTGCGTCGAACGTTTGAACGTAACAAATTTTTCGGCACTTTGAAAAAATAATTTAGAAATAATAATAATATTAAATTGGAAAGTTTGAAAAAAAAAACCGACGATTTTTTTTCTTCGCCACAACGAGACCATTTGTGGGTTACATCGCAAAATGATGAAGGGCTCGTCGAACGACAATGGAAAAGTTTCCGACTCCGGATACACCAATACGTGCAGTAGCAAACCGCGAAAGAGGTGAGTTTTTCAATTGATTAATTAATTTTGATGATAATGATGGTAATAATAATAATAATAATAATAATAATAATAATAATAATTGCAAAATAACAACCATCACTAAATGAACAACTTCATAAAAATAGGAATAAAAAGTGCAATAATAGTAATAACAAAGATAAAGAGCCTAATCCCTTGACGCTCATGTCCGGGATAGGTGAATTTCCAGCTTTAAGCTGAGAGATGTCGAATTCTATATATAATAATAATAATAATAATAATAATAATAATAATAATAATATAGTAGATAACGTACCAGGCTAGAATTCTGGAGTTCCCGGTTCGATCTCCGGCCGTGGCGGAATTTTTTTCACGATTTAATTTTCATTTATCAAGAACATCATTGATAGAGGAATATTGCTTCGTTAATTCTCACGAATTAACTGAGCGATTAATTTAATTAAAAAAATAGAAAACCGAAAACAAATAATATCGGTAAAGTAGAGTTCTCGCTCTCAAAACAAGCGAGGAAAAAATCATCTTGCGAAATTACATCTATAACAAGGTCGCCCTGCGTCAAAGCACGTTAAAATAGTACATTATGACACTGGTACGAAAAAAAAAAAATTTCTGACGAGTGTGAGTCTGCAGATCGAGCCGAAAGCGAGTGTTGCATCACACTAGTGCAGAAAACGTTTTTCGTACAAGTGTCGTACGAATTTTCATGACACAAGGTGTGTAAATGCGGTTTGAAGCGAACGTAGTGAGCGCAAAACCGCACTTTTACGCACAGCATGTCATAAACATCATACAACGAAAATACTGTAAATAATAATGCTAATAATAAAATTTCAAACTCGTAAATTGTTTCTTCCGAATCGTACGTCGTGCACGAAGTTCTTTTATGAGAAATCATCTTCATTTTTTTCAAATCTTCGTCTTCCTCATAGAGGAATATTCGTTCACTAACAATAAGTATGATTCGAAGGGAATACATTGCAAGTGTCAACTTGCAGCTTGTTTTGATATTTTTATATTGATCAGTGGGTGTATAAGATTTCAATGTTTCCGCAAATTTAAACGCGTCAGTCGATTTTCACCAAATTTTATACCAAATAATCCCGATTGCTGATTAATATGTATTCATGAGATTAAGCACGGAAAGGTAAATAATTTTCTTGTCTGTCCATGTTCGCAAACGCGTCGTATCTCGCATGCGAAGCGAGCGCAATGCGACCGATTCTAACCCAGAGGCGATCGCACATGCGCACTCTACCATTTTGAATTTTCGGCCCATCATCTTAGTTCAGCCATTTTGTTTTTGTTGATGACATTTTTTTTAAAGGGCGCATCATTCTGATGGAAAAAGCATACTGGGCGAATTTTTATTCTGTTGATATTTTGGCTATAATAAATCCGATAAGCATCGCATGTTATTAATTGACAAAAAATATAAAATTACTGGGGCACGGGTTAACATTGATATAGGGAGGAGGGACTTCGGGAATATGTTTTGAAAATTATTTGGAAACTATGTGGGGGGCTCCTCTATTTTTATTCAAAAATGACCCTTGCTAAGGACAAGTCTAATATATATATATGAAGGATTCGTAGGATAAAACGGGAGCGATGCGTGAGCAGCGCCACCGCCATTATGATGGTGCAAGGCACGGGGCGCCGAACGTGATCGGGTCAGGTTTTACTTTTAACTTACGCAATTTTTTTTTCACCCCCTGTTAGCGACTGAAACACGAGACTGTTGGACTCTGTTTGTACGGCGGGGTTGTTAGCTCTTTCATACGTATATAAAAAGCTCGTGCGAACCTTGACGCTTCGCGCTCGAGCCGCGAGGCCAATGGCGTCCGGGTTTCGTCCACCTCGAAAACAAGATTTGCGATATTGTGAGAATGGTTATACCGATATTGATGACATTAATGCGGGATTGTGCATGATTGTGGCAAGAATCGCCGAAGTTTTGGATCGTTCGATTATCTTTAGCCGTTTGCGAGAAATTGGGATTCTCGTTTTTGAAAAAAATGTTGGTTACGCGAGTGTGCCACACGTTCCGTACACTTCGAAAATGCGATTTGCGATATTGTCGAAACGCCTCGACTGATTTTGATGAAACTGACGATAGATTGTTCACGACCGTAGCAAGAGTCGATAAAGCTTTGAATCGTTCGATTATCTTCAGCCGTTTGCGGAGAGATTGGGACTCTCGTTTTTGAAAATGTTGGTTACGCGTGCGTGCCACATGTTCCGTCCACTTCGAAAATGCGATTTGCGATATTGTCCAAACGGCTCGACTGATTTTGATGAAACTGACGATATATTGTTCACGATCGTAGCAAGAACTTAGGAAGGTTCTACGATTCGATTATCTCGAGCCGTTTCGAAGACAGCAGAATCTAAAATGTTATTATCATCGAAAATGTGTCAATTTATTTTTTTCCAAATTACTTTAATTCCATTTAATTTGTTTTCTGCAGTGGTGACAGCTCGGGAACCAGTAATCGTGACGAAAGCAGCGGTTTCTTTTGCGCGGACCCTTCCCCATCGGGCTCCAGGTAAATATCAGTGTTTATCAATTCATCATACTCTTTTTTTATATTTTTTATTACAATTGTTTTTTTCGTACGTTACGAATTTCAACACGTTCTAGATAATTGCAAAATTACATATCGTCGAATAATTATCATAAGTATCGTGCCGTGATAATCATAATTGAAATTTTAATAACTAACGCTTCAAAAATTTCAATCTAATCCCATTTTTTTGCCTAAATATTTTTTTCTTCATAATTGTTTCCCACAAGTTTGCCCGAAATCCAACGTCATTTCGAAAATTCAATACAATCGACTCAGCGCGCTCATCTTACATGATAATGAATGTATAGTCGTTGCGGGGTTTGCTATTTTCCCCTCGTTATCAACAACCTAAAATATTTTGGTCAATCTAATTTCAGCAAATTGCTTTCCAAAATAAATCCATCACTGACATTTGGATTTGCTTCGTTATACGCCGACGTTACAAAAACGTTCTTTGTGATTACGAATTATTATAAGCTCGTTTTAATTATATCCAATGGCCGTGACAATTTTGGGATTCAATGAGACGCTTCGGGTGCGAGAGCCGTTCCATTGTAATTTCGGTCTTTACGATATCAATGCGAGTTGAATAGACGCGATTACGAAGAAAATCGCCGAATATAGACTTGGTCGCCACGGATGCTTGAAAAGCAGTGGGAACGGGAAGGGAAGGGGGGAAGGGGGTGGCGGAGATACATAGGTAGAAGCATGATGACGCGGCCTTACAATTGCCCGTTAGGTCGAAGCACGTGTAGATCCACGTGCGCAATGTACTTCGTCGAAGATATATGAACATTGTCACCGGTGACTCGTGATTGTCACATGTGTGTCTACCAATTCAATCGTTTTCCATTCCGTCATTGCCAATTGGAATGACAATCATTGACGGTAGCAGTGCAGTGCAGCCGAGGTGAGGCCCAAAAAAAAAAAAAAAAAAGGTTTAGCATCTGTCACGCACATTAAGGCCTTATATACGCGATTTCGCTGATTTTCAATAATGTACTTTTCTAAACACGGTTAATAAAAATAACTCATACATCCACAACATTGTCTCACAGATCGTTCATGCACATCGAACATATTTGCAATTGCATAATGAATGTATCTCTTCAGTGTGAACCAATGTTATCATCAAACAAAATTTGATTATAATAAAAATTCGAAACTTAGATTTTTTTTTCACTCAATTTTCTGTTGGTATTTTTTTTTTAATATATGTTTTTTGTGTGTCATCGAAATTTTTGTTTCTCTGGTTCACACGCGAGGTCATGATACGAAAAATATGTTGTAAAAATTTCAAAGCGATGTGAACCTTCGTTCGAAAGTTAGAACTTTCACGAGGTTCAAAAAAGTGTGAATCGTGGAAAAACGGGATTGAAATTTGGCGCGCCGCGCGGTATCTATGCTACGCTCCAAATGCTGTAACTTTAACAACTTTTGGAATTTTATCAGTTCTATAAAGCTTTAAATATCCCTAATCTTTCAGGCTAATCCAATAAAAAGTAAATGGAAAATGAAACATTTTGAAATTTGTCGCGTATGTAAGGCCTTAATTTTTTTTTCAATTTCATTGGCAGTTGGTATGCCAATAATTGCCTGTACCGTTGTTTAACCGAAATCGGCCACAATAATGAATAAAAAAATGTTAGCGTTTTAATTTTTTCTCTTACTGATTTCTTTTTGTCGAGTTGTGTTCATTCTTTGATGTCGAGTGATCGTGGAGATTTGAAAAAAAATGTTATCAGTCTTCACGTATTGGAATTTGTAAGTTTGAAAAATTAGTTATTTTCCGGAGTTGCGAAATTTTAGAATTCTCATGATCAGATGGATAATTAAAAAATACATCTATTTGAATAGCCTTGGATTGAGAAAATCAACAAAATGAGGAAAATCAACGAAAATCCACGAGGCTTTCGAGTGGAATAATTCAAACAGCGAAATAACATTTGTTTTCTTCATTAATATGCAAAGTATTATTTCCGTAACTCCGCAAGAATATTCCGCGTCGACTGGAGTCGTTATTATTAGGAATTGTGGTTTAAATTAAGGCCGCGAGTATCCCAAAGTTGCGATTAATGTGCTTTTATTTTTGTTGAATCCTCTGTTCATCGTCGGTACGTTTTGTCGGATTGAAAATGCGGAGAAATAAATAGACGCGATTACATGAACGACGGCTCGTTGCTCGGCACGTTAAAATTGCGTAACTGGACGTCGAGCGAAACCTATATTTGGACCACACGCCGTTCAGTACCACCCGCCCCTATATCCTTTTACCAGTATCTTCCGTTTTGTTACTCGATTACGAGACGTAACTCTCGTCGTATCTTCGAAATGGCCAACACAATAATTCTATCGAAAATCTCACGAAAAATCAGAAACACGTGATCAGCCGACTATTCTAAGTATAACCGCGTCGATATAATTTTCGACAATTTCCAACGCGTAAAAGATCTTTTTCTCGTGACAATTAACAATCGGAATAACGAAAAATAATTTACGCCTCATTGGCCTAATTTTTAATTAACATTTTCGGAAATTCATTATCAATCCATAAATTCTCCTCATTTCCACGCAACTAATGATAAATCTTTGCAAACTCATCTGTAACAGTTGTCTCAGTTTATTCCGTTCATGCTGAATTACCATTTTAGAAGAATTATTTTACAATCTATGAATGCCCATTTTCAGGTAACAGATAACAAATATTGTCAAGATAGCCATAATAGTTGTCACCCCATTCTGATCATGGTTAATTAGCATCTTAGAAGTATAATTTTCAATCCATAAATGCCCATTTTCTCGTAACAAATAACAAATATTCTCAATATAGCGGTAATAGTTGTCACCTGTCCATGGCGAATTAGCATTTTAGAAGAATTATTTTCAATCTATAAATGCCCATTTTCAGGTAACAAATAACAAAGATTACCAAGATAGCCATAATAGTTGTTTACCCATTCTGATCATGCTTAATTAGCATCTTAGAAGTATCATTTTCAACCCATAAATGCCTATTTTCTCGTAACAAAGAACAAATATTCTCAATATAGCGATAATAGTTGTCACCTGTCCATGGTGAATTAGCATTTTAGAATAATTATGTTCAATCTATAAATGCCCATTTTCAGGTAACAAATAACAAAGATTACCAAGATAGCCATAATAGTTGTCACCCCATTCTGATCATGCTTAATTAGCATTTTAGAAGTATCATTTTCAATCCATAAATGCCCATTTCCTTGTAACAAATAACAAATTCTCTGGACATGGCTATAATAGTTGTCGTCCCATTGTGCCCATGCTAAACTAGTCATTCATTTGTCCGAAGAAAAAAAAAATTCGTTTGATTTGTTCTTATGAATTTTCTCTTTACCTTGCTCTCTCCCTCTCTCTCTATGTGATCGGCTATCAGCAATGACGCTCTCAAACCGAGCTCAAACAACAAACGAAAGAACGAGGAGCATAAGAAGAACAAGTCGAAGCCGTTGACGGATTCTGGAACCGAAACTGGAAGTAATGACAAAACAATTATAATCATTTGTTCAGTAAAAGAAATAATCATATATATGTATAACGGAACGACGAAGGATCGATGCAATTTTACATGAATACAAACACACACACACACACACACACACACACACACACACACACAAACGCGCGTTAGCATCGCAAAAGAATAGAAATAAATTAAAGTGAAAGAAAGAAATAAGTTTAAAAAAAAAAAATCGACATAACTTTAAAGGTGTTGTTTGATTAACCCACCAGATGAAGTAGCCCGTGTAAAGTCTGTGGAGGTCATGACTGTTGGAGAGAACAACGTCGACTCTAGTTCCACAAAATCCGACGATCGTGTTGGTACGATAACCAATCCTATCGATGACATCAACTCAAACGATCAGGTTAGTGTGATGTTGAAAAATAAATAAAAATATTTTTAAAAAATATTTTTTTTTTTCATCAAATTTTCAAAATGACTCAGGCCCATTTGTTTGTCGCATTTCAGAGAGCGAATGTGACAGTGATAATTTTTTCAACGTTGTTTTTCGTGTGCGTTTTTTTAATTGTTAAACATTTTTTTTTTAATTCCGATGAAGGATGGATTTACCGCGATAATATCGACGCACAATGGTCACGTCATCGACGTTACGGAAACGGTGAAGAAACATTTGGGATACGAGAGGGATGATTGGTCCGGACGTTCGTTCGTTGATTTTGTCCATCCGAAGGACAAATCGGTGTTCGTCGATCGTCTGGCCGAGAACATAGCTCTGCCTGGTGAAGATAACGACAATGGTAACGACAATATATATAACATTTGAATTATACAATTCTCCATTATATTTTAAATTATACAAAAAATACAATTTTTCATTTGTTTCAATTTTAATTCAATAATTCACAGGAGTGAACGGACGTCAAACGGATTTGTTCTGTTATCTGCGAAAGCGTGACGAAAAAACATGGGATAGCGGTGACTCGATGGAGGTAACCAATAATGCGATAACGGACGAATCGAAATATCGTCCGTTTCGTTTGACCACGAGAATAAAATATTCTCGACGACGTGACAACGACGTTAAAATGTTGATGCTACTTGTGATCGACGCAAAACCGATTCCTCACGTTTACAAAGGTAACATGTCGTGAAATCCCCACCCCCCCCCCCCATTTTTTTTACGTACTCGACGCCATTATCAATACGGTAAAGCAATGAAAAAAAGCAGAACTTTTTTTTTTAAATGCGTGGCGAAATGGTCGGTAGTGCAGAGATTCTCTCGCTTGGACTCGAGAGTCGACAATATGTCACTGAGAATCAATCGAAAAAAAAAACAACCTCAAAACCGAAAAAGCTAAAAACGACAAAGCCAATTGATGAAAAGAAAACAAATATCCACAATTTCGGCCAAACCATGAAATCTCAAGTTGGCCACGCAACGCTAATCATTAAAATCTTATTATACTGATATTTTATTTCATTTGTTTAGTTTTGTCATTGAATATTATTTATTTATTCATTTATTTATTGTTTTTAAAATATTCTTTTGTCTGTAAATAATAGTTTCAAATATATGACCAGTTATTTATCGTCTTTTTTTTCACTTATTGTTTTATTCATTTGTGGTTATTATTGTTATTATTATTATTATTATTATTATTATTATTATTATTATTATTATTATTATTATTATTATTATTATTATTATTATTATTATTATTATTATTATTATTATACATTTATTTGAAACAATTTTTTTTTCCGACCGAAAAAAAGTTGGAAGCTTCGATCGTGTCACGATTAAACGTAAATATCTCGTATTGTTACAATTTAATCCTCTTTATTTAGCTCCAGAAGAAACAATAGTGTCGACGATATTTTTCACGCGTCACGATCCGAAGTGCGTCCTCACTAACGTAGATCACAATGCCGTACGTTATCTCGGTTATCTGCCGAAGGACATGATAGGACGTTCACTGTTCGACTTCTATCATCCCGAGGATCTTCCGTACATCAAAGACGTCTACGAGACTGTGAGCATGCGCGGAAAAGAAAAAAATCCGTACTGCTTTATTTTTCCATTCGGCGGTTACACCCGTGAAAAAAAAAAAAAAAAAAAAAAAAAAAAAAAAAAAAACAGGCCAAGATCGTGTTGGTTGCGCAAATGATGGGATTCCGTAGCCATTCTCATAAAAATGTTCTCCAACTTTTTATCATACGTATCGAAAACTCTTTTACCTTAAGAAATTTTCTTGCTTTCGAAAAAAAAATTGAAAAAAAAAAAAAAAACGTTATTTCAAAATTTTTCATAAACATTTTTTTCTACAGTGTTTTTTTTTTATAATTTTGTTATTGAAACTGCCAATTGAAAGCTACACTCTGGAATTTTCTCCCAGATTTTTTGCAACGATAGTTTATAAATTGGAGGGGGATGAGACTCTCTGATAACGACTTTGAAAGCAAATATCACGTGACCGAAGGGTAAAAATCAAAAGACCCTGAAAAATGATTCGCTGCATTCTGGGTGAACTATTTGAAGACACCCCACTCAATGGGGTAAGTGGGAAAATAATATTGAGTAGACTCTTCAGTCTATGGGAAGAAGCGCCGATGAAAAAAAAATAACATTTCCGTTTTCCTTTTTTTTTATTTCAATTTAATTTCTCAGTACACTATCGCAGAATAAAAATTACACTTGGAGTGCATTTCCATGTGAAATTATCTGAACTTGCCGAAAAAAATATTGACATTCAATTTGGACTAACCGAAAGCTCTTGAAATCGAGCTACAATCATAAAAAGCTATTTTTCAGGCATTTACATTATGCCTATATTTGGTAGAATGGTCCGTATATAAATGAGAGAATGGGAGGGCTGTGACATAACGACGGACGAACGGACCGAAACCGAAACAAAGGCGTCCCAGATGGCTACGGAACCCTTAAATAAATAAAAAAATGGCAAACAAAAACAGGAAAAAAACAAAATGTCAATGGGAAAAAACAACACATATGGAAAATTGTTGAAACGAGATGTAGCGGGAAAAAAAAAACAAAACATTGTTTTCGAATTAATCCCCGAGGTCTGATTTGAATTATTGAACGAAATTAGGTCGTCAAGATGGAAGGTTGGCCATTTCGTTCAAAACCGTATAGATTTGCGACGCAAAATGGCGGTTACGTGCTGCTGGAGACCGAATGGACGTCGTTCGTAAATCCGTGGAAAGCAAAAATCGAATTTGTGAGCGGTCATCATAGAATATTGCGGGGACCGGATAATCCGGACGTTTTTCAACGGTTCCACGGTTGTCAACGTGATATTTTCAACAACACGAGCGGTGATGTGTTCAAGGCCATCGAGATAATCAAGACAGAGATTCGGGCTTTTCTCCATCAGGTAAAATCACAATTATCGCGAATTTTTCACGAATTACATTATTTTTACGAATTACAATTACATTGTATTATCATTTATCTGATAAAAAAAAAAAAAGTTCACACGTTTGTACGTCGCGGGGTTGGGCCATTCGTTCGATTGAAATTTATTTAAAGTATAATTTTTAGGACTGAATAGTTGAATCTCGAATTTGACTGCGTTTCAAAATTTGGAAAAAAAAAAACAAACGTATAGCATTTGCAAATTTTTAGATATTCGGCAAAATAGCTCCTCACAAATAGAAGTTATTATCCACGGACATTTTTTTATTGGATTTGAGGCCAAATCCATCGATAAGTTCGGATTTTAATGATATTTCGAATTAAAAAAAAAAAAAAAAAAAAAAAAAAAAAAAAAAAAAAAACAGTTTTAGATCGGTTCAATATTTTCAATTTTCAACATGTATCGATTACAAAATGTATCGGTTACAAACTTGCTGTAAATCGTGAATAGTAACGAAGGTTTTTTCGTGAGTAATCGAAAGATTTGAAACAAAAAGAAAATACTCCCTCATTGAAGAAAGAATCATTCCTTACGAATTTTTTTCATACTTTGGGTTCTTTCTTCTCTTTTCGTTTAATCGTCACGATGAGCAGAGAATTGGAACAACGGACTGCATCGAGGAACTTGATTTAACCCCGAGCGACCTCGCAAAATTGGCGAGAAATTTGCTTCAGGAGGTTCGAACGACGGAGCTCAAGTCCAAGAATCGTGCCACGATCGACGACAAAAGATTTTCGGTGACTATTAAGCTTCGATTGAGTATTTGATGAATTATCATTATTTTTTTTTCTCATCGAATTACAAATTTTTTTATCCCACGTTATTGCATCGATTAATTAATCTATATATTCACGGATAATGCAACATTCGACGACGATGCTATTTTTTTTACGTCGAACAACATTTTCGTTGTTGTTCATCGTAAATTGAAAGCTCACGAATTTTCTATTATTTCGTTTTGAAATTGTAGAAAGATGATTTTTTTAATCGATTAATTTTTATTTTTTGTTGAATGAAAAGTGGAGGGGGGAGAGTGAGGGAGACAGGCAATGGTGAGAGAGACAGAGAGAGAGAGAGGGAGAGAGAGAAAGAAAGGAAGAGAGAGAGAGATTCTTCTAATAGAAGAATCATTGATAAATAACAATGGTAAATTTTACAGCTTGGTGATTAACGTGTGGATCATTGAAAAACATTTTCGCACGTTTCTTACAACCAACATGACACGCTTTTATTTTGGGCCGTCTCGCAGCGTGACAGCCACTGTGTAATCAAACGTTGAAAAAAAAAAAACACAAAAATAATAATAATAATAATTAGCGCAGTGATCGATCATAACTGAAAGATTCCGGCTCTCGCACCAGGTACGATCGACGATAGACTATTTTTCAATCGTTTGCAAAATTACAAATTTTTTGCAAATTAAAAAAAAAAACAAACAATATTCTAGCCATCTGGTTCTGGTAAGTCCATCAATTTTTATTTTTCGTTTCAATTCGAGGATGGGGGTCGAAATTCTGTGCGTTCGATGTTCAGAACGACGAAAATTCCGAACGCTCGATGCTTTCGAACACCATTTTTTTTTTTTTTTTTTTAGGAAATTAAATTCTCCAGAATATTGTTCATGTGACTTTTTGATCCACACAGCTTTGTTCAGCCAGAGTTCGGACGTTAATATGAATATGCCTTGATTTATTTATTGTCTTCTTGGAATAATTAACAGAATTACACGTCCTTGAAATTTGTATCTTCATATCAACGACAATTAGAAAGATTTCTGTGCTAATTGCAGAACATTTTGTCAATCAATTTGGTTGAAAAAAATGTTTAAAACCAAAAGACATTGAACGTGTTCTGAAATCTGTCCCTTCGAAGCATGGCGCGCTCGGAATTTCGGTCATTCTAAATTTCGACCCCTAACCGTAATTTGTCGTAAAATTTGCGATATCTCCGTCGGCGACGATAACGAGAAATTTCGTTGAAAACACATTGTGTCATCCTATTTTTTCTCGCTTGGGAATCGATTGGAGATTATTTTTAAAAAATTGAAGAAAAGAAGAAATGAATAAATTTGCGTTTTCGATTGTTCATTATTCTTTTTTCTTTCTTCATTTTTTTAACGTCCCGATTTTATCGGGAATGTGTGTGATGAATTTTTTCATTAACATTTTCTCAAAAACTAATTTTGAATGATGCAATCAATGTGACTCGCTACAACTTATAGAGATGATTAGATTTTGGTCCAAGTGGGTCGACTAGTTTTTCAGTTTTTTTTTTTTTTTTTAATTTCGAATTTTTTGCAAAAATGTCGAGAACGGCCGTAGATAGAGAGTTGTCAATTTTCCATGGAGGTTTGAGTCATATAAAGTAGGTGCTCACTAGCGAAGAATTTGCCGAAAATCAATCCCTAAGAAGGTGGGGTTGTGTGGGGGTTGTTTGCAGCAAATGTTACCGTATCTCTGGAACAGGAATGGGCATCCATTCAATGAAAATGTATTTTAAATATTTTTGAAAACAAATAATTATGATTAATTACCATGAATAAATCAATATTATCACATTTTCGTAATAATTATGATCGATTTATGTTAATTATCATTTTACAATGACATTAAATATTTGATAAGCCGGCTTAAATCCATTATCATTTGATTCGAAAAGTATTTGAAATACATTTTCATCGAATGAATGCCCATCTCTGTTCTGGAACTGCAATATATAGAGATTATATAGCGACAATGTTGATAAGTAGAAAACTATCAAATTTTCCCGAACACGTATAATCTTCTTATTTATGTTCGACCATTAACGATGATAATAATAAATTCCAACACGCGAATCGACAAGTTAGCTGGGCGGCTCGTAACGGGTCACACACGAATTAAACATGAATAGCTATAGAAATTACTAATCATGGGCACTACTTGTTATATATATATATATTTTTTTTTTGCCCGGTATTGTCATCGGAATCTTATTTTGATCGCACATCGAATGAATGAAAAAACGACGAATGAATGGAAAAAACTAAAGCCCAGAAAAAAAAATAAAAATAAAAAAAAACTCCGGTATCTATAAGTCGCTACAATAAACGCGTGAAGGGATCACGAAATCCCTTGTTGCAGGAGCCGAAGGGTGCGATGATCGACGCAACATTGCCCCATCTCAACAAATCAACCGACAGCGAATCGTCGTCCAAATTACTGCCGAGTTATCATCGGCTCAATTACGAGGACAAGATCGAGAGATTCTTCAACAGCAAACCGCTTACCAATGCGGCTTACGTGAGCGAAGAGAGCAGCATGCATTCGAGTGGACCGTCCAACGATAAAAATGCCAATTCCGGTAATAACAGCAACGACGATAATGCACAATCCGGAAATCAGAGTAACGACGATGTCGCGAAATCCACAATGCACCGTACCGGTAAGATATCATCGATTTTATCATACATAAATTCAGGCTGTTCATTGTTCATTTGTGCCCTTAAATATTCATTTGTGGGGTTATTTATTTATTTATATATCTCTTATTGATTTACTTAATAATTTTACTTACTCATTTATTACTTTTACCGACAATGGCTTCCCCTTTACTCACGTTTTTCCTCAATTCCTACTTTCAAAAAATACTTGAAAAAAAAAAATAATAATAATAAAAAGAAACAATGAAAAATACCTTAATTGACGGCCTGCCGAAATAATAGACGAAAAAATCTGAATAAAATTAGCAATCTGTTTTTAACCCTTAGTCCGTAAACGTTTTTTCGGCACCTTCAATCCGTAAACCAGGGTCGTTATCGTCGTTGCCTCTTTTTTAAACATTTAAACGGCTGCAAAAAATCGGAAAAAATTCACGAAGGTTCTTCGAGCCTCCCATTAAAAGTCTCAACCATAAAATTATGAAAATTAATTTTTTAAATATATTTTTCATACAAAAGATGAGGCAACCTAGGACAACATTTGATTATCGATAGGACGAAAACGACCCTGGTTTACGGACTGAGGGTTAAACATGTGCTAAAAACTGCATAAAGTTGTCCGATAATTGGCGCTAATACTCATTACCCTTAGAAGTTGCGGAAAAATTTTGAAAAAAAAAATCAGGATCTACTTAGAGGCAAAACAAAGTTTTAAAAAAAAAAAAATTGCGCAAAGATTGGCTGACCCGAGGGGAATGACCCCACGGTTTCATTTGGAATACCCCACATACATTTTTTTTTCTTCGAATAAATTCGCAATCATACAAATTCGATGGGGATTAATTTTAGTTTTCATTTTTTTTTTTTTTTTTTTTTTTTTGCAGCGCGTAAAGATACAACGAGAAACGGTAGCGGTAGCGGTGGCAGCGGAAGTGGAAACGATTTGAGCAGCGATCCGAACAATCTCACGAGTTCCGGAAATCGTGACGAGGTCGACAATGCGAGAAGCGCGGATGCGATGCAAACCGAGAATCTCAAACTTCCGACTCTCACGAAAAAGTTGTTGAGCAATCACAACGTGGTTATGGAAAAGCTCATGCAGCAGCAGCACAAGGATCAACGATCGACGATCGAGTGCAACAAATTGTCGGACGACACGAGAACGAAGAAGACGACGAACAAATCGACGAAGAAGAGCGAGGGACAGACGAGAAAACGGATTCGTCAGAGATGCGGCAGTAGCAGTCGAAATGGAAAACGATTGAAAGTACGTGAAAATCCATGACTATATGTTCCAGCTTATTTCTAAATCGAAACTGTTGTCATATTTTTATCAATTTTATTCATGGTTTTGATCTCTTCGGCCAGTTAAATTGTATTATTATTATTATTATTATTATTATTATTATTATTATTATTATTATTATTATTATTATTATTATTATTATTATTATTATTATTATTATTATTATTATTATTATTATTATTATTATTATTATTATTATTATTATTATTATTATTATTATTATTATTATTATTATTATTATTATTATTATCATTTTCAGATTTCAAAGTCCGAGAAGAATAGAAAAACGAGTAGCGTAGTACAATTAGCAACGATGGCAAATGTTTCGGTGAACTCTGACCGAGCGACGGTTAATACGTGGCCAGCGGTTGCTTTACCCGCTATATCACGAACCCTTCCGTATATATGCGAGCATTCACAAAGGTACGAAATATTTCTCATACATTCATTAATTTATCATAGCTATGTGAAAAAATTCTAAATCCCATGAGGCGAGAATGGCTACCGAATAAATCCGAGTGGAATATTAATTAATCCATTTTTTAGGGTTTTCCGTATAAATCTGGAAACCCTTATGGTTTCGGTCAGTACGTCCGTCCGTCCGTCTGTCTGTACGTCACAACCCTCCCATTCTCTCATTTATTTACCGATTAAGATGAAACCGATCGAAGAGAATCGATTCACGATATTAACCGGGGAAAAAAAACAAAACTAAAACGATGATAATAAAATTAATTATATTTATGTGGATTTTAGTTCGGGATCGCAGGTCTCGTCGAAATTCGGAACGACAACCGCTCAACCGGTATCGAATGAACTTCACCAGAGTCCTTTTGGTATTTAACAACGCTTTTCGCAACATTTTTTTTTTCAATCACGATCGCGATCAAACATCGGCGGATCGAAATTCCATTTTTTTTTCTTCATGAATGGTTATCTTGATTTTTATTTCATTACAGATTAACGGGGCAGGAACTTTCCAAATCACCCTTTTGACTCCCGATGTGGTTGATGATTTTTTTTTCAGTTTCTTTTGGATCCTGAAAAAAAATGCAATCCGGTGATTTGGGAAGTCGCTCCCCATATATGAATATTTTTAATTATTGTAATAATAAAAATTTGTTTATTCAGTTTCCTACGCAACAATGCCTTTGGCCAATATGATTTCTTCTCCGCCCGTGGTTTCCATGGCCAATCCATTTTTCGCAATGACAAACGAGACGGTTCAACGTGAGACTCCGCAATCGAATTTCGCATCGTTGAACGACGATAATCCGTGGGAACGCAAACGTCCGGCGTCCCAAGCGACGAGCGTCAAAGCCGAACGCGGCGATTCCGTGACCATGCCCGAATTTTCGACAAAAGTGAGCTATTCAGATCGACAACAACGACAAAAAAATTATTCAAAACGACAATTTAATTTTATTTATTTATTTATTTATTTATTTATTTATTTATTTATTTATTTATTTATTTATTTATTTATTTATTTATTTATTTATTTATTTATTTGTGGAAATAAAATGTTTAAATTTTTCGCAAAAGATTTCTTCTCCGCGCGGACCTGCATCACCGTGCGTGAGCATCGAGGGCCGTTGTTCGAGTCCCGTGTCAAACACGAAACGCGAGACGGACACCAACAGCCATTGTGCCACGAGTCTCGAGGATTCGAGCGACTCGAGCTTTTACGGTAACTTCTTGAGTCCCAGTACCCTTTACAGTTGCAGTCCGAATCGAAATCTCAAAGCATCCCAGGTATATCAACACACACGTATATTATATATTATCCAATCCGTTTTTCCTCTCACATCTTTATGTGTTTCCATTTTTACATATTTTTTTATATCTCACATTATAGATTATTTCTATATTTTCGTTGTTTCTATCTCCGTTTATATTCATGAGCGATTCCACCATTCTCCAAACCGGTTCTGGGCATCAATATCAGCGATGTTTTTGTAACTTTGAGAAATGGAAGCCCCCATCGAGCAATGAACTCTGAATTTTTTTTAGATTTTAATTCCGTGAACATTTCATGTTTTTTTTTTTTTTTTTTTTTTTTTTTTTCATTAATTTCTCAATGTGTATTGATGAAAGAAAAAAATTGTCTCGTTCATGTTTTCTACATGAAAAAAGCTCAGCTTTTCGAAAAAAAAAAAAAAAAAGGAAAACATTTTTTAGACTTAAGAAATTACTTAAAATCGCATTTGAAATATAAAAGTCAATTTTTCGGCCAATTTTCCATGCAACATAAAAAAATGTTTGTTTTGATTTTTTTTTTTCGGATGAATAACAAAACTTGATAATTTAAAAAAAAAAAATTTATCATTCGTTGCAGAAAACATTTGGCGAATCGTCGAACATCGACACGGACAATTGCAACAACAATGAAAATTGTCCGCCGGGACGTAACGGTGTGAAAATGACCAACAGATTGATATATCGTTATCAAATCGAACCGAAATCATTGAGCGAAGTTTTGAAATCCGATTGGGAAGCTCTACAGCGTTTCGATCAGCCCCAACTCGTGGCCAATCAATTGGTCCAATTGTGTTCGGACATGAACCTCGGTGGTGCACATCCGACATTTTTGTTACTCAACGATAGCACCGACCGCGACAGCCATCGGGAAAGTCCGATGGTCGATGTTCCGCACGTTACAAACGAGGTGAGAAACCGACGGGGTCATCACTGATTCGCGTGTAACAACGATTAAACGGAAAAGAGAACAAAAAAAAAAAAACACCCATTCGCCGCTCACCGGTCATGCTTCCTTAGATGTGTTCGTTTTTAATGATTGGAAGAAGAAAAAACAAAAAAAAAAATATACGGGAACAAAATCAAATTAAGGAGGCTCCGTCGCGTACGTCTCACCAACATGAAAAAAAAAATTAATTTTCAAGCATATCGTAGATAAAGAGTACCCGTATTCACGTATGCAAAGTTTCAGATTATTTTATCACGACTAAATGAGATATAAAAATAATTAAACATTTTTAACACACGGTTTATGGAACAGGCACCCTCAAAAGATTCGTATAAAGTGATATATTTGCTCTCGCGCAACGGCGATCGATGAAAAAATTACAGTAACGTTTATTGGATCATGAAGATTCCAATTAATAATGATAAACTTTTGGGTAATCGACTCGTGTAAAAAGATAATTAATGTGGAAATTTGAGAATATTTGAAACTCCGAATGGACGGTTTCACACTGCCACCTTGCGGTATAAAATCAAATCGGAGGAAAGCGTGTAATGAAGAACTGCGACGTTGCCGTATACGTCTTTGGGCATTACTGTAACGTAAAAAATTGTGCCAATACTACGGTATTTATTCAACGATGTACAGCTTATTAGTTTTCCATAAAAAGTTGTCAATAATACATTTATAATCGATCGTATTATGACAAGCATGCGTAAAAATATGGGCCCTGGTTATGCGCATGCGCAACCCGCCACTTCGTCACGGAGCCTCCTTAAATTGAAAAAAAAAAAAAATAACCGACAGTCGTTAGATCCGCGAAAAAAACATTCGAGATTATATTGCGCGTTAGATCGAGAACATCGATAAGTTGGAGAAATCTACGGTGACCGTGGTAAATGGCGTGGCTAATGAATTACGGGTATGTTCGTTGTTGTCCGATAGAAGAAGGTGTGGTCGCAACGTAACAGGATGCGACGAAGATGGGAGATAATAAGGAATGAAAAATTATTAAACACGATGCAGAATGTGAAACATGAAGTTTCACGTGCGCGGCCCGATGGAATCTTTTGCCCGTGCTAATCCAATCAATCAGATATACGATCGAGAATAATATAACCCCCGCCCCCCCCCCCCGAACCCAACCCCCTCGAGCCCTCCTAAAAAAACCGCTGGGATTGGATCATTCGTGGTCCGGAAAAATCCGGGTGGGGGTTTACTTGAATCACATGATGCGCGTCACGAACGAGTCGTATCGCCGTCGCCTTCAACTTCGTCAACCAAATTTTCGTTCGGTAAAAAAAAAAAAACGAAAAAAAAATTAAAAAAAAAAAAAAAATAATCGAAATTCGTTGCACGTAACTCGTGCCCCAAACTCTTCCCGAGCTGGCTGAACAACATTTCAACCTAGAACGTTTTTTTTTTTTTTAAACATTTATTCATTCACAATTGGTTCTTTACCGTGAAAAACAAAAAAGTTTAGCGACGATTAATTTTTTATGTCCGGAATTCGTTTTTTTTCCCGATCGTTCGTCGAATTGATTTCGATGTGGTGCAAGATAATTGCATTATAATCGAATACGAGGACCGTGAAAAAATTGACAGATTTCACGATTGATCAATTGTCATTGTGTTATTAATCCATTCGTGAATATATATATTGTGAAATATTCATTAATTTATTACGAACACGATTGAAGTGTCTGCGTTGCCTCGCAAGACGATAAAATCTTGACGAGCTTTTCTGTTTCGCAACCAGACAGAAACATTCGATCCTCGTGGATTGAGAAAAAAAAAGAAAATATTGGTAGCGAAAAAAACCGATAAACGAAAAAAAAAAAAAAAAACACCAACGACAACAGCAACAAGAACAAATGTTGCTGATAGACGAAAATAAGGTGGAAATCATAAAATCGCGCCGTGAGAATCGCTTGAGTTGATTGTCCGGACGAAATTAATTTTTCCAAGATATTTTTTTTTTTTTTTTTTTTTCATTATTATTTAATTTTTGATATTGGTGGTCGATTTATTTGTACATTTATTAGTTTCTTCTTCGTCGTTCCTTCGAACGAATTCGTCCAACGTTCGATCGAACGATGCAGTTTTACAAATTGAGTCCGAGTATCGTGTCGAAATTTTTATTCATTTATTTATTGATCGATTTGTTGAAAGTTTTTTTGTTTTTTTTTCCAAATTCTTTAACTCTTCGACACGAAATACCGACTGGCTCAGTGATAAAGACGTAAGGGAAGGATCCGCCGGAGTCGTGCGGATCAGTGCTATCTAGAATTAAAAAGATGCAATTCTAGACGATTGTATTTTTGTATTAGGGTTTTCCCTCAATATGGTCATTTTGGAATTTTAATGCTCTAGAACCTCTATAACGATTCAATATGTGTCACAAAATTTAAAATTTCCCATTTAAAGTATTATTGGATGGATATAAAAAATAAATGTCAGAAATTCTCGAAAATTTGAGGAATGATAGTTTTTGTTATAGATCAATGATCCATGAATTAATTTACATTGTTTTCACAAAATAATTTAGTAGTTATAAATTGATGAATTTTCTGGCACTTAAACGAATGGAATTGAATGCCAACAAATTCTGGAAAATATTTTATCATCAAGATTTAGGATCAAACTATTATAATTACGTATCGAATGAATCGACTACGTAGTTGTCGATTAAATTAATTAGCGTAATGAGAGGTCTGCAATTTGTGGTCCACCTTTTTTTTATACATATCGAATCATTCAGGATGTTGAGAGCATTAAAAATCTAAAATGACCATTTTGAGGGACACTCTAGTATATATATATATATATATATATATATATATATATATATATATATATATATGTATGCATGTATGCATGCATGTTACACCAATCCTCGAAGAGTGACAGGGGCGCCTTAAACCTCACAACACTCGTCACACCTCTCTACCTTTTTTTTTTCGTGATTTCGGGTTTTCTTTGACAGTGCCAGAACTAAAAGACCAAGCGGCATGGTCCGATCTCAGCTTTCCTTGCTACAGTTTTGTCGCAAAAGGGTAGAAAAAAAAATTGTTCCCCCGAAACAATAATTCTACGGCTCATAGACGATTTCATTCAAGTTTTCAAAACTACCGGTCGATTTGCTGTGAGGCCATTGGTCCATCAGATATCGATGATCAAAGAAAAAAGGATGGTTTTTCATTCGGCGGCCGATATCTCAGCAACGACCTGCCGTGCAGAAAAAAAAACAAATTGAAGATAGCGAATCAGGCTGAATGAACCCTCTCATTGATAAAATTAGAAAAAAAATTGTTCAGACCAAAGTAAACTGTAAAGAAGTGAAAAATTTGGAAAAAAAATCCTTGCGATATTTTCGTTGATTGCGACGTGACCCGTGGCCAGAAGAAAAAAAAATCATCGCGAGGATTCAAAATTACACCCTCGAAGCTACTAAATGCTATTTTATTTATGTCAATACGACATTTTTTCGCAAAGTTAAAGTCTCTCAAAAATCATCTGAACATTCCTAAAAACTTCCGTTAATTTCATTTTTTGGGTGAGTGTATATCAGGGTGGTCATTGAAAAGAATTCATGTTCTCAACCCTCCACATGGTTCGAAAACAAAGATAACTAATTCCCCTATTTTTTTCTGAATTCTTCTTCCAGTGTCTTGCATTGCCTGAATCGATAGAAAAGTTGAAAAAAGTTTTTTTTTTTAACTATTTATGTCATATTTTCGATTAAGATACGAAAAAGCTGGAAAAAAATACGGAAATTAGTTTTTTATGTTTTCGAACCGTATGGAGGGGGGAGAGCTTGATTTTTTTTTCAAGTCAAATAATAACCACCCTAGTATATATATATATATATATATATATTAGACTGTGTAAAAAAAATATTTTTTTTTGTTGGGTCTGGTAGTCTTAAAAGTTGTTGGTTGGCCTATAAAAATTCTCTCAAAGAGCACACTTGAAAATATTCATTTTTGGCCCATCACAATGCCTAATTCAATAAAAACGATTCAATGCGTAATCCAATGAAAACGAAACGGTCATTGCCCTCATTATTAATTTCAAACATTGAACAAAAAAAAAAAAAAGAAATTTTTTCAGTGTTTAAAACTAATAATAAGGACTGAGGAGGTGAAAATTATATTTTTTTTATCTCATAAAACGAATTTCCAGGAGCTGTGAATTGTGCATTATTGGATCGAGGCTATTTTCACTAGATACACCTTTCATCTAGAGATTTGAATTTTTTTCAAAACTTACCCCCACATTTTTCTTGTAGAACCAAGATTTCTTCGGCTAACCACTAACTTTTGTGACCACCCGATCCACGAAAAAAAAAATTGTTTTTTCGACACCGTCCAATATGAATATATGTATAAATATACGTATTTTCGACGACCGTTTTATCATTGCCAGACAGAAAAATGATCCGTGATAATATTCATAACAAAACAGCAACGGACATTAATGTTTATTCGAATAATATATACTATTGTATAATTATATCGCTTCGTTGCATTTATTACATTGACGCAAGACCATTGTAATCACCACTGTACCATTGTACTTACACAACCGTACATATATATAGTATATTGTGTATCGAGGAGGCAACAGGGAGTATGCACCGTCTTCGAGGTCCACACCATACTTTATATAACGCAACTAGGTTTTCCGAGCTTCATAAAGGTCCACAGTAAATCAGATTTGGCAAATAATCCCCCCCCCCTCCCCTCGACATGGATGCTGGGGGAAAATGCATTTGGTCCTTAGTGATCTTATGGTGGGTTTTGTTGCCCGCCTACTATACCAACAGGCACGAAAAACCGAGGAAAACATTTTTGCGTTATATATCAAACGAATTTATTCACACATCGTAAATAATCATTTTCAACATTTTATACACAATTTTTATTTCTTATTTTATTTTTCGTCAACGTCGTGCTTATGAATTTACGTCACAATCTGTACTGTCGTATGTTTTTTTTTGTTTCTTTTTTATTTACATTTCTTTTTTTGTTTTCAAACAAATTTTAAAGTTTTGATATGCATGATTTGAAACCAGAAATATGATAAAACTGAGTTTTTTAAAAATAATGTAGGTAATAACGAATGGTTAGTCGATCATATGTATTATACAAAAATATAAATTGTGTTCGTGAGAGATGCACTTATTTATAAATATATATCGTCATGAATCGATTTTTTTTTCCATTGTTTCTCGCGAGTCGTGATTTCTCAATTGAGACACGAAAACAATCATCGATCTTGTATTTCGATGTGTTTTTACACAACTCGGAATGCTCGTGTTTGATGCACCATGCAATTTTTTGTATCATCGTGGAATGCAAAAAATATATATATATATATATAATAATGAAGGATAATTTAAATTCTTGAGAAGCGTTTGAAAAAAAAATGGATTGATTATTTCACGTTCAGGAATACATGGATCAGAAGAATATTATACATATCGTTTTCGCGTACGTATAGTAAATCTTGTTATCGCGCTTCGGAAAAAAAAAATGGATCGTGCGGGCCCGCGATAGATTTCAACCAGTACTGCCGAAAGCTTTGGTTCAATTTTAACAATATATACTTTTGTACAGATGTAAAAAAAAAACAAAAAAAAAATTAATATTAATAATAATTACAACGATAATGATAATAATAATGATTATTCCCAGCTACGATCGCATTGCCAATACAATATTGATGATTCCCAGCTACGAGACCTGTATTATCCCCCTTTTTTAAAAATAATTTCACCCCCCCCCGCATTCTAAATACAAGAGGGACTCGTGCACGATCCATAACCGTTGCAAAAGTTAAACATTTTTTCTTTTTTTATTACAAATTATCGTCTAAGAAAATATTTAATAACGATTAACGATAATTCATTAATCGTAATTAAAATAATTATAAGAAATCCGAGCACTTCTTCATAGACATTAATCATCACTCATCATTCTAGCAACTAAACGCATCTATTATTATACACACACATATATATATATATAATGCCGCAATTATTGCAAAACGACGAGAAAGAAAGAAAAAATGGAAAAGAACGAGAAAAAAAAATGAAAACAACAGAAAAAACGAGAAAAATACAACAAAAACAGCAACAACATCAACCAACTTCCCGTCGATTCTGAAGCACTATGTGAATTCTTCGCAGTCAAAAAAAAAATGGCGATTCTATGGCGTTTGATGTTCACGCGTTGCTTATGTGTATCTGTGTGATCGTGTTTTTAACGTTCAACTTTCGATGTGAAAAATATCAAAAAATTGATAAATGAACAATGCGTGATGTATTAATTACAAAAAAAAAAAAAAAAATGCAAAAAAATCGAAATAAAAAAACAACAACAACAAAACAAAATATTACCGATGTCAATTTTTTTTCTTCGTTCGATTGGTCGAAACTCGTTTCAATTATTTTTGCACCAATGAATTATCAGTGACTCAACTCGACGAGGGTTTAACCGCGCTCGCCGAATTTTCCGTGGGGCTCGTCGTTTTTATTCCGTTTGCACTTTGCTGCACGGAAATCTGTGAAAAACGTGGCAAAAGAAAAAAAAATAAATGAGTCAGATCGATTCGGGAAAAAAAAACGGCCAAGCGCATGTTAGGATTCCGTAGCCTTTTTCACTAACATTCTTTCCAACTTTTGATAATACGCATTGACAACTATTTTATCTTGAAAAATTTGCTTGCTTCCCAAAGAAACGGAATTATTTACAATTTTTTACATAAAATATTATCGCTACAGTGTTCGTTATAATTTTTATTGAAAGTAGACCAATTAAAAGTTACCATTTTGGTATTTTTTTTTTTTTTTTTAGATTTTTTTCACAGAAAGTTTATAAAGTGAAGGGGGAGGGGGACGAGAACGGTCTGATAACGACTTTGAAAGCAAACATCTCGTGACCGAAGGATTAAATATTTTGTTGAATCTCAAAATTTCTGTTTTTGGACCGACAATTTACGTCCGTATATAAAATTTCATCTCGATAATTTTATAAATGAGAGAATGGGAGGGATGTGACATACAGACAGACCGAAACCGTAAGGGTCGTTGGCTACGGAACCCTAAATGTATAAACGATTTTTTTTTTCTTAATATATATATATATAAATATATATTTTCCTTAATTGTGTAATATCGAAAAAAATAATTTATTCTCGTGGATAACGGATTTACTTGTATTTTTTGGAGTTCGGTGGATTCCGTGGTTTTCAAATATTTTCGCACAAACGGGGCAACGAGCATGGGATCCAATTTTTCGATTCGCGCCGGTGTGAACACGCTCACTGTGATGGCCACGCTCATCGTCACCACGGCTCCGGCCACCGTGTACCACAGATAGCTCAGACGATGAAAAGCCCAAGATTCACTACAACCCCATACAATTTAATGAGAAACTCAATAAAAGAGAATAGATTGAAAAAAAATCGCCGGAAATATCGTCCAGAAGCGCGAAATATTTTTCAAATCACTGCAATTGAAAAATATGAAAAAATAAAAATAAAAAAATTACCCGAGCTGTTCGGATTCGGTACCGTTGATCGATGGTTCAGGTGGAATCAGAAAAAGCATGCTTTCCGCTTGTTGAAACCAGTACGTACATCCCTCCGTCGTTACAGGTTTTTCCTCGAATCTCAAATGATTAAAACAAAAATGAAGGAAATAAAATTTAAAAAAAACGAATGAAATAAAAATACATGTAAATGATAAAAAAAGAAGAGATAAATTATAAATAAATGAAGTACAAAAATTGGTAGCGACGAGGGGTCTGAAATGCAAAAAATATTAAAAAATTGTAAAAATGGAGAGTAATAAGGAATAATAGTGGAAATAGAGAAAGTAGAATGGGTTAGAATAAAAGAAGAAAGATGTAAAAATTGGATTCAGGCAAGATGTGAGATGGGAAATGGAAGACGTTGTAACCTTTGGGGAAACCTATAAACGATACACAGAAATGAATGACAATTATAAAATTCATGACATTAAGAAGCGAAAATAACGAATTACAACTACATTTATGAATTGGAAACAATTACCTCATTGTACCAGTTGCAATTGCTGATTGGGCCGACACGGTGATCCACGACATGAAACCCAATCCGGTAAGTCCACCGACGAGCGCACTCTAATTATAATATATATATATATATATATATATATATATATATATATATATATATCATGTTATGAAATATATATATATATATCATGTTATGAAATATATTTTTATTGAAAAAAAAAATCATCAATCAAGCGATAAATTGATTTGTCGATCATACCGTGGCATCGATCCATGGGAGTAGAATACCCAAGCTGAAAATTCCGAGGGACGGACCGCTGTGGATCGCGCTCAAGCTTATCGATAACTTTAACAGCACCGGCAGAAAATAAATCAATAAAAAAATAAATAAATTCGAATAAACAGTTGTTAATAGAAAAAAATTGATTGCTTTGGAAAATAAGATAAAATGTCAAATAAAATTTCCCAGCCGGGCAATAACGTTTGTCGATTCACCTGAAGCACGTGTGACCCAGCTTTTTCAACGACGAACACGAGAGCGACGCATACGGCTCCGAGGACGACGACCGTTAGTTTCATAAGTACATCGGCGGTTCTGTTGGTGAACGGAGTCTTTCTGAAGGGTTTTATGAAGTCCTCCATCACGACGGCAGCCATGGAATTCAATCCAGTTGATAATGAACTACAATATTTTAACGAATTTATTTATTTATTTATTCGTTAGTTCATAAATTCAATAAATTCAATAAATCGATAATCCGATGATTCAATGATTCAATGATTCGATGATTGGATGATTCGATGATTCAATGATTCAATGATTCAATGATTCAATGATTCAATGATTCAATGATTCAATGATTCAATGATTCAATGATTCAATGATTCAATGATTCAATGATTCAATGATTCAATGATTCAATGATTCAATGATTCAATGATTCAATGATTCAATGATTCAATGATTCAATGATTCAATGATTCAATGATTCAATGATTCAATGATTCAATGATTCAATGATTCAATGATTCAATGATTCAATGATTCAATGATTCAATGATTCAATGATTCAATGATTCAATGATTCAATGATTCAATGATTCAATGATTCAATGATTCAATGATTCAATGATTCAATGATTCAATGATTCAATGATTCAATGATTCAATGATTCAATGATTCAATGATTCAATGATTCAATGATTCAATGATTCAATGATTCAATGATTCAATGATTCAATGATTCAATGATTCAATGATTCAATGATTCAATGATTCAATGATTCAATGATTCAATGATTCAATGATTCAATGATTCAATGATTCAATGATTCAATGATTCAATGATTCAATGATTCAACGATTCAACGATTCAACGATTCAACGATTCAACGATTCAACGATTCAACGATTCAACGATTCAACGATTCAACGATTCAACGATTCAACGATTCAATGATTCAATGATTCAATGATTCAATGATTCAATGATTCAATGATTCAACGATTCAATGATTCAATGATTCAATGATTCAATGATTCAATGATTCAATGATTCAATGATTCAATGATTCAATGATTCAATGATTCAATGATTCAATGATTCAATGATTCAATGATTCAATGATTCAATGATTCAATGATTCAATGATTCAATGATTCAATGATTCAATGATTCAATGATTCAATGATTCAATGATTCAATGATTCAATGATTCAATGATTCAATGATTCAATGATTCAATGATTCAATGATTCAATGATTCAATAATTCAATGATTCAATGATTCAATGATTCAATGATTCAATGATTCAACGATTCAACGATTCAACGATTCAACGATTCAACGATTCAACGATTCAACGATTCAATGATTCAATGATTTAATGACTGAATGATTTGATAATTCCTTCTTCTATTGAATTATTTTTCTATTCGTTGATTTACCTATTCATTTATTCACTTATCTCCTTTGCTTCGTAGGATTTTTTTTTTTTCAAAATTTGAGCGAACGAAATGTTACCTGAGAGCTGCACTGAATACTCCAGCAACGAATAGACCTGGAAGTCCGGGAAAATCTCCGAGTATATCCATGACAAGTAGTGGCAGCAATTGATCCTTGGCTCTGGCCAACTGAGAAATAAAATTGTACCTAGTGAAATATCGTTCGAACCCATGGAACTGGATATTAATGACGCCTGAATTACTACCTTGGTCGTGAGTGGATCGCACGTGTGATACCACGCGTATATGAGCATTCCAGCGTATCCGCAAATGGCCACCAGGCTCAAAGCTCCGAAGATAAAACCCCAAAGTGCCCTTTAAAAGTTAAATTAATTCGTCTGACTAACGAACGTTGGGTTTCGATTTGAATGAAAATGATAACACGTGTCGGCGTGGTACCTTCGGGCTGCTTTGAGAGTAGGCAGAGCCATGTAACGTTGAAGCATGTTCTGATTGATCGCCGAAATTTGTAGCCAATGAACGAAGCCTCCTATCACAAGTGCCCACAGCGTGTGTCTCGTCGACAGATGCCAATCGGTCCTATTTTTTTATTTTGCGAAGAAAAAAAAATTGATTATCGAAAAATAAACAACCGACTCGAAGGAATTATTTTGAAAACAATGTTTTAGTTTTGTTTGTTTTTTTTAAGATAAATATATAGCGGGACTTCCTAAATCATCGGATTGAAACCCTTCTATCCTCCGATGTGGTCCATGATTTTTTTTTAGTATCTTTTGGGATCCGACGATACCTCGCTAATTTTTTTAAAGATCTTCTAGACTCCCCTCGACTGCTTCTCGACCCACTGTCCTTTGTCGAAATTGAGAAAATTGTTTCATAAAATTCCGGTGAGCATAATGTTCATATATATATATATATATTTTTTTTGTTTTTCAGTTTCGAAAAAATTCGAGTTTTTCCGAAATTTTAATATACGATAATACACGAAAATGTTCTATTTAAAAAAAGAGAAAGATGAGATTTATCATTCATAAAAATCGATATTCCGATTATCTTCGATTAACTCTTGATAAAAAAAGGAGGTTGGGTGAGGGAAAGGGGGGAGGGGAGTTTAAAAAATGTATTTAAAAAATTAGTGAGGTCGTAGGATCCAAAAGGTACTAAATAAAAATCGTCGACCACATCGGGAGCTAGAAGGGTTTTAATCCGGTGATTTGGGACGTCCCTCCCCATATATATATATATATATATATATATATATTGGCGTCATATAATATCGCGATAAGTGAAACGATAGATACAAGGGTAGATCGAGCCTTCCGGAATCACGATTGCGTTTTATAACGACGTCGAGACCTCCCAAATCAATCGTGCCTTTGATGATTATCAGAAGCATTGCGCCGAACATGACGAACGCCTGAACGAAATCTGTCCACACTACCGCTTTCAATCCACCCTTTAATAAAATGATTAATTATATTATGGTGGAAATTATGATATTATTGTCACGATGAAAATTCATAATAATCGAATTATAAAACGTATGATACTTACAATTTTCATCGTAATATATATATATATATATATATATATATATATATATATATATATATATTCATTATATAACTGATAATATGATTTACGTTTATGATCATACACAATGATAAATCGTCATAATGACGATCATCATAGGTCTATTTATCATGAAAAGTTTTCGACGTACCACGCAAGTGTAGAAAATACAAACAACGCACACGAAGGGCGTTATTATGTGGATGTTGATACCGGTAACTGAAATTCCGTTGATGAAAAAAAAAAACGAATGTGTTAAGCATCGCCGAAAAAATTTCGTTGTGAATAGGTGTCGAGAGAGTTGAAAAGAAAGTACCTTGATTGAAAGCAAGAGCTGGAACGTAAATTACAATGGGCAGCCAGAGCATCTGCAAATTCAGGACAACTGTTAGAGTTTCATCGTGTCTTTTTCCAATTCCGATAAATTCTAATCGTGTCGAAGATTACAAATATAACAAATGCACAATGTATAAAAAAGGCAACGAAAACAAAAATGATAAGGCAACGAAAACAAAAATAATACTTCGACATTTAACATTTGTTCATTGAAAAAAAAAAATAATGACAATACTTGAAAACCCTTAAAAATATCGAAAAGTTCGCAAAAATGAAATTGAAATTATTTTTGAAAAAATGTCACATTGTCACTGACGTTTCCTTCAACTTTTTTTCATACGTATTAGGAGATGCTTCGCGTTGAGAAATTTTCTTGATCCCGAAAAATGATTGTCCATCAAATTTTTCATAAACTATTTTTGTCACAGTGTGTTCGTTATTATTTTTATTGAAAGTACTAATTGATAGCAACATTCCGAAATTTTCTCCAGGTTTTTCGCATTGATAGTTTAGAAATTAGAAGGTAAAGTGACTGGAGGGTTAAAATCAAAAGGTTCTCAAATATTTTTCGTTACATTTTAGGAGACCCATTCAAAGACACCAATCAAATCAGGTAAGAAAAGGTAGGAAAACTCTTTGCCTACGGAATCCTAAAAATCGTCAGCCCAAAATCCACGAAATTATAAATACGTAACAAAAAAAAAAAAACGAGTAAATTTATTTTCAATTCTCAAGTCAAATTCAAAAACTCAACAATTCGAAGACACAATTTTATCCCAACTCCTTCCAAAATATATGTTTATATATATATAAATGCAAATCAACTCACAATGCCAAACCCAAAAAGCACCGATCCGAGTATTCGTACTTTTTTGTCGAATCTACGTTCCAGATACTCGTAAGTGCTCGTTAGTCGCAATTCGTGAAAAACTGGTAGATAAATTCTCGACATGACGAAACCCACGAGTACAACCCCCAAACCCACGAACATGTAACTCGTTCCGTGAACGTAAATTTCGGTCGGTGTGCCGAGCAACGATATGCCGGATATAAAACTCGCTATAAGACTCAAACTTATCGGCAATGTCTTCATGTTTCTTCCACCAACGAGATACTCGTCCTCGCCCGTTGATTTTTTCACAAAACCGAAATAAATGCCTATGGCACCGCACGACAACAACATCAACGCGAATACCGAATAATCGGCGACACCGAAACTTTGCATGGAACGGCTCAACTCGTCCACGGTCATCATACCCTGTATCGCATTTTCACGACTGTCCGAGTTATCCTCGGACGTCATCTTCTTGCAGAATGGAATTTCGTCGAATCACAAAAAAAAAATAAAAAATACAAAAAAAAAAGAAAATTAAATAATCAATAATAGTAATAATAATGACGATGCTTTCACAGCAAAGTTTATTCTTCACTGCGACGATTGCAAACTGTTTTTTTGTTTCTCCCTACGAACTATTTTTTTTTCTTTTAACTGCAACCTCACAGGAAATATATATATTTATATTCTTTTCAAAAATTCATCAACGAGACAGCTTTCAAAAATTTATCACGAGACAGCTACTATCACAAATCGAAGACACACTGTTGAGTCACCAAGATAATTTTTTTTTTTTAATTTACATTCGTCGAATTCTTAAAAAAATAAATAAATAAAAATAAATGTATATATATATATATATATCAACAAATAAATATTTCTTCGTCCATCCCGCTAATCGTTCGTTCCTTTCATCCCTTCCTTATCACACAAAACTCATCACTGACGCTCCTCGCTATATAGTCACACAATTTATTGTTTTTCCTTTTTAAAAAAAAAATCTTCAAACCAAAAAACAAAAAACGACGGTATAACAATAATCAACCGTTAAATTTATTTATTTTTTATCAAAAAAATAAATAAATGAACAAAAATGAATGTTTCACCGTGAACGCTATAAAAAAAAATATAGTGACAATGGATTATCTTTTGTTTGGTGGTGAATGGGTAAAACGCGACTGCGGGCGATTTGTGCGTGGCCGCGTCGTGCAGTCGCCACCGTAAAAATGAGTGATCGAGCAGTGGAGAACAATCTCGATGTCGCCATCGTTGCAGAGAGAGAGAGAGAGAGCCCCATCGTTGGTATCACGACCAAACGATTTTCTCGTTAAAACCGACAATGGGGTATAAGTGCCGAGGCGATATACGAAACGTCGGAAGAGACCGTGGCAGCGATCCGTCAATTGAATAATCGTCCGGTTCTGGCTTAAATTTAGAACGTATACGGACCGCGGACGCGTGTACGACGAACGCGAGTATAGACTCTTCGGGACGCGGACGTCAGCAACGTGACCCGAAGATCGTCACGAATTTCAAAGGGCCTTTTCCGTGGGCGGAGGGGGGGCAAAGTTTATCGGAGAGATCCTCAAAGGTCGAGGATTTCGCGTGTCACACGAAACAACTTTGTCTGCGAATTCGTGCGTTCGCGTCTGGCGGTCTCTCTCGATTGACGGGCGAATCAGACGAAATTGCTCGACGACCTTGAACCTTACCACCCGAACAACGCTTGCCAATCGGTGACTAACGATTTATGTCCGCCTTTTTCGTTCCACGAGCTTTGCCGATAATTATGGGCCCAATGATGTATTTAAAAAAATTTAAAAAGTAGGCAAGCAGCGTGTTGGTTGCACGCACATGATAGGGTTCCGTAGTTATTCTGTAGTAGCCATTGGCGAAAGATGTCATCACCACAAAATCGTACGTCCTCGTGCGATAGTTATATTTTTATATTTTTCGTAAACTATTTATGCTATAGAATTAGTTATAATTTTTTGATCGAATGTACTAATTGAAAGCTACATTCTCGATTTTTTTGCGATGATTCGAATTGATATCCGAGAAATTAGAGCACGGGGGGGACCCTCTGATAACGACTTCGAAAGCAAATATCTCGTGACTGAAGAATTAAAATGGAAAAGTCTCGGGATATTATTTGTTGCATTTGAGAAGACCTATTTGAAGACACCTCATTCAATGGGGTGAGCGGAAACGAAAATTTCGAGTACACTTTTTAATCTGCGGGAACATTTTTTTTTCCCCGAAATTTTTTGTTTTTGTTTTTGGATCCTGCGTCTGTGTGCCAAATTTCACCTCGATCGGTGCTTGGTTGAAATGCATGATTGTTTCGATGTTTTAACAAAATCAAGCCGTATAGTAACGAAAATGTGGAAGAAATCGCAAAACTTTCATTGTATTTATTTCATAGAAAAGAAAAAAAAAACAAACGAAGTTAATATGAAACAATGGATGCAATTGAAAAGTATCTTGTTGCTTTGACGCTCTTCTTTTGTGTTTTTAATTGTTGGATATTGTGTTTAGTGGTGTTTTTTTTTGCTTCAGCCTTCGTAGAAGGTTGGCAATTCGTTGCCCAGGATAACCTTTCGATCGATTCCCTTGTCGGTGATGACACCAAGACGAATGACACCGCCGCTGCTGCCATCACGAGCCATTGCTAGGGCCAGCGCTGTTGACAAATTGATTAAAAATTTTATTTTATTATTTCAGCAAAGCAATTTTGATGATAAAGGGTAAATGGAAAAAGGTGTATATAAATTTTTTGAATGAAAATGCAAGACCTTCGATGGGTCGATAAATTTTCATAAAGACTTACTGTTGGAAACCAGTTCGACGCACTGATCCTTGGTCATGTTCGGTTTGTAGTTTGCGTCTACGTAACCGTAAACGTAGCTGGAACCTGAACCGCCGATGGCAATCGGCTGACGCACGCACATGCCTCCCAGAGGAATGCTGTAGACCTGGCCGCCTTTTCGCTCGTCCCATCCCGCTACCAGGATACCGGCCATCAGCGAATCGCGATAGTTGTAACACATTTCGCGAAATACATTGGCCGCCGTTTCGACGAGAGGCTGAGTGCCCAATTCCATTCTGTGAAACGAGGAAAATTAATGTCGTCGGGGTCTATGTGGAATTTCTAATTTTTTAAAAGATTTGTTAATACTAGGGTTTGGCTTACTGATGAAAACCGAGGTGGTAAGTGACTATTTCGGCGATGGCCTGAGTGTCGGCCGCCGAGCCGGAACGACAACAGTAAATGTTGTCGGTGACTCTGGTGAGCTTGTCTGCGGTACGGTTGCTCACATAAGCGCTGTGGAATGGAATAATGATGTAAATAAGTAACGTCTTTAGGATCGAAACCTGTTTATAATGATTTTCTATTCAAATTTTGTTATCATAACCTAACATTTTGGTTAAACTTATTCTACATTATGACAAATGCAGTTATATTTGAGAATGGCATGTGTTCCACATTGAATCGAGTTCCAGGACGTTTGTAGAGTTTTAATAATCAAACGCAAGGGGTCCGACATCAAGATTTGAAGCGCCGCAAAGAAGTACTTACCCCGTGGTCGATCGAGAATCAGCACCGATTACCACTCCGCCTTCAAACTCGCAGGCCATGATCGAAGTCTACGAAACAAACGACAATTCACATTTTAAATTCGTAACATTTTTTTGCCACAGCGCATCACCGTCATCACTATTCAAAATAGGTTAGATCACGGATGCAATTTATTTATTTGATCCGAAAGATTCAACGATGTATACAGAATTATCAAGATTTCATAAACAAATGATCAATCAATGAACAACAAAATATCAATAATTCGTATTTGTGGAATTTGAAAGATTGCAGTGTCATTCTAACCTATAAAAACACCGGATGACATCGGTGTTTTTCCTTGTTCATCGGTAATTTTTGGAGAATATGTATTATTTACTTACACCTGTGCTGTGTTCCGACGATAACCAGTCCGGAGACATGGATTCTGTCGTCATTCCGACGTTGGAGGGTGTAAAATTTTGTAATACGTTCATTTTTTCAATCGAACGAAATTATTGTTGGACGTGAAAAGTTTGTTCCTCACAGGATGCAAATATTCAACTGAATTTGCGGTTCTGGTTGAGGTTGGGAGTCGCTGACGCCGCGGAGGTGCTGCCGCCAGTGGCGAAAGAGTTTAACTTTCTCGTTGCGAATTGGAAAACGGTCAACTCGGCACTTCCGGTTTTTAGTCGCTTCGGACGGACCGAAGGATTGAGAATTGAGATTGAAAAAAGCTTCTACGACATTGAACAATCGTATCTTAATTATTATTACAATTCTCAACATCAATTATCTCGAAAATTCATTAAAATAAGAAACAAAAAAAACATTTTAACAATCCATCATTATAATATCACGATATACATATTTTTCGAGTATCCTTTGCAAATTTAATTCTCAAATTGTTTGCGCATACGCTATACCAACTTCCGGTTTACGATTTTTCGCCAAAAGTCATGCATTTTGCTTTCCACAAAGTCATCGCGGATACATTTTTTTTCATAAAATGTACGATTTCCGTTTGTTTGGTTCTTTCTTGTTTTTCGGCGGCCATATTGAAAAAATTCTATTGAAAGGATGAACATTCCCTTTTTTTCTTTTACTACGATAAAACACTTGTAATTGACGCCATTTTGATGTTGCTTGGTGTATCAGACCTCAGCATTTCCATTGGAACAACGTACGATTCCCATGCCCTGCAAAGCCATTTCCAATGGGCCATACCGTCGAGAGATTCTCAAGTGGAATTCTCGGTGGACCGTAGCCCGCCGGTTCACGAATATCGAGCACCGAAAATAAAATAAAAAATCTTTGGCGCATGACGAAGAGCTAGAGGAAGTAGGTAAGTCCTTTGCTTCACCGCATCCTCATTGCATTACCCAATAATTATTTCACAGACTACTCAAATCGTCATATTAACCTAAAAAAAAAAACAATATCACGCTGTGTTTCATTCCACGAACGAATCCAAACGACTCAATTTTTATTCATTAATCATTTTATTTCTCATTTGCAATGCTTATATTACAAAACATACTTTTCCAGACACATTGAAAATATGCTCTATTTACATTGGATGTACCCAGTTGTTGCTGTTGTTGGTTGTAGTTAATTTTTTTGTATTAATTTTTTTTCATCAATTTTTTGAATTTTTGTTTGTTTTTTTTTTTGCCTTTTATTTTTTATTTGTTTATTTTGTGCTAACGTTATAACTTTACAGGAATAATAATGTTATTCAATATTATTAACTATTATCGTAGGCTCTCGCATGACAATATGATTATGGCAGTATCTTTACAATATAGTCTATTCATCATTTTATGTTATACATATATAACGCTTTCATTTTTTTTCTCGTTTATTTTTTTTCCTGTTTGTTTGTTGTGTTTATTTTTTTGTTTCTCCTTTTAGTTTTATTCTTCGTTAAATCTAATATATTTCAATATGAAAACCTGCATTCTCAAACTACGTCCACCCGGCTAGACTCACTCGAAAGAAAAAAAAAACGAAACTATAAAGAAAACAAAATCGATAATAATTAATATTATTTTTTTTTTTCATCGTTATATTTGGCTTATCAATTAACAAGCATTTATTCCATAGTTCTTACACGACTTCGCTGGGATCCGATGAAAGTTGTAAACCCCAATGGGTCTCGACCCAAACGCGTTGGTGGAAAATAATTTTTTGGCGAACATTTTTTTAAAATTTTGTTATTTTCGATTGGCAAACGGATCCATCCAACGCGACTTCAATCTCTTTCACTTTCTTTCATCAGTTTTCATATCTCCTTCTCCCTTTGCAATGGGCTGACCAGGTTCTGTCGTGTCCGTCGGTTTCCACGTGTGTCTGTGTTTGTTGCCAAAAAACGTTGTGTTATTTTTTTTTTTTTAATTTCTTCTTTTTCTCGTCGTTATCAGCCGATCCTACGATATGTTAGAACAAGGCAAAAGTCAAAAGCCCCAAATCGATCGGACCCGTGTCATTGTTCGCACTTGGTTTATCGTTTGATTTATGAAATGTTCATTTCGCCAGCCGCGTTGGGTCTTCTTTTTTTTCCAACTTTTCCTCATTCCCGTTCTTCTCCCCTCGTTCGGTCGTGACTCACAATATTAAATCTCCACATCATTCTAAGCCCACTATTTAAACTAAACTCTTCAGAATCGTTCTGTATTGTCTAAAGGTGCATTTCTTTGTTGTTTTTTTTTTCATATATATATTTTCGTTACATTGTCGCTTTACTTTCGCACCAGCGGTCTAAAAGATAATTAATATTCATATGATTTCTTTCTTTTTTCATGTTTCTTTGTTTTATCATTTTTTTTAGATTTATTTTTCGAACGATCTCCGCCGAATATGTATCTATATGTATTTATAAGGGCGAGAAGGGAGACACGCTTTTGTTCGATGGGGATCTATCACGATCGGTATATTCGCGATCGGTTCGGATATCGGCAGTAAACATTATGTCGTTTGTCGCGATGCGTCGCGAAATGAAAAAAAAAAGAGAAAGAAAAAATTAATTGGATTCCAACCGATCGAAACTATCGTCGATTTATCGCTAACTGTACAAAACAAAATAGTAATAATAATAATGAAAATGAAAAATAAGAACCGCGAAGAAAAGTTGGATGGAGCATTTATCCAACAAATATTACGAACCAAGTCTATCTAAAAACAATGAAAGATAATCAAATAATAATAATAATAATAATAGTAATGAAAATAAAAAATAATAACTACGAAAAAAAGTTGAATGGATAATTTATCCAAAAATTATTATCAACGAAATTTATCTAAAAAACAATGAAATATAATGAAAAATAATAACTCAAAGCCAAATGAAACTAAATTATTCTTGTGTCGCGATTAACTGAAAAGAAAGCAAACGAAAAGTAAAAACTAAACGAAAATCATTCCTCCAATCTGGTAAACGTGAAAATCGTTAATCGATCGATGACAAATATTACTTAATTTTTCTTGTGTATGTTTTTTTTTCTTTTTTTAATCTAATCGTGAAACACGTATCAAGAGGTGCTGTTACGATGTTTTTTGTTTTTAGTTTTTCCAGGTTCAAATTCGTCCTCGCTTCTGCGACGTTTTTCCTTCAATTGTTTTTCCATGGCCAGCATGGTTATCATGCGTTTGTGAGAATCGCCAACGATCCAACCGTGTTGTTCCTGACGATCGTCGTCGTCCTCGACGACGTTGGCGGTCGTCGCGATCGGTTCGTCATCGTCGCTCGAACTCGACCAATAATACAACTGATTGGCCGCGGCCCTTTTTCTACGTCCAATCGCCACGCCCACACCCTCGTCCACGTTGTTCCAACATTTGGTCGTTGGTAATTCTTCGTCGTCGGAATCGCGTTTACCGACCGAGCCTCGCCGTTCTTTCACATTTTTCGTCGTGGTTGCGATGGTTTTCGCATTTTTCGCACGTTCGTTGTTCGTTAATTTGCCACGACCATTGACGCTCGAAGATTTCGCATCCGTGATCTTGATAGATTTTTTCGATTTTTCCGACGATTTTTTGACCGATTTTCGGGTCTTCGACGGCGATACCGAATCCATTTGGTCATCGTTCGTCCCCTCGGCCAACGATTCATCGTTGGCAATCGATTTTTCCAAATCGTCGATAACGTTCGAACTCTTTTTTACCGATTGAACGATCGGTTCGTCGTTCTTCGATTTTTTCGTTCTTTGCTGACGCTTTTTTCTTCCACCGTCCGTGGCCATCGTCGCGGATGAATTTTTTTCCTCCTCATCAGATTTTTCGGTTGTAACGATTTTCGACGATTTTTTTTTCTGACACTTGACGATCTTATCGTCGCAATCGTTTTTCGCATCGACGATCTTAGTTTTTTCAATCTCACGCATTATTTCCTCCTCAATGGCTTTTTGTTCCTTTGCTATTATTTGCTCGTGCTTCTTTTCCAAATATCTTTCCTTACGTTTTTCCTTGGATTCGCGTTTTGGTTTACGCGATTGTTGTTTCACATTATCGTGATCGATTTTATCGTTTATCGAACGTTTGGAATTATCACGAACATAAGAATCGTCATCGGAACTGCTTATCTCCGCCAATAATCCTTGCTTACCGATCGCACATTTTCTTTGTCTTCTCGTTGGTGCAAATTCCATCAACAATTTTTCTTGTTCCTGTTGCAATTTTTTTTGTTGTTGCTGTTTGCGTTTTTTCGATTCTTGAACTTTACGACTGAGAAAAACGTGAAGAGGAAGATTTTCGGATTCTTTGGTAGGTTCGTCGTTGGTGGAAAATTTTTCGGGCAATTGTGGAACATCGTCGTCCGGATCTTCGGCCGTCGATGCCTCGACAACGTCGTTCTCCGTTTCGTGATTCACCAAAATTTCGTCGTCGTCGTTCGATGATATTGCGTTACCGATCGTTGCCGATTTTTCGTTATCATCGTTCGTCGTTTTCGGCGAACGAACTATGGTCATCAATCTTTCGGGTATATTCGTGAAATCTTCGTTCTTGTCCAAAAGATCGAGAGCTTCTTCGAGAGATATGAGTTCCTTGTCCGATCCGTATTTCGCCCGATCGTCGATCGTCCCGTCATCGCCGGGTTTCGAACGTTCATCGACGACGATCGTTGTTTCATCATTGACGATTTTTTCATCGTCATCGGGATCGGAATCGGCGATCGAACTGTCTTCGCGATAAAGATCGTCAAGTTCGAAGGTTGCGTCGTAACGATTGTCATTGTCATCGTCGCTGTTGCGTTGATCGTCGGTTTCGTTTTTACGTTCGTCGATTACAAGCGGATGATCCGACATTTCCGATTCCGATTTTTTGTTCTCAACGTCATTTTTCACGTCGGTTTTGGATATCGAATTTTTCCAATCAACGATATCGTGATCAACGCGATCCTGCGGATAATTGTCGGCCAATTCGGGACTCGATCGCGAATCCAGTTTTTTTTCCATTTCCCGATCGTCGATGCATTTTTTTTGGGACAAACGTGGAAAACGTCGTTTTCCATCGTAACCGATTTCCTCGTCGTTGTAATCGCTGTCCGACGATGTTGACAATTCGGCGAACAAATTTTGTTTGCCTTTGGAACACGCCCGTTGACTCTTCGTCGTGCCAACGCCAACGTCTTCGGGTTTTATCGCTGTTACGAATTCGTCCGAACTGTCGTTCTCGTACCAAGCGTTGCGCGATTTTTTTTTCAAATTTTTGTTGCGTCTTTTCACACGCGCGTGTTTCATCGACGGTGTCATTTGTTCGTTGGATTTTCGTGATTTTTGTTTTCTCTCGATGTAATCGTCCATCGGACCGGTCACGCGTTCACGATTTTCCACCATTTTTTCCAACGATTCCGATTTTTTACGTTGCTGAAGCTTTTCCTCGACGTTGAAGGATTTTAACGCGCCTTTTGTTTTCGGTGCGATTGTTTCGTTTTCGCGATAATTACGATCGATCGTTTTGTCCGATCGACGATCGTTATCGTCCGTGGGTTTTACGATTTTTGCACCATCGACGATTGTTTTTGTCGCGTGATGATCGGTAATGTTTGAATCTTTGTTTGATTCGAAATCGTTGGAATCGTTGATCTTGTCGGTTTTCGATCGGTACGACAGAGCTAGTTGGGCTTCCGGATGACTGTCTTCGTCGTCGAAATCGTAAATGTCTTTGATCGGTTGACATTCGACGATTTCGTCGCGATTCAATTTTTTTTCCGGAACTTGACGACGTTTTTTACGCTCCACGAGACCGGTTTGATTTTGAGTTTTGCGAATCAATGGAAAATCTTGTTGACGATTTTGTTGTTGTTGTTGTTGTTGTTGTCGTTTTGGTTTTTTCGTTCTCTTTGGTTTCTGCGCATTGACGTCGCGCATCGCGACGACTTCGCCAACCGATTTTTCCGCATTGTGATGTTTCCGTTCGTTCAACATTTTTTTTCTTTCGAAAAGTTGTTTTATGGAATTTTTGGATTTTTTCGGAACGGAATCTTTGTTGTTGGTGGGAACATGTCGAGAGTGGTCGTCGAGGCTGGAGTCTCTCGTTTGGGTCGGCGATTTAACGGACGACGGTGAATCGACTTCCGGTATCGTTGCCGTTGGCACACGCGCGCATGCGAGCTCGGCCAACACGTTCATCGGCGTCGATCCGCTGTGAATTAAACATTTTTTTTTTCATTTATTAACAAAAATTAATAATTTTTAATGACTTATTTTTATATCTGTATGTGTATTATCTATATATATATATATATATATAGGATCTGTGGGCACATTTTTATTCCGAGCTTGATGACATTTTTAATAGTTGACCTTCAAAACAAGAGGAAGGTGTCTACATGAGATTTGGCAAAAAAAACACCCCCGTCGCCCTTTCCTACCCTTTGGACAGAATTTTCGTACATCATAATGAAATTTTGCACGCTTTGATTTTTAAATTAAGAAGAAATTTACTGTCCGCAGCTAATTTCGAAAGAAAAACTACCCCCTCCCCCCCAATCCCACCCCTTCAAGCCGAATTTCGGTACTTCGTGATGAAATTTTGCACGCTTTAATGTTCAGAGTAAAAAGAAATTTAGTGTCCCCATCTGATTTCGAAAAAAAAACTACCCCCGTCCACATTCAATTCACCTTGCACAATTGAAAAATGTGAAAAAAAATAAACGAAGCCTCTTCATCGTAAATGTGAAAGTTTGGATGTTCATATGTTTGTAACTCAATAACGCTTTCTACGGCTGCACGGATTTGTAAGAAAACATACTCTTACTATATACGCTTCCGAAATGATTATCAACGATCTTTTTTTTTTTCTTTTTTTTCCGATCGATGTTCCCGTAGATCTGACATCTACCGCAGCACACCATGCTAAAAATAGCGTTCGAGAAATAATTCACGTAGCCATTTCAAATGTTTTCCTTATTTTTTATTAACTTGCCAACCATCGTAACAATTTTTTTTTTTTTTACTATTTTTTTTTGCTTTCCAGGTGTGTGAGCCCCTTCAATAGCTATTTGCAAATTTGCTTCTTTTGTTTTCTCATTATTTCCATGACAAAATAATATTGCGGATTTTATTTTATTTTTTTCTACTCCCTAAACTTTAAGTTTCATCATTTCTATCCAAAAAATAATATTGCTGTACATTTTATTTTGTTGCTATTTACTTTTTTTTCGAGCTACGTTATTTCTATTGGGAAAAAAAAGATATTGGAATTATTGGACGACGAGGTTTGACGGAAATAGAATTTCCAGAACCCGGAGGGACGTACACACAGGTGTGATCATCGAACTGGCCAAACGTGAATGTGAACCGCAACACACACACACACACACACACACACACACACACCCACAATCATTCATGCCTTTCCCCCGGACGAAGCTACGATTCGCGGTTCAACGAACCCACGAAATCGAATAATACAAGTTTGTACGGTTTTTTCCCACGGCTTCGCAAAGGTTTCCACGCGAATTCTACACCCCATGTTCATTCGGTTATACATGGGTCATCGAATGTCGAAGAACTTCCCCCCTGATCGATATCATCGAAATTCGGTATAACAAATTAATCTAGAACTAAATTCAATGAATAATTAGCGTTCGAACGGTTTTACGGATTTTAATTCGACGACGGAATTTAATTCGACGACGACAACAAAAATATCCATTTGGTTTTCCATTCCGACGCCTCCTAAAATCCATTAAAATCGAATAAGAAAATTGATGTACGTAGGAATATGAAATGTCACATGAGATTGAACACGAGATATTTGAGAAATGAGGTTCGATAGTTATATTGCTTGAGTTGGTAAAACGGAAATGACGGAGAAGGTGAGGGGGGGGGGGAGGGGAGCTATCATTGACGCGCTAATTGAGTAAATAAGGGATGAGGGTCGTACAACGTCCGACGGATAGTGCCGTTGATTGTCGATGCAGGCGCGAGGACGAAGAAGGGGAAGGTGCGGGAGGAGGGGGGGAGGGGGGGTCACGCTCGAGGGTCGGGTCGCCATCGACAATGGATGTCGGCGAGGCTCTGGGATCGATACGATCACGAATCACGAGGTAAAACTATTCCGAGCTTCCAAACTAACCAAATACCAAACTCACTCTGCATACAATAAAAAAAAAAAAAAAAAAGATCTTCCTCCCCATTTTTTCCACCCACAACATATTTGACCGATGAAAGAATCGATCGATCAAGGAGGCTCGCTCGCAACCGGAAATGCGATTTTTTTATTTTTATTGTTTTTTATTTTTATTTTTTTTAATTTAAAAAAAAAAATTTTTTTTCTTTTATCGTTCAGTTTTCGAAAGAGTAAGTATGCAAAAGTATGTGATCAATTTTTCACGTCGAAATTGTAAAAATTGGCCGAGTTATAGTGAATTTTCGTGGGTAGGTGGTCGAAATTCCGAACGATCGATGTTTGGAACGACCAAAATTCGGAACGCGGAAAACGCTTCGAACGCAAATGTTTCGAACGTGAAGCGAATTCCGAACGCCTGTGCCTAGTCGCGCGCGGTTTCCCCACATTGCCCGACTTTCAACTATTCTCACGAACGAACTATCGATGTTAGATACATGCCGTCGGGAACTTTTTTTTAGGAAATTAAATTCTCCGAAACATTGTTCCCGTGAACTTTTGGTCTATGTAACGTTGTTTAGCCAGCGTTCGGACCGGAAGATGAAAATTCATTTTTTCTGAACTATTTTTTTGTTGTTTTGTTGCAAAAATCCAAAGTGTTTTACACCCGAGAAATTTTTATGGCGTTATCAACGACGTTTCAAAGATTTTCGCGTCAATTGCGTTGGACGGTGTGCTGTCCCGAGCACATTTAGAGTCTAATCATTCTGAATTTCAGACCCTAACCTTATGAAACGGTTGTTGCTGTGCCTCGACAACGATTCGACCGATTTCGTTCTAAATTCACGTGGGATATAAAAAAAAAAGAAAAGGTTTTGTAACTTATGACGATACGGTTTTTCCGTGAAAAATATATTGATTCATCCTCACACCATTTTTTTTTCTAACTTTCACTTTTCTAAAATAATTTTCTCGGTGTATATGCCCCCTCAAGATGATTTGCTACCTTTCTCGCTCGTCCGATATCCGTCATGAGATCGACAGAGATAACACTATCTCCATAGGTATCACTATAGCTTAAAAAAAAAAAAAAAAAAAAAAAAAGTAAGAGACAAGAACGTGAATAAATTGAACGGAAACTTACTTGTGATCGTGTTTCCCATTGCTGTGAAGTATATTCGAAAGTGCTTTGTCCAAAAGACCGCCAAGAGCAGAATTTTTGTTTCTAAAATTCGTACAATCGATTTCCACGTGTTTGGCCGTTTGTTCAATTTCCCCGAGCGATCCATCGTCGTTGATTTTTCGATCGCGATTTTCATCGAAATTTTCGGAATCGTGAAAATCATCGTCGACTTGGTTCGAACGTTCGTGCTTGCGCGAATTATCGATCGCGCGATTATCGCGTCGATGATGCTGGGAATCGTTGTGATGATGATTCGAGTGACGATGATGATGATGATGATGGTGATGATGATGATGATGGTGACGATTCGAACGTATCTCCGTGGTTTTTTGACCGAATGTGTTTGCTATGAGATTTTCACTCTCGCGCATGCGCTGTTGAATTTTCACGCGCAATTTGTTGTTGTGTTCGAATGCCACGTCGAGACTGTCCTCGTAGCCCAGCGTTGCCTCGCGACGTATTCCATCGCGTTCCGGACTCGCCTCGCGACTCGATATCTCGCTTTCCGGATTTTTTTCGCGTTTTGAATAATCGGTACCGCGACTTCCGGTATACATCTCCTCGCCCAAGAGCTGCAAAACGATTATTTATTCATTTTTTTTCAGAAACGTAGAACCTGCAAACATGTTTTTTTTTCTTCTTTTTATAAATAATTTACGAAGAAAAGAATATTCTCAGACGAATAGTTTATCTTTCTTTTTCTTGATTTTACTTTCTCTCTCTTGCTTTTTCTTAATTTCGCTTCTTATCTCTTTCTTTTTCTCAATTTCGCTTTTTCTCTCTTTTTTTTTCTCAATTTCGTTTTTTCTCTCTTTCTTTTTCTTAATCTTTTTTTCGAACAAATTCATTCGAACAAAAAGAAAAAAAAATAGCCGGATAAAATTGTGCGAATAGTTTTTGACATAATAATTCACAAAATCCATTTATTTCGAAAATTATCATATAAAAAAGCGCGAATGTGTATTTATGCACAAAAAAAGTCAACCTACCTATATCTATATGCATACACACACACTTATTTGTAAAAATTCCCGAATGAAATTAAGTAAATAATTTTCGACATGATAATTTTCAAAATTCATCAATCTCACGATTTTTGCAACGGATAATGTAAAAAAAAATTTTTTTTTTCAAATACAAAATTAACCCATCACGAAATGTAAATAGTCTTCATTCGTTACCGATAATTCGTTATTCAGTTATTCGTAGTTATTTTCCATGATAATTTTCATTAATTCGTTGATAAATAAATTTATTCGAAGATTATTTTCACCGACCTGATTAACGGACTCGAGCAAACTGCCCAGACTGTTCTGACTCTCGACGTCTCTCCAACGATCCCTGTTGCCCCGAAATCCCGAACCCTGATCGTCGTTTCTTCCATAACTCTCGCTGTGATCCAACTTAATTTTTTTGGCACCTCTGAGCTCGTTCTCCGTGGTGGCTTTCAAACGCGAGCAACACTCGACGAATAGTTCCTCGTCGAAATTGAGAACCTTGCCCTGACGCGATTTACGTCCGGGCGAAGTGGCAACCCCGTCGATCGGCACGTCCAGAGCGTTGTCCTCGATGGCGTCGGTTGGCGCAATGGTCACGACTTCCGTTCTATCGTCTCGCATCGACAGCAGCGACGACGTAGGCGATCTTATCAAACATTTTTCACCGGAAAAACGATTTTCACGTTTCTTCGTGACATCATCACGATCGTCGTCTTCGTCGCTGTTGGTGTCGCTGTCCATCGAACTTGCGGGCGAGTCGCAAACGTAAAGAGGCGACAGTCTGCGAAGAGCCATCTCGTTATCTTCGTCGTCGTCTTCAGCGTCAATGGCGTTAGACGCGTCGTCGTCCTTCGTGGAAATCAAAGTTTTTCGAGTGTCCTCGTCGTCGTCGTCGTCGTCGTCGTTGCAATGGGCTGGGAATGGCGAACCCGATTTCGTCGACCGATTTTTCGCATCGATCTTCAACGTTGATTCCAATTTACCGATTTTTTCCGAATCCCGCGACTCGTCCAATTCATCGATCATCGATTCCTTCGTATTTTTCACATTCGACGATAATTCGTTCGCAATCGATTTTTTTTCATCGTCGTCGCCATTTTTATCGTTTTTTTCATGTTTTTCGTCAATTTTCATATCATCGATAATATCGTCGAATTCGACGTCGTTCTCGATGAATCTTGAGATTTGTTCCTTGGCACGAATTTTGCTCTGACGATTTCTCGTGATCGTTGTCGATTGTTCGATCGATTCCGCAGATTTTTCGGCGATCGTGGATTTCTCGGATGTTCGTTCGACGTTTCTTCGTCGTCCTCGTGTCGTGATTTTCGGTGATGTTTTGTTTTTACCGTTGCATTCCGTCAAAATGGTGTCGCAATCGTTTACGTTGATTTTTTGCGATGAGGTTTTCGTGATTTTTGCATTATCCAAATTACATTGTTCGGGGCTACGGGATTTCGTGGTTGCGGAATTGACCGAACGACGTTTAGTCGAAACCGCGTCATCGTGCTTCGTCGATGATCGATTGGCTTCCAAGGTCATCGTTGAATCCCGAGAACCTCGAAGACTCTCGTCGTCCAACCGATTCGCCGGGTTGTCGATGAAATCGTCGTGGGAATCGCCTTCCGATCGGGAAACCCAATCGTCCAAAACTTCTTTGACCTTGTCGACCTTCTCGACCCCGAAAACACGGCCGAAAACGCATTTCACGATTTTACTCTTGTTCTGCGATTCCTCGCTGTCTTTGTCGTCGTCGCGATCGCTGTCGCTAGTTTCCCGCGTGACCTTGGGCTTAGATCCGTAATTCGATCTTTTTGGCTTGACCGTTCGCGATTTTTTCGCCGATTCCGTCGTCGATTGTTTGCCTCGCGATGATTTTCCATCGGCGACCTTCGCCAAGGTCATTTTCTTGTCTTCGTTGTGCATGTTTGTTTTTGAATTTTTCGAATCAACGACATGATCGTCGTTCGTTTTGTCGGATTTGATTTTCATTTGTTTGATTTTTTTCGTCGATGGAGTTGAAATTGTGGTCGTCGGGGAATCGATGGTTCGTGGATTCGTTGGCGCGTCGGGAAGTTCGACGTTGTCGGAAAGTTGACGATCGATGGGATGGTCCGTTGGAATTTGTTGTTTGTTGTTTTCGTCGTCGAGTTCGGGATCGTCGATTATCTTTCGAATGTCGTTCGACATGTTTGTGTCCGACGATTCGTCCGAACTGTCGAATTCAACGGCGACGGAATTCACGTCCCTGTCCGAACTTTCCGGGGCCTTGAGTTTGGCCGTTATGTTGGAAAAATCGAGAGCGATCGACGCTTTGACCTTCGACGAAGTTACGTCAAAATTGTTGGATGTCTTTGACGCGAATTCGTACAACGGTTCGTCATTAGCATTTTCGATAATCACGTCTTTAACTTGTTCGGAATCGACGATGGAATCTTTTTCAATGGCAATAACATTTACGCAACCGATTTTTTTCGATAATAACGATTGTTCAACGTTGTTCGAACGTTCGGTCAATGAAATTTCGGTGACGATCGTTTCCACGTCTTTGCAAATGCTTGATTTACGATTTTTACGTTTTGACCTTGACGATTTTTCGAGTATAGAATTTTCCGAATCGGTAATTGCGTCGTCGATGTTCGATATTTGATCCGGTGTTGCGACGTTTAGCTCCTTCGATTGTGATAAGTTGGTGAACATTGTTTTGTCGATCGTCGTGGATATCGTGGAATCGGTGAACAATTTTGGTAATTCGGAAATCGGTAACGCATCGACGAGACTCACTGACTTTTCCATATTTTCTTCGAGAATGCTCGAACCTGTTTTTCCACGTTGATTAATTTTTTCGATCGGTCGATCGATATTCAAATGTTCGTTGACAAGATTTTTCGTCTCGATCGTAACGCAATTCGTTTTTTCGTTTGTGTTGATGTCCATGACCTTGGGCTCGATGGGCTCGATCGTCGTCGTCTGTTGGACGACATTGCTGACCGGTGTGGACGATGCATCGGGCAATATCGGACTCACGTGATCGGTAAGCACGTACTCGTCGTGTGTCATATTTTCCGTTATCTTGCAAATTTCCTCGTCCAACAATTCGTCCTCCAAATCGTCCTCTATGGTTTCCTGTTGAACAAACTTGGATTCATCGGTTTGATCGATCGTCGTAACATCGGTTTCACATTTTTCCGCATCGTACATGTCACGAACTTCGCCGAGAGGATCGCGAACGATCGTTGGAATTTCGTCGCAAGTGGATCTTTCAATGTCGTTCGAAGGTCGTGGGGCTTTTTCATCGTCGATTTTGAGAGGATCCTCGATATCGTCGGGGGGTTGGCTAACGATCGAAGTCGGCTCGTTCGAACCGTCGATCGATGTTGACCTTGGCTCGTCCTCGTTCAAGGTCGAACCTTCTTTCGCAACCTCATCGTCGCTCTTCGCAACTTGAAGCAAATGAAACTTTGACAAATTGTGCTTGTTCAATGAGCTTCTTCGGGTGAAACTCGCCGCGCAAGTTTCGCAAAAAAATTTCGCCGCTTCTTTCGTGAATTTCTTTCGCTTTTCGACGATCAACATTTTACCGGATTTCGTGTGTACAACGGCGAATTTACGTTTGAGTTTGCCATCGGTGAACGATGTGGATTCGTCGGTGATCGAATTAGTTTGACAATTGTCTTTGGCACGACGGGTCAAACTGCGACGACCTTCGGCCGATTCGGGGTCATCCGTGGTTTCGTGATTCGTCGATGAATCATTGACGACCGATTCTTCGGCATCGATGGAGGTTTGGTCGTTGGTAGCCGTTTCGTTGTCCGAATCTTCGGTGGCGTTGGATTCGTTCGATACGCTTTTGCCAACGATGGATTTTTCATCGTTCACGTTTTTCAACGGTGCGGATTCGAAAATAACTTTTTCCTCGACGACAACGACGACTTCGTCCTTGGGTTTCTCGTCGTTGACGTCCATGTCGGTTTTCAACGAGTTGGATTCGTTGGTCGGGTCGTCGAGGTGATCGACCGATGGAATTGGATTCACGGACGATGGATTAACGTCGTGTTTATCGTCGTCGATCGATCCGACGGTTTCGGATGTTAATGATTTATTTTTGGATCTTCGACGCTTGGAATTGTCGAAGAATTCGTTGGAATCCGGAACTTTGAAGGATGCGGGCGGTGAGAGAGAACTTGTGAGTGGGGGAAAATCTTTGGGATTCGAGTCACACGTGGATTCGATGGTTTTCGGAGTTTCCGGGTTCTGGGATTGTCGGAGACGTGTTTCCTCGATGGATTTGTCATCCGACTGTTCCGGGGGTTCGTCGGCTGGGGATTTTTTTCTCGTCACACGTTTGCGCGTTGGCTTTGATTGTATTTTTTGTTCGGTGACAACGGATTGGGGCTTTTCGTTGGTTATCAGGGGTGGAGCGTCGTCAACGTGATCCAAAAGTTGGGACACTTTGGGAATTGTTTTTTCGTCAGTCTCGGTCAACGTCGAGGTGATGTTGACATCGATGGCTGCTGTTTTTGACGTTTCCTGCACTTCAGATGAACTCGGGACACCTCGTGTCGTCCGATTCAAAATGGCGACTTCTTCGACACAAGTTTGATCGTTATTTAACGTCGGATTTGATTCCAATTCGGATTTTTCCAACACGATCTTGCATTGTGAATCGTTCACTCGATCTTCATCGTCTTTCAAAACATTCTTGATGATGTCTTCGTTAATTCGTGATCTTTCGTTGTTACGTTTTGTTCTTTTATTCACATCAACGACATTCGTTTGCAAATTTTTTTTGTCAACGGTGACTTCGATGGATTTCACATCAGCGTTCGTTATTGTCATTGAAATTTCGTCTTTGTCGACGTCCATGGTTTTTCTCTTTCCAGAACGCAATTTCTGTTGCGATTTTTCATTTGTTTTGGGACTGCTGTCTCTTGTCCTGTTGATCAGTTTCATGATGTCCGCCAGACACATTTCGTCCTCGGATGTATCATCATCGTCATCATCATCATCATCTTGTTCTCTCGTCTCGACCGGTTTTCTTTTATTTTTTTTCGGTGTACCGACGTCGAGTGATCGTTTCTTCGACGTTCTCTTGGATTCCGAACCAGCGACTTTCGGATTATCATCCGGACGAATCGTTGATTCAATCGGGACAATTGATTCGCGAGATGGAGCGTCGATTACTTCGCATTTGGAATTTTCATCATCGACCGATTGAACGCCAATCTCAACTTTTTCCATCAGTTCGACCAAAGTCTTGGCCGTTTGCTCCGACGCGATATCCCCGCCATTTTGATTTTTCGTCATGTCCACGATGGTATTTATCACCGGTTCAATCGCCCGTTCATCGTCCTTCGATTGTTTCACATCGCACAAAGCAATTCCTTTTTCAACCTTCGTGCTATTCTTGCTATCCAATTCGGCAAACGGAAAATTGTCTTTCGCCGCACGATCGACGCCATTTTGATGGTTAATAATCGGCACCGCAACGACGGAATGATCCACCAGACACGCGACTTCATTGTCGAGCGATACGTCTTTTTGTTTGGCTATTTTTGACACGATTTTTTCGAGAAACGAACCTTTGCCCTTTGACTTGCGTCTCGACAAATCGAGAATTATGTCGTTTGTGGGTTGTTCGTGCGCAATGGGTTTTGCGTTATCGACCGATTTTTCGGAAATCGTTACGGACGGAATGATTTCCGTCACGGTGTAACATTGAATCTGTTGAAAATTCATATTCCCGCCTGATTCGATCGTTGACGAATTTTCCGTTGATTTTTCGTTGGTAAGATCGTTATTATCGTTTGTTTGCGAAATTTCCGTAGCGTTTTCGTCGTTTTTATCGGAGCTTTCCGAACTGCAAGCCGCGTCGCTGATGTCGTTGGGTTTTACACTGGCTCGATTGTTCGCGACTTCACCGGCCGCAACGTTGTTGTCCGTCGTTTGTACGGAATTGGTTTGATTGACGATTTCCGTGGTGGTTGCACCTTCGTTAGTCGTTTGTACGGTAAGCACGACACTCTGCTGAACTTCGACCGGTATGTTCACGCCTTCCGTGAGTATACCGATGACGTTGTTCAACGTGCGTTTTGCCATTCGATCGCGACGCAAACCACGCGTTTTTTTCGGTCTAACGGATTTTAATTTTGACACGTTTGTCGCGGTTTCCGACGAATTTTCTTTTCCGCTGTCGATGTTAGAATTGTTGGATTCTTGATGAAGATGTTCGAATCGCATTGTCGGAACGTCGATAATCGCGCAATCTTTTGGCGGATCGAGAAAATTTTCGTCGATCGTTTCGATCGGCGAATCGTCGATCGGTTCTCTCGCATCGATTTCCGTCGTGTCCGACGCGTCTTCCTTTTCCGCTTCCGACTCACAATCGCGGGATTTGATACGACCTCTGCGTTTTCCCGAACTGTTAGTCGGTCTTGAATTATCGTCCGATATTTCCGAACGATCTTCGTCGATCGGCAAAATCTCGGTTTCATTGTTTTTCTCTGAATCGTCTTCGACAACTATCACGGAATCTTTATCGTTCGGACTTTGAAGATCCGCAACTAATTTACCGAGAGTCGTTGTTGTATTTTTCTTTTCCGCGTTTCTCGCGGATTTTCTCAAACTCATTTTTTCCGTACGATCGGTATCACGTTCCGCATCGTCGGTTTTCGATGTATCATCGAAATTATCATTTTTCTTATGTATTCTCAATTTCGAAGTTTCCATTTTCGTTCGGACTGATTGACGCACATTTTTCTTCGTTTTATCACGTTTTTTCGCGCCGATCTCGTCGACAATGTCTTCGTTCGGATTTGCCGAATTTTTCGTGTCATCGATGAAACCGCGAATTCGTGAAATGTCTTCGAGCGATCCGGTTCTGCGTTCTTGTCGCGTTTGTCGCGAATCCACGGATCTGTTGGCTTCGATTTTTCGACCCGAGCTTGCCGATTCCGCGACGGAATTTTTCTTCGACGATTCTTTGTTGTCGGCTAGAACGGAATCTTTGGATTCCTTGGAGTTGCATCGTCTTGTCGAGGACTCTTCGGTGCGATCGTTGCTGCTCGAAGCTCGATCCGAAACGTTCGATCGATTCTTCGATCTGTTATTACGACCGTTATCGACAATTCTCATCGATGAATCTTCTTTTCCCGTAACGATCTCCGAATCCTCAATTTTCGTCGAATCTTTGACGATTATTTTCTTTCTTCGTCCTCTGGTAGGTCGTTGCTGCTCCTCGTACCGATTTTCCATAGATTTTTTCATTTCCGTCACGTCAATCACGTTTTTCTCGATGGCATCGTCTAGATCGATTTCCGACGGTGTCTTGGTCGTTTGTTGCCGATTTCCCGAACCGATTTTCGTAGCTGACGAGCTTCTCGATGAATTTTTCGGTGACGATTTCCCGATCGTCATTGCACAAGGTGTGAGAATCGGCAATTCCAAAACACCCGTGATCCCGGAATCATCATCGTTGTTACCGATTTTATCATTGACCACCTCCAAAATCGGCATTTTTTCGTTCACCACGGAAACTTTCTTAGTCGCAGATTTTCTCGTTACTTTGGCATCGTTGCTCGCACGTCTGGCCACTCGAAGTTTCGCTCTCGTGACCAAACGCAACGGCGTTTGTCTCCGTCCACGATTTCTCACATTCTGACTAGCCGTTGTTACCGATTTTTTCGCATCGATCGTTACCGATCTCTTGGCCCGCACGTCCGTTGTTCGCGCAAATTTTCCATCGTGAGTGCGCAATTGATTTCGCGCTTTCAAAGACGCGTGCAACGACACAACCGGATCGACGTGTTTCTTACGTCGCAAAATAGCCGAATGACTCGGAGTCGACGAATTCGACGATTGGCTCTTGTTGTCCAATTGTGATTCGGTAGTTCCGCTCGTCGATGCCGATTTTTCATTGTTTCTCGAACCGGACTTTTCCGTCTTGGAATTGCGCGTTGTTTCGTTAACGATCGTTCGACGATTACCGATCACACGGGTCGTAGTTTTCGCGACAATTATTTTGTGCGTGTCTTTAGATTTTACGTTGCGTTTTTTGCTAACCACACGAACACCGCGAACGATTTTTGTCGATCGGTTGCTCGATTCGAGATTCCAACGTCCTTTCGACGTTTCGCATCGGGAAGCGGTGCTCTCGAATTTTATCGACTCCTTGAAAACCCTTCCGGAATCGTCCTCGACGTCGTCCTCCTCCTCCTCACCCTCACCCTCCTCACCCTCCTCCTCCTCCTCTTCCGCGTCCTCCTCGCCGCTCTCGTCTTCCACTTCCTCGTCCTCGGCGTCGCTTTTTTTCACCACGCTCTCAATCGCCGCTGTTATATTATCGCCACGGGAAATTTTACGCTGAAACGATTTAGCGTGTTTCAACAATTTGTTTCTCAACACGGCTTTGCGGGACAAACGCGAGGTCGACGGATTTTGTTCGGATGACAAACGGGGCCTTGATCTCGTCTGCATCTGGGAATAAAATACACGACATACCTCATGCATAATTACGATGATAATAATTATGATAATTGCGATAATGTAGATGATATAATAATGATAATTTTTGGACCATGTCGTTCGATATTATAGTTTTTATTTTTTTATTTTTTTTTAGTTGGAAAATTGTTTCTTTTCCACACGGAGATAAAATGCCTACGTTATTGCAGCTAAATTTTGTTTGCTGGGCGGTTGATTTAGCAAATTTCGTCTGTTTCGGTAACACTATTATTATTATTATTATTATTATTATTATTATTATTATTATTATTATTATTATTATTATTATTATTATTATTATTATTATTATTATTATTATTATTATTATTATTATTATTATTATTATTATTATTATTATTATTATTATTATTATTATTATTATTATTATTATTATTATTATTATTATTATTATTATTATTGTTGTTGTTGTTGTTGTTACTATTATTATTATTATTATTATTATTAAACTTTTTTGTTAGCCCAACGAACTTTTTGCCGTTACTGTACTAATCTGGTTAAATTTAGTTGCAGTTACTTTGGATGAGTTATCGTAACGTAGAAATTTCTCTCCGTACATGAAAATACTTTTTTTTTTTCATGTTGTTATATCGTGACACGTGTTGGAGTGTGAGTGAGTGTGAGAATCGATACTGCACTCGATAATGGTTACGACGATAATGGGACCCCTCGGTCAGTCGGCGTTGCATAACGTTGATCTCTTATCATTATCGAGTTTCCCGTATTATCGAGTTTCGAACAATTCCGTTAACGTTCGTGTGTTGCGTGTGCGTGTGTGTTCGTGTGTGTCGTTGTGTGAATTTGTCCATGGGTTTGAAAGCGCGTGTATTATTTGGGTCATTCGTTGGTCAGTTGGCAAACGGCTCGACCGACGCCATCGAGCGAGTCGGAATTCACGTGGAAAACCGGTCCTCGTTGGTTAATTAGCGTTGGGGAGGAAGCTGCAGTCTTCTTGTCGCGTGAACGATAATGCGTCGTATGGTTCATCGGGGGAAGCTCAACGAGGCTGGCCTTCGTCGAGGGGTTTTTACGTGCGGATTCGGTGGAATTTGCTTGCGCAATCGAATCCGCAATGCCTAATCTCGCTGGATAAACTCGGAAATTCAACTGGCAACGTGAGTTCGATACTTATTCAATGAAAATGCATTCGAAATGCATTAACGACCGAATGATCGTGAATTATGGCGTTTATCGAATTTTAGAATTCATTTTTCTTAGACAACAATGATTCGTAGTAAATGATTCATAATTATTGCAACTTTGGAGAATTTTCTTCTATTTGGGTTTTTTAAATTAATTATGATTATTTGTTTGAATAATTGTTTTAAATTTTTCAATTTGAAGAATTATTGCAAATTTGGAGAATTTCCTTCTAATCGGTTTTTTTTTTAAATTTATTATGATTATTTGTTTGAATAATTGTTTTAAATTTACTTCCATGTGCATATATAATATATGTATATATTGGGCTGGTTGTGATGCAAGACTGATCGGCATTCGTTGCAGCTGGCATTGTTATGACGAAGGTTGTTGCAGCGAGATTCGAGTGCACATGTTTTGTCGTGTCTTGTGATCTTATACGAACGATTTAACGTTTGTGGATCATTCGATTTTTCAATAGAGGTTTCAAGACTCACCTTGCGGAGTTTTCCTTGGGTTCGAACTGTCGTTTCTTGCATTACTCGTCTGCTTGCTCTTTTCGGTGGTAAATTCGCGAGCATCTTTTGAATACTCTCGCCTGACGAAAATAAATGGAATAAAAAATAACGAAATTCATTGATCATTAATTTATGACAATAAAGAAAGAAAAAGAATCGGGTATTTGAATTATCGAACGCTCGAGTTTACAGAAAAATGAATCAGTGAGGGAGGAGAAAAAAATGAGTTATTTCGAGTGTTCAATGGTTGAGTTGAAAAGTCCATGGTTGAGTTAAAGAAACTCGATGAATCAATAAGCGAGGCGAAAAATTAGTTGTTTCAATTGTTAATGAGTTGAGTTGAAAAAATTAATAGTTGAGTTTGAAAGTCAATGGTTGAGTTGAAGAATGAATATTTGAGTTGGAAAATGAGAGAGCGAGTTTAAAGTAAATGGCTGAGTTGAAAAAATTAACCATTCCGTTTGAACGTGAATGGTTGAGTTAAAAAAGATGATGGTTGAGTTGAGAAAATACATGGTTGAGTTGAAAAAAAATGAATGGTTGAGTTGAAAAAATATGAATGGTTGAGTTGAAAAAAAAATGAATGGTTGAAGAATCAATGATTGAGTTGAAAAACGAATTGTTGAGTTTGAAAGTGAATGGTTGAGTTGACACACGAATGATTGGGTTTCAAATTGAATGGTTAAGCTTAAAAATGAATGATTGAGTTTCATAATTGATAAATCAATAGGACCAGAACAAAATGAGTTATTCGAATCATTGAATGGGTTTACTTGAAAATAACGGACGCTATAGTCAATAAAACTTTGACCGAAGAAGTTCTTTCAAGACGTGATTCACGAAAAATATATTTTCATCGAGAGATTGAAAAAAAAAAAAAAAAACAAATCGGGCTATCGACATTGAGAATCGTCAACTCACGGTCACTCGGACGAACTCTCGGACCCGACGAATTCCGTTCTCTCGGCTGATTAATACGCGGCGTCTGTGAATTTTGTATGTTTCTCTTCATGCCCCGCTGTCTGCGTCGTCGGCTTCGACTGCCGAACGGTCGCCACTTGCACTTCTTTTTCCCATTGCCGAACAATCCCAACAACCAAGCCTGATCACCGCCGCACTCCAACATGTGTCGATGCAATTCCGCCAAACTGCCGCAAGATTTTGAACACTTCGTGCAAACTTTTTCCGCCAAAACAGCATTTTTGGCTTTGGTGGTGGCCAAACTACGTCCCGGTAAATAAAGATGTTTGTACAGCTCGCGCTGATCACCCGTGAACTCGAGATGAGAACACCAAACGTTCGGATGTGACGATGCTTTGTGTTCTTCCAATTCCCGCAGTGTTACCTGCAATTAAAAAAATAACAAAAAAAAAACAAAAAAAAAATGAAGCGATTGAATGAAAATTCGGCTAATTTATTATGGGAGGATTCTCTTTTTTGTCCAATCTCATTCTATTTTCCAAGGTGCTAAATTTATGTGCCAAATTTCAATCTTAAATTCCCCAAATTAACTGACAAACAAGTTGAGCGCGTTTTTCGCCAAAACTAGGAAAGTTGAATAAATAAAAATGATTACTAACGTGTTTGGATGTGCATGCGCCGCATATATAAACTCTTGGCCTGGACCATTCGCCCGTGAGTTCGGCATAAACAATTTCCTTATTATCATCGACGACGATCTCATTCGTCTTTCGTTCTTCCCATTTTTGTAATTTTAAAAAATTTCCAAATTCCGCGGTAAAAACTGTCGAAACACTTGCACGACTGTCCTGACTGGATTCAACATCGGTGATCGAATCATCGCCATTGTTATCATTGTTCGTCACCTCGGATTCCGAAAAACCGGATAACGATTGATCGGTAACATCGTCGCACACCGAACTCACAATAGTCGAACTATCGCCATCCGATTTTGTCATTTTCACGTCATTATCGCGATCTTCGAAAGTTATCGATAAATTTTCACGATTATTCGTACAATTCGTCGTCGTCGTTCCTGCATTTTGCAATCTACCGATCGTCGATCTTTCTTTGATAATCTGTTGCTTCTTTCTCAACGTAAGTTGCGTGGATATGTCGAATTTGCTGAGATCTTTGATGGAACAAGACCATTGTTCCTTGCCATCGTATTTTCGCGGAAAATTGTATTTTTCGAAAGAAACGCGTCGCGGATGCGAACGACCGGTTTTACCGGGTTTACGAGCGTATTCCGACGAATTTTCGCAATCGTCGTTGGTAACGTAATCTTTGGACAATACCGGTGTGGCAGCAGTCGACGATATGTCAATGGGAATTTGTGCGTTGTTGATTCCATAATCGTAACAATTTTGTTGCAACTGCGAAGTTTGAACGATGATTTTTCCATCGTTCGAATTACCGATCGTCGAATTTGGTTGAAGTTTACCGTCCAAATGATGCAACAAATTTTCACGTATGTTGCAACTGACACTGCTGTAAAACGTGCTGTCGAATTCGGGATTGCTGCCGGACGTGCTCGTAACTTCGTTGATCGTTTGTTTCGTCGGGAAATTTACCGATTGCGAGATCAAATCGTTATCGCGTTTTTCGTTATCGTCATCGATCGCGCGATCCCGACAAATCGACGTATTATCGTTGCCACGATTGTTCGAAATATCGCGTGAAATCGGCAAAATCGGTTCCTTGAAAGTCAACGATTCTTTGGGTTTTTCCGTGCGTTCGTTCGTCGCGTCATTGTTGTAACCGTGACAATCGGTCATGTGACTCACGTGAGCTTCTCTGGACGTGTATCTCGTAGTGCATTGCACGCATGCGTGATACTTGTCACCGTGCTTGTCGATCATGTGACGAAACAAAGCGTCCAAACTGCCCGCACACTTGTCCGAACAGTATTGACAATTTTGCGTTGTTTTACGTGAATTACGCTCCGATCGACGTCCACCGCCCAACTGATGAACCCGATCGGTATGACGTTGCCGCAACGAGATCGACAAAAATTTACGATCGCAATACAGACAAAGATGTCGAACCGTCGGCGACGGTAGTTTGATCGTGGATTTTGACGATTGACCGATTGTCGAGGAGATCGGTGAAACCGGTGACAACGATTCTGCCGATTTTTGACAATTTTGCAATACCGAGGCGACTTTTTCCAACGGTAAACTGCAATGAATGCTCGTGCCGATTGTTTCACCGCGTTCCGCGATCTCGCGTGAATTATCGGCCGCGCTACGGTCCACCGTGGTTACCGATACGTCCGTGTTCGCGTCGTCGATCAAGTGGCTTATGTCGTTCAACAATTCGTTCAACAAATCCCGACAAATCATACGCAATTCGTCGGTATCCGGTGCATCGTTCGGTGTGTCGTCGATCGAAGGTAATTGATGATCGGTAAGTCTGTCGAGAATAATCGCGCCCAATGAACGATTGTACAATCGTTTGTCATTCGCGACAGTCGATCCACTTGAATCATCCTCGGGAATGTCATCGTTTCGAAGTTTCCGATCGCCGGACGATTTTTCATCGTCGTCGTACCGATCTTCGCGATCTTTTTCCAACCTCGCTGCATCTTCGACGTTCGATTTGACCGTTGAATTCACGGACAACCGGGATTCAACCGCGTTCCCGGACAATCTGTCAACATCCGTCGCCAAGGTCATCTCCGTGACGATTCCAAGGTCATCCGAATTTTCCGATTGTTTCGCAACGGAAAATGATTCCGCGACTCGCGATTCCAACGGTCCGACTCTCCGTTGACCGCCATTTTGTTCCAATCGCAAATCGTTCGACAAAATGGCGATATCATCGTTATCCGAATTTTTGATGATCGACGATTTATCATCGACGATTTCTACGTTGGTCGAAAGTTCCGTTTGCAGAGGTACGGTCGCACGAAGCCGCGACTCGTTGGGTCTCGATGGTTCGGCGATGTTCGCTTGTGGATCGTCGTTTTCGTTGATCTTCGTCGTTGCCGTTTCCACGGGACTCGAACCAACGGAATCCCCGACCGATTTCTCGGTGGCTTTGCCGCTACGATCGGTATCGGCTTTTATCTCGTTCTGGGACTCGGCGTCCTTTATCACACCGTTTAAAACCGTCATAACGTATTTCTCGAGATTCGCGAGATTACGTTCGACGCTGTTTCTACCGTCGTCTTCGTTCGTTTCCACGATTTTCGTCACCTCGTCTTTGACACCGATCTGATTATCGGTAATCTCACCCTCGTTGATCGAGTCTCTGTGAATTCGCAAATCATTTACGCAATTTCCGTCGGGTGGCACTTTTTTTCGTAAATTGTTTATCACGTTGCTCAAACGGCTTCTTTTGTCCTGTGCCGTTTGTCCGTGTCTGTGATTACCGATCGTTGATGGCCGATCTTGCGAAAATATTTGATGATTCTTTTGATGATTATTTTGATTATGTGGATTATGTTGTTGATTGCGATTGTTGTGATAATTATTGTAATGGGATTGTTGTTGTTGCTGTTGTTGTTGCTGTTGCTGTTGCTGTTGTTGTTGTTGTTGTTGTTGTTGTTGCGATAAATCGCTTATCGTTGGTTGATCAGTCACTGAATCATCGAGACCTCGTGTGGATGCTAACATCGTTAACAATGTTTTGTTCGAGCACGATGACAAAACGGATTTTGAGGTTATGATAGAATCGGCCGCGACTATCCTCGCCGATCTCCCGTCCGCTAACACGTCCGCCGAAGCTGCTTCTGCAACAACGAGATTGAAAAAAAAAAAATAAAATAAAAAATTGAAATTAAATGAAATCGGTAGAATTCACAACAATTTTTGTTGTCACGGCGAAACAATTGATTTCTTATATCGCGTAAATTATTTTTTATGAACCAAATTTATTTTTTTTGTTCATAAAATCGTGAGGTTGAATTTTTCTAAATTGCCAAAGACGCTTTATTGGTTTTTTGGTTGTTTTTTTTTTGTTTTTTTTTCTTAGATCGTCATATATGGCGTAAGATGGCGGGAGAAGTTATTTTCCAGGGTGTAACCGATGGGTCGCAAGGTTGTTCGTCGTTGGGTCGCAACGGAGTGTGTGAAATGGAGCCCGAGAGAGAATCGATGTTCCCCAGTCTCGAGCGACTGGGTAACCTCATTAATGTTTCTCTCTCGATCGGATTCGCATCGACTTCCACTCCCCCCCCCCTCTCACTCTCTCACTGTCGTTCTGTCTTTGTCTCTCTACGTTTCCACATTTGTTCCTCCACATCGTCCACATCTCTCACCCACACCCGCAACCACCGTCAACGTCATTCACTCTTTCGCACCACGTCTATCGGCAATTCCACGATTATTCCTCGATGCACAAGCCCGCGCAAACTCGACGGAAATTCGTCGTGAGTGCTGTGCACCTCGAAAACAAAATTCAACCGACGAAGAAAATTACCCAACAAGAAAAATACAAGAATACAAAAAAATTCCAGAAAAAGTAATGTGAAAAGAATGGGGAAAAAAAATGTCAAAGAAAAAATGTCTGAGGAAAGTCAATGAAATGCAAAAACGTGTTGAAAATTGAACACTTTGTTGCTACTTGTTTAAAGATTCCACAATGATCAACAATGCCATTGAAATGGTGAAATGGGGGATCAAAAAATGAACCCTAATTCAAGACATTTGTTCTTCATTTGTCAGAATAAATTTTTTTTTTACAACAGCCACTATCAGGCTAATCATTTTTTTTGTTCTGGAAGTACATTTATCGAATGATAATAGTGATAATAATAATAATAATACTGACAATTGCTCTTTCTATTATTATTGTCATCATTGATATTATATTAGTATTATCGAACTAAAAAAAATTAACCATACAATTATTTTACTAGCTTTTTTAACTGAAATTAGAACGTAAAATGCACATCGACGTGCAATTTTCTTTTTTCTCTCATTCCAAATCGTCGATTCGCACGTGAAAGATTTAGCGAGTGAGAAGCTCAAGTGATTAATCTTTCGGTGATGGTCCCAGCCGTAAAAGCTCTGCGCCATCCTCTTTGGCATCAGAAATGGCCATGGAGGGAGAGAGAGAGGCAGATAAATAGAGAGAGAGAGAGAGAGAGAGAGAGAGAGAGTGGAAGGCAAAAAGAGATAAACCAACCCTTTGGATGAAATTTGTAAGCCGAGTAAACTTCTCCTGCGTTTTTCCAATCCTACATAATATATATGTATAGTATATACATGTACACATATATATATGAGGTGTTCCACCCCATTTCGAACGGTCAAAAAGTTTTGCATTCCCGAAAAAATTGAAATTTCGTCAAATTATTCAATTAGACGAAAAAAAGTAGTGTGAATTTTTTCAGATTTTTTGGATCGCATTTTTTTGAGTTTTTCAACATTTCAAAATTTTCTAAATAACGTTATATATTGAAAGCATACGATTAAACAGAAAAATGTTTCAGACAAAAAAGTTGCAGTTTTCCATAAACTTTGTGAAAACATTTTTCTTGGAATTTTTCGAGTTCAAAAAATGACCATTTTCATCAAAAATATACGAAAATAATTTTTTTCGGTCGGTATGTCACCTTCGATTTATCTCAAAAAATTCCTGAAAATACTCTGAAATGTGTAAAATACACACGTATTTTTTTTGTCATGGCTCGATTAGTTGTTCCTAAGCTATGCTTTAGTTTATTAATAATATTTATTAAAGTTTTTTTAGAAAAATCCATTATTATGGAAAATCATAATCTCCCGAATTGTTTTTCTCAAATTCACAGATGAGAGAACATTTACAATAATAATATTAATGTTTTTGAGCTTATTGGATAATCGATAACGTAGATGGAACTCCATTGAACTCGTTCGAAAGCTACGCTCTATAATCACTCGTTCAAAAAATTCAATGATTAAGTGAATAATTTTCTGTCCTAACATCATATTTTTTTATTATTGTTGTGTAAATGAATCAGAACGTAAGAACTGGGAAAAAGTGAAGCATAAACAGATCGTTGCGAGTTATTTATTTTTCCAGACTCGGTGAGTTACGAAGTCCGTGGCGAGCGAATATATTTTGCATTGGAGAATCCCATCCGGTCCTGGTATAATGCAAAGGTGTTTTTGGGTCTTCGGTACAGCTTTCACTCGCTTAAATCTCGATTCCATCTACGTTATCGATTATCTATGCTCCAATAAGCTCCAAAACATTAATATCATCATTGTAAATGTTCTTTCATCTGTAAATTTGAGAAAAACAATTCGGGAGATTATGATTTTCCATAATAATGGATTTTTCTAAAAAAACTTTTAAAAATATTATTAATAAACCAAAGCATAGCTTAGGAACAACTAATCGAGCCATGACAAAAAAAATACGTGTGTATTTTACACATTTCAGAGTATTTTCAGGAATTTTTTGAGATAAATCGAAGGTGACATACCGACCGAAAAAAATTATTTTCGTATATTTTTGATGAAAGTGGTCATTTTTCGAACTCGAAAAATTCCAAGAAAAATGTTTTCACAAAGTTTATGGAAAACTGCAACTTTTTTGTCTGAAACTTTTTTCTGTTTAATCGTAGGCTTTCAATATATAACGTTATTTAGAAAATTTTGAAATGTTAAAAAACTCAAAAAAATGCGATCCAAAAAATCTGAAAAAATTCACACTACTTTTTTTCGTCTAATTGAATAATTTGACCAAATTTCAATTTTTTCGGGAATGCAAAACTTTTTGACCGTTCGAAATGGGGTGGAACACCTCATATATATATGAGGGTTATGTTTTGGATGTGAAGCGGGTTGCGTTATTTCGTCCGACGCCCTTTTATCCGGAAGTCCAGGCAAATCGTGGAAGCTCGGGGAAACGAGATCGGGCACGGTGCTCTGGCTGCGGAGAGTGGCTGCTGCTGCTTCTGGGAATCGATAACTGCCCCTAGTAGGAAGGGGTTGCTACCTCGTGCTCCGACTACATAACTCCACGTACACCTAAAGTACATACGTGTGTATATGTGTGGATATATGTACACTCATCACTGTATGTAACATGTAGCTATGGCTCACGTACGACTGAAAGATCTACAAGTGTACTCTACACACTGTGTGTGTGTGTGTATATATTTGTAATATATATTGAGGTGTATTGAAAAAGACAGAGTTTTGCGATTCTTATGGCGACTGCTGCATCAAAAGTGCACACTATCAGGAGTCGTCTGTCAAAATTTGAGCCTAATCGGACTGTATTTAGAGGTTCCGCCTTCACTAATTCCATTTTGCCTTCTATTAACACTCAACAATGTGTTTTTTTTCTCTCCTTCAGTTGCAATTTTTTTATTCGGTAAATGAAAAATTCCGGGGATGAAAAGCAAGTGCAATGTATAGTATTAAGGTGACTTGAATGGCGAAATATTTTGTTGTTCCATTTGAAAAAAAAAGGTTAGCAATTTTTTTTTTAACAAAAATCATTGAAAACTGATGAAAAAATGGTTAACATTTTATTTTTTTATTGTAAACAGGAACGATGTCTACCGATAGTATCTACTTCAAATGTAGAAGTCGCCATGAGAATCGAGAAACTTTGCTGTTTTATTAACCCACCGTATTATACATATTAGAGTGGTCCTTGTTTTGGCTTTTTCATTTATTTTGGCGCTCTCAAAGTATAATAGAATTCGAGATAGATTTGGGAAAAATATCCTCAAAATTTAAAATTTGTTGGTAGAAAGCTCAATAATTAAAAAATGTTTCATCCAGTACTTCAGTCATAATAGAAAGAAATTAAAAAATACAAAAAAAAAAAAAAAAAAAAAACATTGTGATTTCTGACTGAAGTACTGGACCAAAAAATGTAAAAGTACGTAATCTTAAAATGTAATCTTTTTTCTACGAAAAAAAAAAAAAAAAAAAAGCAGAATGATTCGAAAGAAACAACCTCGTTTACAATCTACAGAATTATCGACAGTGCAGAGCTCTAGTCGTGATAAAAACGAAAATTTTAAATACAAAAACCACCGTATTATTCAAATTGCAAACTTCGGGAGACTGGCGGCAGGGTTGAGAATTGAAATAGGGACCTCAAATTTTGTGGATACATGAAAAAATGTATTACGAATCGTATTACTCCCTGAAAGCGCCAAAATAGAGAAAAAAATCAAAATAAGGACCACCCTAGTACATATATACGGATATGAGCCACCCGTTACATATGTGACGCACAAACGTATCCATTGCCAAGCGTGCTCGTGTGCGCGGTCGCGCACACACCCGCGAAGCCGTAAAAGCGCGGCGGAATCGCGTGGATAAAAGCTCGAAGGGCCCACGAGAGACCAACCGCGAAAATTGTACGAAACGCGTTGTGTGCGATGACCCGGACGTTTCCTGAGAATCGCGGTTTTCCAACATTAATTACCAATTAATTCGACAAAAACTCAATGTTCATCGTGTTGTTGGGAAAATAGCCGTTAGGTAGGTTGTGCGGTGTCCATTATCACTCGTTGCCACGTACATTGTATGACTCTCGTACAGGGTGACTAAATAATATACCGGGTGGGCCACTAACTCGTGCCACCTCAAATATCTCTGTAATTATCGACCCCACGAAAAAAACTTCCGAACAAAAAATATACGGTACGAAGGGGGTCATCAAGTGCAACCATTTTTTTTTTTCATTTCAGTGGAGGCGCTGACGCACAGTGAAGGTCACTTCCGATTTTTCAAATGGAACGGTACTTTTTTTTATTCAACCATCTTGTAGAGCATAGCACAAACTACATGAAAAAACATTAGGGGGTCAGAGTCGTTCAAGGTCATATGTTTGTGTGTTTATATATGGAGTTTCTAACAACAACTCACGGTTGAGTTATTAATTTTTTTCAGATATTAATTTTTCTCATATTTTATTTACCGAGCCACTTGTCTTTACAATTTTTTTCTCTGGCCATCATTATCTCGTTGTGTTTCTGCATTTCCTTACTTATATTCTAAAAAAACATTTGCAATTTTCAAGCAACAATTTAACAATGATATTCAATTTACTTTCATTCTTTGTTTCCAATTCAATTTATTTATATTTTACGTATTTATTTATTTATTCAGTCGTTTTTTTTTGTAATTATTTCTGTCCCTCTCTTCGTCAATCTATGTATATAGAGTCGCATAATGAACTCCCGATCATTCTCTAATATCAGCAAACACTTAGGAAGATCCACTTTCGAGAAATTATCGATAATGGCTCTTTTCTTTTCTTCACGTGTGTGTGTGTGTGTGTAGGGGGGGGGGGTCTTATGTGGGTGTGTTTGTTTGCACGCGTCTCTCTCTCTCTCTCTCTCTCTCTCTCTCTCTGTACATATAGCAATATGTCAGCCAGTTTCTTACGAGGCTTGTGTTGGTTACGCTCCTGCGTTTGTGTGTGTGTGTGTGTGTACGTGTTCGTTAATGTGTGTGGCTGTGAGAGAATCGATCGTTACGAGGAGGGAAGCGCCAAGCTGGGCTCGCACGTAACACGTAACAGCGCGCACACGCGTGGCAATGCCTCTCCGTGAGCCCGAGAACCGTTTCCTCTCTTCGTCACGGTTCACGATGGCTATCCCACTAACTGTCTCTCATAACTTACAAACCAATGCCACACATACGAGGATTATACGTCGTTGCACACAGTCTATGCATCGAGATCATAGATCTCGAGATCATAGATTTCGTCAAATATATCATCGTCTTCCATCTAATTCAATCAACAAGATTGTTTACACGAAATTGTCAATGTTTCGACCACCGTTTGAACAATCTAGGTTGAGTCTTGTTCTTTTTTTTCTTTTCTTCTTCATTTATTAGGATCGGTGATTATACTGTTTCGCCAATCGGATTGATCGTTCAATAAGACGTAAAAGGATTGACCCTTCGAAATAGCTTTCGGGGACCTTCAACGACTCGAATTCAGATATAATAATTCAGCACGAACACTAAGGTTCAGCAAATTGATAGTTCGCGACATCGAAGAAAAATATCTGTTGTCGAAACGCCAGAAAAATTCATGTTGTTGATTTGTCGAGATAACCTTTCTACATGTTTAGTCGGTAATAATCCAACTGAGTTCGTCAATGAAACGAATCATTGGTCAAAGTTATATACACTTTTTGTAACGAATTATTACAAACTAGTCGATAGCTCACCCGGTAAGGCGCTTGACTCGGTAATCGGAAGGTCGCGTGTTCGAATCTCGGTGCGGGCATTAATTTTTTTTTTCCTCAGTAAACGTTTTGCGCGGTAACAAATATGATTTGCTGCCGAAGTAATCGTTCCCCGTTGGCGTTAGCAAATGATCAAACGATTTTTTAGCAAATTTCTTTTGCTTTAGCAAATTTCGTCTGTTCCAGTAACGCGATTCTTTTCTTTTTTTTTTAAATTATTTTATTTACAGTAGCACATGACGAATCGTTGTCGTAACAAACACCATTTGCTTCCGCAACAGATCCCCGACCGTGACAGAATACTTTTCCGTTAGTCTATCGAAAAAGGTTGTTTTTTTTTTGCCGTTACTGTATTAACCGAAAAAAAATATTTAGCTGCAGTAACTTGAATGTGAGTTATCACAACGTAGATATAGTTGTATCCGTGCGGGAGAAGGATCTATCTAATGCAAACGAGAGTGAAAAAACAAAAAAAGAAAGACAAGTATGTAGAAGCAGACCGTTCTTTCACAGGGCCTCCTTCCTCAGACCTGGCCAGGGCCCTCACGTTGTTTTGTGTCAGTCAAGAAAGGAGGTGAGAGAACAAGGCACGGAAGGCGAATGGACCGGGGCCATACCAGTTTTTCAAAGGCCGCCTCGGCTAGAGAATTACGTGAACAAGTCGAGGCTTCTTTTCCGTTCTGCCCACCGCCCCTCCCGCGCAAACACACACACACACACACACACATTCACACACATATGAGGTATTCCTCCAACTCCATATCTATTTGTGGAAACACAAGAGAAACCCCTGGTGCTCATCAAAACCGAACCTTCCTTTCCGTCCCTTGCGAGTTTCTCTCGCCCTCGAAACTCGTTCTATTACGTATATATATATATATATATATCGGCGAACCTCCAACCGAGAAAAAGGGACCTCGCGTAAAGGCCTCAATATTGACCCTTCGCCCTCGGGGTCCTGGGGATGCCAATCGAAGGCGCCACAAGCGTCGGAGGAACATTGCCTGATATTAAGGTAGTATCCCACAAACTGTAAGAGTCAAAGCAAGCCTAAGATATACCATCTCCTGATTGAGGTACGTGGTACTTTGATGTGACAACGTCGCGTGTTATCATGTCGATTAGTGAGAGAGAGAGAGAGAGAAGATGGGAAACAAACGCGCAACGTTGCCATGTCTACTGGATCATGACCAACTCCTCATATAAACTGTATTTTCCTGATGTTCATTTGCTCATTATTATCATCACAGTCTCCTGATCTCTACCGTCAAGTGCCCAAAAATGTTCTTCGAATATTCAACTTGCAGCTCAAGTGTTTTCATTAAAATCTGACGAGGACTTTTTGTATTGTATCAAATTGAGCGTGATTCTCCATAAGGCTCCATGTTAAACGTGTGAAAATAAAAGTGTCGATATATTTTTTCTCGCGCTCCGGAAAGCCATAAAAATTTAACTGAACCTTTTTCTTATCAATACCTATAAGTATGCCAAGTTTCATGAAAATCTGACGAGGAACTCTCTTATGGAGGCTACTACCTCAACATTTGGGGTACAACGAAGGCGACGAATCAAGCACAGCGAACAACGGATGAAAAACCATGATGACAAGGTTTTCCATTTCTCTTCGGGTTCATGTGCTACCTACTTCGCTCGTTCTTTCTCACTGCCCAGCAAGCGCCTGTAGCACTGTCTATCTCTCTCTCTCTCTCTCTCTTTGCAGCACATCCCTCCTCCAGAAGCCCTCTTGACAGAAAATTGACGTGAACACTGTGGGGAACATCGTCAATGTCCCGAACCCAGCCGGACCAAATAAACTATCGTGCCCCAACACGTCGTCTGTCAACCAACGACAATCAAGTTACAAAGTTTCGCGGTTGATATCGCGAATTTCGAAGGTTACGCGACAGAAGCGTACATATACAGCTATATCAACAATGACAAGAGTGCTGTATTGTGGAATATGGGATCGATATGGGCCTCTTGAAGTCGGGACCCGAGAGCCCCGTGGCGACGATGACGACGAACGGACGTGCGACGCCCGCCCGCCCGACAGGGCTAGCTCTCTTCGTTGGCCTCTTTGAGTGGTTCGTCGCTGCGCCACTAGGACGCGCTCTTGCCGCGCTCATCCAGTTTTCCCCATACAAACGAGGAACCTTGTTTTCTACGTTGCTCCCCGGTCTTTCTTCCCGTATTTCGAATCCACCTCTTCTCGTCATCTCTGGGTGCCTTCCCAAGCTTCCGAACTCCTGGCAAACCCCTTTCCACCCCCCCCCCCCCTCCACACCCGCCTCTTACTAGCTTCGCCCTATTGTCGTCGCCACGGGATTCACGGGACTACAAAGGTATTACCGGCGGAGAAGCTTTCGAGACGAGATGTTCACAGCTGAAAGAGGTCCTGCATAGGTCTTCGCGTCTACATATATATATATATATATCAGCCTTTCTGACTGAGCTTTACAATAAAAAACCTCAACAATTTACCGACAATAGTAAAATATAATCTGCCTTTTGCGTTGTGTGTGTATGTTTTCTACGCATATATGTGTATCCACAGGTTTTTTTACGTGTTCGCACAAAGACGTAAGACGACTAATTACAATCGAGAACTTTTCAAACGATGTTCCGATGATGCTGTGGAACTCGCGGTTGCTTTTTTTCAAAAACTATAATAACTGTAATAACTATAATAACTATAATAACTATAATAACTATAATAACTATAATAACTATAATAACTATAATAACTATAATAACTATAATAACTATAATAACTATAATAACTATAATAACTATAATAACTATAATAACTATAATAACTATAATAACTATTATAACTGTTATAACTATTATAACTGTTATAACTGTTATAACTGTTATAACTATTATAACTATAATAACTGTTACAACTATTATTACTATTATTACTATTGATATTATGAAATTTTGTGCGAGTTTGATAATCCTGTGACGACGAACAAGCTTTTAACGCACACGATGAGTTACCAAATTTGTCGAACAGGGTTCGTCGGAGTCGAGGAGCTTTCTTTTTGTACTTTGGGTATTGAATTTTTTTTCTCTTCTTCATATATTTGCGATTCCGCTGTTGGACCTCGTTCTCCTTATTTTGCCGGCTTCCAGCCCGGGTTTCGTGAATTCATTTTGCAATAGCCTCGGTCGCGGAAGTGACGCATTTGGATCGGACGACTTGCCCCCAGTGTCGCACATGTAGCAACGTCGAGAGCCGCTTATGACGTGTATCGACCAAACCGCGACGAGAGTTCACCTCCAGCAATGGCGAATAGAGAGAGAGAGAGAGACTACCGCGTGGTTGTGACAAAATTTCATCGTCGCTCATGGTTAACACGATTTGAACGATGGATAACAAGAACCGACGGGAGGACTTTCAATTTATTTTTTTGTAAAAAAAATTTTTTTTTTTTTTTGTGAATGCATATACCTCATGGACTTTCTCTAGTAGGACCGCAAAAATTATTCATCGTTCCGAAATGTATTCAACGACCGAGAGACACTTTCGAGATTACATATTTAAGGGAAGTTAATTAATTACCTATTATTATTACCATTATTATTATTATTATTATTAATTTTTTAGTTCAAAGTTTCGTTACGAAAAATTCGTCGACGAATAATCTCGCATCCGATTAATCTCCGATCGTTAAAGAAAAATGTTGCCGACAGTAATATAATTATTCCAAAGAAATAATAATTTTTTAGTTTCATTATTATAACTTTTTTTTATTTTTAAATAATAATAATAATAATAATAATGACAATAATAATAATAATAATTCTGGACGGATATCACTGGCGTGATTATCGCACATCAGAATAACCATTACAGCCGTTCCGAATCAATTATGACAAATTTCTTTATCCCTCGAACGTATAGTTCACGACTCCATTCTCGTCAACCGTTATCCCCCCCCCCCCTCGAAAAAATAAATCACCGTCTCGATCGTATAGACAAAAAAAAAAAAAAAGAAGCAGCCCCCGAAGCAACTTTATTTCATTTCCCGTTGTTCGGGTTTTATTTCATTATGATCGATGGTGTGGCGCCTTATTTCCACAATGTGTACGAAGGTTACGAGAATCCGTAGAAAAATTTTCCCCATCAGATCTTTGCCACGCGGTACAAGGAATGACATTTTTTTCAAAAATATATTTTTGACGTGAAATTGCTGGATAAAAAAAGAATTTTTATTTCAATAATAATAATAATAACAATGATAATAATTAGCTACGATGTAGTAATTTCGAAGCCCAGAGTTACTCGAAAAAAAAAACTAAATCATCGATGCTTCGCCTCGGTCCAAGAATATAATGCCATTTCTAATGCCAAGCACGAGGACGGATTATTCGCCGAATTGTTGTTTTTTTTTTTTTTTTTCGATGAATAACGAAAACGCGTGTTCACGAAGAACGATGGCGAAAAGATTCTAGATAAGTTATCGTTGAAGTGTACAAACACAGTCAGATGGGGTTATCGCACGAGTCACCCTTCGCAGGAATAATCAGATCACAATGGGGCTCGGAATCCTAGTGTGCCCACTTCACTCTCTTGCCCCCCCTCCCCCCTCGCCGTTCCGCTCCCGCCCCTACGACCAATCTTGCATTGGGGATGGGTTGAGGTGAAGCTGACGGACTCGATGTAACACGCACAAACGCTTCTACAGGCATGAAGATCCTCACGGTGGTCAGCTTCACCGTACGTAATCATAATTTCCGTAATGAAATGTGAAAAACGACGTATTTCCGGTTCGTCAAACACGTAATTTGAAAGATTACAAATAATAATAATAATAATAATAATAATAATGCAACAAATCAAAAAATTATTTACAAAATAAATGAAAAAATACTTAAAGAAATAAAATGAAAAATAATTTGACTCAAAAAAATAAAATAAAAAAAAACTAACGTCGCAACGTAACGACGCTTCGACAAAAATGAACGAAGAATTTTAAAAACAAAAAAATTCTAAAACAAACACAAGAAATAAAAATTAAAAAATAGACAGACAATGAGAAGCAACCCGGAAGTCAAACCGAAATAGATTTCTACGGTCGTTGCGAGATCCCCGACGTGTGGATGAAACCGCGATAATCATAACCCCGCTAATTGCAACCGCCGAACACGCGATGCAGCGCTAACGAACCGACGTGGCGAATGAAAAATTTAGCATAACGTTGCAATCGAAATGGGACGAAATTACACACACATAAGCACACCATGTATGTATATTTAATATATATATAGATATATATATATATATAATTGTGTTTGAGGTATTTAAAAACGTAATTAAAAAAACCATTAATGTATGATTCAATTCAATTTATTTTATTTCATCATTTTAATCATTTTAATGAGAAACAATTATCACAAAATCCAAACTTCTCTATGAATTCATCCGAAACGCCAATACCAACCAACCTCTCGGCCACAAATCTATTCTCAAATTACTATTTCCACGAATATCTCAAAATTTGCGATCGCTATAGTGTAAACGTCCCTTTTTTTTTTAATTTGAAAACGACATGAAAATCCGAGCCGCAGTTTAAAACACGACGAAATCCATAGTCAACGAAGAGATTATATAGCCGCGAAAGTCTGAGAAAATTTCGGGGCTGTAGCTGAAATCGTTGTCGAGTTATACAAGTTTCAATTTTCGAAGTCACACACACACACACACACATACGGAAATTTCCTCCAAGTGTCTTTTCTCCACGTTTCAGCGCAAAATGATCATGGTGACATGGAAATCTCGAGAAAAAAACAGAAAAAAAACAAAGAAAACAATGTTCTCGCTATAACATAGTTTCCCCTATGAGGAAACGATAATCGAAATTTAATTAATTTCGATTATATTTCATTGCATTTTTTCACACGGTACGGTCGATCACGATGTATCAACGGTTGAAAAGCCTAGGAACCTGCGTGAGGATACATCTTCGCCGTATTCGCGAGTGTGTCTAGTATGTATAGGCATACACACACACACACACATATATTTATATACATTATACACATACATGTATGTGCAACACGAAAGACGTGAATTTTTCGTCGTGTGACGTATACACGGGCGTGTCGAGCGCCCAACGTTCCCCCAGTTTGCACTGAGAGAGATTGGAGCAAGAGAGAGAGAGAAAGAGGGAGAGAGAGAGAGAGAGAGAAAGAGAGAGTGAGAGAGAGAAGACGCCGATGGCGAGGGACGGAGAAAGCGTCGGTGGCGTCGACGGAGCCGACATTGGCGCACATTGGCGTCCAGACGATCGACCCGGAGGCCCGACGGCCACCAGCCGCAGCAGCACCGGCGGCACCGGCGCGGCCGCCGACAAACCGCGACGGTCCCTATCTATATCTCTCTCTCGCTCTTTCTTTCTCACTCTCTCTCTCTCTCTCTCTCTCTTTACCCCAGCAGCAGGCCTCACCGGCTGGCAGAATATCCTTCCACGACAAATACCCATTCTCACCGCGAGAAATCTTCAACCATCGTGTGTCGAATTTACATCTCAACCGTTGCGTTTATTTTTTACCTATTGTTTTTTTAATTTTTTAATTTTTTTTTTCCGAGCGTCGACAGCGCTATCTCTCTCGCACTCACGACGTCGCTCGGATAGTTTCACACCACCGTAAATTCAAAACGTTCATATCAATTTCAAGAAAACGAAAAAAATAAAGAACGACTATTCTTCATTTCGAAATTTCGTCCTGCCCCAGCCCTTGCATGAAAAAATTAATCGATTAAGAAAAAAAAAGAAAAGAAAAAAGAAAACTACTAAATCGCAATCTGCAACAATCTCAGTTTTTAAGTGATTTTTTTTGCCATTGGCCTTCTCAATGATTCACGCCGGTCATTATTAACTCGAACGATGCAACGAAATTTCATCATTTCGAAAATCCGTCGAACTCTCACGACGATGAAATAATTATCGTAAATTTTCATCGCCATTAAAATTTTCACGATGTCAAACGCATGCCAAACCGCAATAAACAATAATATCGATAAATTTGGAGATTCCATGTGTGTTTCCTCACAAAGGTTCGACTATTTAGTGACACTTTTACACGCGAGTTTTATATTAAACTGTGAGGAGGGGGGGGGGGGCTTAAAATTGGCACAACTCGTGACAAGAGCGGACGACGAACCATCAGCAGCAGGAAATGCATTCGCGCGACCGGTGCAGTAGTTTCCGCAACTCGATTTGTCCCCCCCCCCCCCGGGCCCTCACCACGGGGCCCCCCACCCGTAATTCTATCGGCTAATTCGATTTCCGGGACGATCTGGTTATTCCCTATATTTTCCCCGATGGAACCTCGAGAAACGTGCGCGTGAGGTTTTTGAAATTATTATTATTTTTTTTTTTTTCAAATTTTTACCGATCTTTAAAAAATTTTGCCAATGTGCAGATTGTTTGCATGGAATTCATATGTTCTCATTTTCATTTTCATCAGGTTTTACGAATGAATTATGGCTAACGGTATGGTGGATAATGTGAAAGTGACGACCGGCTCACCGGCATTGCCAATATTTATTGGGCCAATGACATTGGCACGATAATAGCATCCCCCTCCCCAATTCAAAAGCGACTATCAGCCCCTCAGCATTGCCAAGGTTTATTGGGCCAATGATATTGGCCCTAAAATTTCCCCCCCCTCTCCCCTCTCCTTCTTTTCCATAATCCAAAGCGACGACTGGCCTCCAGCATTTCGAACATTTACTGGGCCAATAATATTGGCCGGATAATAGCCCAGCTCTTTTACTAATTTAAAAGCGACTGGCAGCCCCTCAGCATTGCCAAGATTTATTGGGCCAATGACATTGATGTCAATGACGACTGGCCTCCAGCATTTCCACCATTTACCGGGCCAATAATATTGGCCGGATAATAGCCCAGCTGCATTCCCAATTTCAAACCGACATCTGGCCCCAGCATGGATATAATTTATTCGGCTAATGATTTATCGGTTGCCAATGTTGGATCCACGTAATCATTCGATACAGTTCACCACACTGGCCATAGATGGCGGCCAGTATGGCGCCAGTACCGATATATCGGGTGTCATCGAAGCCCCGAATGTCCGGCCAGTTGTACGTTTCTCAATAAGTCACTCAATTCGTAATTAATTAATCACAAATTCATTAATAGAAACCAATTGATCATAAGTCAGAGAATAACAATTGGAAAAAAATTTGTCATAAATTTCATTATTGCGGTGATCATCCGTATATCAATGTTCACATCCTTTTATGTCGACGAAAAGAAAAAACGATCGATACAATTTCCTCGAGCTGTGTTTTGTTGGATAATTTATTAAATAATAAGTTTCATATATTTTTTTCCCGATTATTAATCGAATGAGAGCGACGCGTTCGATATATAATTTCGAAGGATATAACAAACGATATCGTATATATCGGACGGGATCGGCGTTTTAACCAGTTGCTCGCCACTTTATACTGTCGCAAACCGCAAATTCACACGCACGCGATGACGTCATCGCGGCAAACACCGGTTTGACTTTTCCGTGACTTTGTATTGAGTTGCGTGAACAATGGAAATTGTGTGTGCGATCGAGTTTCGAACGAATGGCGAAGGGATATACCAACGATTGCCGGATTTATCGATAAGGTCGTGATAATTTACATTTGTGTGTGTGTAAGCGAGAGACGTTGAAAACAAAAAAAAAAAGAGAGAGAAACAACCCAAAAAATTGTACCGTAGAGCTAGACACCCAACTAAAAAATCTATATATAATCTTATAATCTATATATGAGATTGGGCATATATAGTTTATATATAGATTATATATAGTCTATATATAAACTATATATGCCCAATTCCATATATAGTTTACATATAATTTTTCCACTTGGGGAGCTTCACTTCTGAATAATTTCGACGAAAATATTTTTTTCCGATCTTTTTCCATAAAAAGCTTATCAAGAGACGCGGTAGCGTCTCGAGACAAGTACATTTACCCCTACCTATTCAGTTACCTACCTTACCGGCCTCATCTCGAGACGCGACCGCAGTATCATTTACTCCTAACCGAATGAATTTTAACCCAACTTTGTACTATTTTTTAAAATTCAGAGCCCCATTCATGAATGTTTAATTACAGTTTGAAGCGTTATTTTCTTATATTCCGATTGGGACCAATACCAATGCTGTAGGTGTTGTTATCCGGGAGATGTCGAATTATTTTCATGATTAAAATCGTGCTTCCGACGTTTTTCGCCAAAAACGATTTCAGAGCTGTCGCACACTTTTCAGTAGTCATAGCGTCAGTCAGCTTGTCAGATCAGACATGATTATTCTACCGTCACTGACATCTCAACATTCACTCATTCATACGAGTATTGACCACGGCTAGTGATGACGGTCACTGATGATCAGTCAACCTTCGATACGAAACCAGCTGTGACATGAAGATAGAGATAGCGAATACGTACAGAATCTGACAGTTCGTTGCGGTTAACCAGTTAATAACCAAGAAGAAATGGCGAATAAAACTGATGATAGACATATTATATTTATTCTATATCGGTGAGAATTTTCTTCGATAATGTTCGAGACGGACGAGTGGTATGTCTGGTGAAATTGATAGAAAGCACAATGAAATTGAATGGATCTGTGATCGGTGTATTTTCAAGGAACCTGGAATAATTTTCAATCGTTGAGGTACGTAAAATGTACGAACGAAAATGAAATTACATGTCAATTCAACTCTAGAATTTGTAAAAACTGTAAACTTTATTCATCTGATAGCACTGCGCATCATAAATCATATTATAACCAAAGTTTTAATATAAAGTTATTCCAGTCATTCAAAAGTACGTGACGCAACAAAATCATTTATCGAAAATGAATTCAACGCAGGTAACAAGTTGAAACTCCATTCATCTAATTATACGCAAGTGAAACAAATCATTGATTAATGGTCTTTCAGCTTTACAACTCGAATTATATTCTGCGAATGAGATGCAATACACAAAATCATGTATCGCAGATCAAGTTTGAAGCATGAACGATAATGAAGTTTCATTATTTTGCCTACATACTTCATTACGCATGAAAAAGGAATGCAAAATAAGGTTTTACGCAGGTATGAAATCAAAATTCCATTCATCAAGAGACGCGGTAGCGTCTCGAGACAAGTACATTCACCTATTCAGTTACCTACCTTACCGGCCTTCTCTCGAGACGCGACTGCACTCTCTTATTCTGTGAACCGAGCTAACTATAACCCCACTTTAAAATATTTTTATAGATACACCGCGCTATTCATAAACGTTTAATTGCAATTACATGCGTAATTTTTTTATATTTCGATTGGAACCAACACCAGTGCTGTGGGTGCTGTTATGCGGGAAATATCGAATTATTTTCATGATTAAAATCGTGTTTCCGACGTTTTTCGCCAAAATCGTTTTCAGAGCTGTCGCACACTTTCCAGTAGTCACAGCTTGTCAGATCAGACGCGTCTATTCCCTGACATATCGCTGTCATCGCAGTCTTCACAGGTTACAATCACTGAGGACGATCGAATATGACAGTTCGCGGTGTTTTTGAAGAATTAACTGAAAACCACGCATGATATAGGAAACTGGTAACGAATTATTCAAAACGCATTCGTTTGTGGGCTGGAGTAAGATGAAACGTTTTTAACAAGTTTATATATTATTTTTGCAAAAAGTAGTTAAATCCCAACAAAAAACCCAATGGGTAAAAAAATTGAGACAAGTACATTTACGCGAGCGCGTTCCAACAAAAAGGCGTAAGATCAACTGGAAACATTAAACGCATGTATTCGCATCAAGATGATTTTTGAATTTATAAATTCCAATTTTTTTGAAAATCACAGCAGTACTTGGCGAGTTTTTTTCAAAGTCAATACAGATATTTAATTATTCAATAATAGTGTAAAGATATAGTCTGTCCATTTTTACGAAATAAAGTTACATGTTCTATCATTGGATAGTAGCTGTAACATATTAACTCGCCAAATACTGCTGTGATTTTCAAAAAAATTGGAATTTATAAATTCAAAAATCATCTTGATGCGAATACATGCGTTTAATGTTTCCAGTTGATCTTACGCCTTTTTGTTGGAACGCGCTCGCGTAAATGTACTTGTCTCAATTTTTTTACCCATTGGGTTTTTTGTTGGGATCTCAGACACCGTCGGAGGGATATTTACAAAATGTTTGCTAAATGGTGCGCGAAAAAAAAAAAAAACAAATTGTCGTCGGTAAAATTTTCACGTAAACATTGTGTACTACACACTCGTGAGGATATCGAATGTCCTGAGGATAAAACGATGTTCCTTAGCATGACAACGCACACGGTCACGAAAACCATCGACGAAACCCGACACTCTCATTTGCGTTACATCCGATATACATTTTCACCGTCCTCGCGCGCATAAATGCACACACACACACACACACACACACGGTGCGCGGGACATCGTACGTGCGCAGCGCGTATCTCACGCACGTCCAAACGCACGGGCGGGGGGGGGGGATATATGCAACGAATATAATCGTCGCGCATCGCGTTTTCCCGGACGGTTGACGACAATGTTACAGCGTCGCAAGTGCGATCGGCAAAGCGTCTTGCCGCGATTGTTAAAACACGTAGCGAACGATCAAATCGAACGATCGATTATTGACTAAACCTGCGAAACGATTGCACGACGTCAAGGACGCATGTTTTACATATTCGTTTAAGGTAGGATCATACATACTGTTAATTGAGTCAAAGCGAGCCTAAGATATACCATCTCCTGGCTGAGGTTACGTAGTACTTTGATGTGACAACGCCGCGCGTTATGATGTCGATTAGTGAGAGAGAGAGAGAGAGATGGGAAACAAACGCGCAACGTTGCCATGTCTACTGGATCACGACCAACTCCTCATATAAACTGTATTTTCCCGATGTTCATTTGCTCATTATTATCATCACAGTCTCCTGATCTCTACTGTCAAGTGCCCAAAATGTTCTCCGAATATTCAACTTGCAGCTCAAGTGTTTTCATTAAAATCTGACGAGAACTTTTTGTATTGCATCAAATTGAGCGTGATTCTCCATAAGGCTCCATGTTAAACGTGTGAAAATAAAACGTGTTGATATATTTTTTCTCGCGCTCCGGAAAGCCATAAAAATTTAACTGAACCTTTTTCTTATTAATACCTATAAGTATGCCAAGTTTCATGAAAATCTGACGAGGAACTCTCTTGTCAAGGGTACTAACCTTAACCACTTGTACGGTTTTATACGAGGTGACGATAACTCGAATTTGTATCTTGTTTTTCTTTTCTCGTTTTTTTTTCTACGTACATGGATGCCAGTGCATCCATGTACGTAGAAAAACAAAAGTCTAAATAGTTATATACGTATGGATGAATGAAACAATTTTTTTCCGTCTCACTCGTATTCGTTATTGAATTATGCGAGGTCGTCGCGGGTTGTTCGGTGCCGGCAGAGAAGCGGCACGATGGAGGCACGAAGACGACGGTCGAGGCGCTGCGCCAGCTAACCGGACGGTTCGTGCGCACCAACGACGAGGGCACGGGGCGGATTGCGTAATTCAGTGTGCTCTTGTACGAACACACATACACACACACACACACACACACACACACACACACACACACACACACACTCATACACACACGGAGAACGCGTACCACGCGGGAGCACACAATCGGCTCGCGTGTCAAAAGCTTCACTGATTAACACAGACGCGAGGACCCGCCACGCACGATATACAACTTGCACCCGTGGAATCAATTGAGTTATCGCTGAGATGCACTCGGTGTGTAACATGATTCAAGTTTTTTTTATTTATTTATTTTTGTTTTTTTTTTATTTTTTTTTATTCGTTGATACATGTTCGAAGAATAAACAATGTTGGTGAAATCACGATTGTTTGATTTTGCGGTTCGTGACATTGTCGTCGTTTCGTTTGATTAGTCCATTATTATCAAATATTATTATTATTATTATTATTATTATTATTATTATTATTATTATTATTATTGTTATTGTTGTTGTTGTTGTTGTTGTTGTTGTTGTTGTTGTTGTTGTTGTTGTTATTGTTGTTGTTGTTGTTCTTGTTATTATTATTTTGGTCGAAAGTGAAATCATTGAGATTTTACTATTGCTTAATTCAATCGATTCGACGAATAAATTTCATAATCGATGATTATATCGTCGTTGATGGAACCTGGAGTCGCTGTTGTTCCCTGAAAGACCCAGTGTCCCCCACAAGACGGACTAAGCCCCGGCTGTTTCGTGACGGTAATTGAAATTTTACTTTTCACTATTTTCACGAGTTATCGTATTTCGTTATAATGTTTTCTTATACTTCTCACGTCAAATATATCGCATATATATATATATATATCGGGTATTCATCGAGAGGGCACAGGTTAAGCTGAGAGAAGGGTAAGTTGGTGGAAGTTAAGTACCCAAGTAGAAAAATTATGTATAATCTATATATATAAACTATATATGGAATTGGGCATATATAGTTTATATATAGACTATATATAATTTTTTTTCTTGGGTATATATATATATATATATATATATAAATGAATGATTTTAGAAAAACAAATTTGCGATTGATCCGGGAGCCGTGATTCGCGGGAAACACGAACGTGTGCGTCTGGGTAAACGGGTTATATAGTTTGCAACGGTTAAACGGTCGGACGAGGGAGAGCCTCCCCCCCCCCCTCCTCCCGCCCTCCCCCCGACACGCACGATACGCCCCGATATTCATCCCGCGATAAGAAAATCCTCTACGACCACGACGACGACTGGCACGCGGAGTCGCGGACTTGCGGAGACGTTATGCGCATAGTGTACGAGAGAGGCACGGCACGAAACCGTGCATATATGGAACGCGTTGCTCGGTAAATCCACGGACGTATACTTTTGTGTGTGTGTGTGTGTGTGTGTGTGTGTGTGTGTGTGTGTGTGTGCACGTGTACGTGTCTGCGATGGAGCGATGCCACATCAGCACATACGAATGCAAAGACGCGGTGAACGTATGAGTATATATGTATATTGTATGTATGTGTGTGTGTGTGTGTGTGTGTGTGACGATTAAGATTGTGTGTGAAGCGAGCCGCGAGGGAGCTACCTCGAGACCGAGATCGTAAGAAAACGGTTCACGATTGGCGTTGCACCAACGACGTTCGACGACGAGCGTCTTTATTATTATATTCACAGCACACACCCACAGCTACACCGTACTTATGCACACCATTCGATTTATCGAACAACGAGTGTGTGTGTGAGAGAGAGAGAGAGGCAGTGACGTATAGGATTTATCCTTCTTGTTCAATAGTTAATGAATAAATGAATAAAATGAATTGCGACGATAAAGCGAGAATAATAATAATAAAAAAAAAATCATTGGGTGTGAAGCACCTTAACGTTTCATAGGTAGTCGGAGACAAGTGGGATTCGATTAATTTTTCATGCATTACACAGGGGAAAAAATAAATAAGACAATGTGAGAATAAAGTGGAACAAAATGAAACATTCGTTGTGAACCCACCTTAACGTAGTTAATTGTCATCACAATACTGTCTGTTCATTCTTCACTTTCTCTGTCTATCTTTCTTTCTCTCTCTCTCTTTCTCGTTCTCTCTCTCTCTCTCTCGCTTATATTTCCACTCTTCGTGGATTCCATATAAAAAAATAAGAAAGAACGATGAAAAATCGAGAAAACAATGAAACATGAATTGTAAACCACCTTAAAGTAGTTAATAATCGTCACAATACGTCTTTCCATCCTTCACTCTCTCTGGCTCCCACTCTCTCTCTTCCATATTTCCACTTTTCATGGATTGCATATGAAAAAAATTAGAAAAAAAACAGCGAGAATGAAGAGAGAATAAATCGAGAAAAAAAATCGAATATTGATTGTGATACGCCTTAAACCAGTTAATAGTCGTCACGAGACGTTTTACGTTTTTCTTTCGTCTTTCACTTCCTCTCTCTCTTTTTCTCTCTTCTTTTTGAAATTCCGTATGTAAAACGAAAAGACAATAACACACGAGACACATAACACATTTGAAGGGTTTTATGACGAAGGTGTGTAACGGTGACAGAGGGTTTGGGGGTTGGGGGGGGTTGGGGGCTAGGGGTGGGCACTACGGACTCACCTCGGGGTGGGGCCGGCGGGGCCCTCTTCGGGGTGTCGTCCGCCGAAGGCGTGCGTTCCCTCATTATTTCACCGTCGTGACGATCTCGGAACTTCCTCAGACTTCCGTAACGACGTTTCTGGGATCAGACCGAGTCTCGCCATCGTTCGCTCTGCGGAAAAGTCACAGAAACAGAAGACGAATCTCCGTGAGAATCCACGCCACGCGAGGGAGGGGAGGGGGGACGAATACCGATGACGATTGTTTCTATAATTCGTGGTCATCGTCGTCAGGGAGCGAGCCTAGAGGTCAGGACACCCCAACTTGTCCGAATTTGGCTTCGAGATTGGTCATGAAAATTTGCACCAGTTTTAAATAAGTTTTAAATCTCAACTTTTCGAAAGTCAATGGTAATGGAAAATAAAATAAAAATAAAGGATCTCAGTGAAGGTTCCTTTTTATTTGGTTTGTTAATGTGATATTCATTCGGACGACATTTTTCGTTCCATCGAATGGTTTGAAGGATTCGACAGCGACTGGTTCGAACTAACTAACATCCTTGACATACATAATTCATCGAACTAACGATGGAAACGAAAAAAATGGTTTCCTCGAAAAAAACGTGAAAAAAAAATCATTTTTACAGATTAATGTTCGTAATGTATGTACTTGTGGTCATGCGCAATTCTACACATAATAACAGACACAGCATGGAACAGCGATGACGTTCGAAAGCTCGTTTCAATGCCAAATATGAAAAAAAAAGTCGTATATATATATTTATACATTTATACACATGCCATAATGTTTTATTTCCCGTGCTCAAGGTCAGGTGGAGGTCATCGTGTCATAGATCATTGGAAAGGTCTCGACGCTCTACTTTCACATCACAATAAAGAAAAACAAATATTCGGTTACATGAAAAAAAAAAATGTCAATGACCTTGAAATCCAAACACGTATGACCTTGGGCGATAAAAATTCGTACGGAACAGTATTTTCCCCCTGACGCAAAAAAAATATCTTGTACGTAAAATTTCTTCGTATAGTTGAAAATAGTCGAGATATTCAAGGTGGTCACGTTATTTGGGACACCCTGTATACATAGGTATAACTTAACTTGACAAATTCTATTCCAAATATGCTTGATGCATTTGCACCGTGTCCGCCATTTTCACACTCTTCAAATTGAATTGGAAACCGAAGACAAATTGTAAAAACTAAATTGGTCGAAAAAGATTTGAAAAAATCACAAGCATCGATCAAAAGGTCGATCATGCAAAAATCAATCGAATCCCAATATTTTTTAATTATCGCCATGGACGCTATGGAATTGATTCCACCGCCGGAAACGCAGTGTAAAACCTTTCGATGATAAATTCTCCAATCATCATCTTCACCCTTGGCTTTTGCCAGTTTGACTTTTTTCCCCAGCTTGATTGCTACCAGTTTGACCTTCGCCAAGATGACACGTCATCTTTTTCGCAGGCTCATATCGACGGGCGCGTCATCGCCCCCCCCCCTCCTCCTCGACCCCAGAGAGGTCCTGGGGGCCGGCCAATCAAACCCGTTAGGATGAGTCAAACCACGAAAAAGTCAAACAGGCGAAAGTCAAGCTGCAACCACAACGAAAAGCGAAATAAAAAAATGAATAACAATGATATTTGTTGATAATTCAAAGACAGAGATGGCACCACAAAGACAGAGATGGCAGCCAGAGACTATGAGAGAGGGTTATAGCAAGCGGTAGAACCCGCCCTTAACCCTTCACCCTCAGTCAGGGCGCTTCGCAGCGGCCGGAAAGTGGACCGAGAATATGGTGAAAGGAATTACGGACACGTGTACGACCCCGTCGAGATCATTCATAATCCTTTTCACTCCGCCCCTCCCTCCGCCTCATCAACCACAGTTGTCCGAAAACCATCACTCAACAATAATAATTGTAATTCAAAAATCCTTCACAATTCCTTTCGATTTCAGCAAACCTAAAAACCTTCTCTCACGACTTGTCTTAGATTCCCTTTAAAAAAAAGAAAAAAAAAAGGAAAAAAGCTGTTACAAAAAATTCGGAAATTCTAGACTCCATAGCCGCCATTTTGTGTCGCAAGCAGAAGTTAACGCGATGCACTCAAGCCGTATCTTCGAAAATGTCGAATTCCACAATCAATCCTTTAAGGTAGTATCCCACAAACTGTAAGAGTCAAAGCAAGCCTAAGATGTACCATCTCCTGATTGAGGTACGTAGTACTTTGATGTGACAACGTCGCGTGTTATCATGTCGATAAGTGAGAGAGAGAGAGAGAAGATGGGAAACAAACGCGCAACGTTGCCATGTCTACTGAATCCGACCAACTCCTCATATAAACTGTATTTTCCCGATGTTCATTTGCTCATTATTATCATCACAGTCTCCTGATCTCTACTGTCAAGTGCCAAGAATGTTCTCCGAACATTCTACTTGCAGCTCAAGTGTTTTCACAAAAATCTGACGAGGACTTTTTGTATCACATCAAATTGAGCGTGATTCTCCATAAGGCTCCATGTTAAACTCGTGAAAATAAAAAGGTCGATATATTTTTTCTCGCGCTCCGGAAACCCATAAAAATTTAACTGAACCGTTTTTCTCATCAATACCTACAAGTATGCCAAGTTTCATGAAAATCTGACGAGGAACTCTCTCATGGAGTGTACCTTAATCGACGAAAACGATGGTCTCTCGGTAATCCGATGAAAAATCGTAATTTCGTGTTGAGAACCACTGACGAGCTCGGTTCAGCCGGTGCCGCTTCCTCGGGGGCGCGGTGCTGCGGTGCATCGCCGTTATAAAGTCGGAGGACGACGACGACGACGAGCGGGGAACACTCGTTTGGGTCTCGGTTCGAAAGCCACTGCCGCGATTCTGGTCGTAGTGGGTGCGTCGAGACATTTTTAGGTTGAGCACCGCTGCGCCACCGCGTAAGGCTGACTCGACGCCCGAGCAACCAACGAACGAAGCAAACCAACGGGGTTCGGTTGGTTCGTAACGCGGCTTGGTTCTCACTCTCGTGGCCACGTTCGTTCGTTCGTTTGCTCGATTCTGATGCTCCTGTGTGTGTGTGTGTGTGTACTGCTTAACGCTGTTTGCAGGCTTCGGCGTTGGGGTTCCCGACGCTGCAAAACGCGCCGGCCCGGCTTCGAAAGAGACCCCGAGCCATGTTATATGTATATACGTGTTTATATATGTATATTAGGTTGGTTCTTATTTGACCTTAAAAAAAAGTATCGCCACCTTCCAAATGATTCTAGACCGTGAAAACGGAATTTTCATTTTTTTTCCCATTTTCAAATTCACCCTCTGGCAATTGCCTGAATTCATTTGAAAGTTTTTAAAATCATTCATGTCACATTTCCGAGTTTAATGAACAAAAACGGTGGGGAAAAAAAAAATGAAAATCCTTTTTTCTTCGGTCTAGAATCATTTGAAAGGTGGGGATAATACTTTTTTTTAGGACCACCCTAATGTGTGTATATATATATGTACTTAAAAAAATTGAGTTATTTTATTGCAATGTATTCAACGAATGCCGATTTTTCTCCAATTTTTCTGACGGTTTTATCGTTAATCAACGATTTTTTAAATTTTTCCATTCAAATGGCTGTATCTTTGGCAGAATTTGACCGTATTTACATTTGTGAAAAACGAAAATGTGCGTCTTTTTATGGCCTTCCAGCAAAAAAATCACTTAAGATTCTATTGAACAAGTTGAACGTCCGTTTCAGGGCAAAATATGCAAAAATATTTTTTTTCTCAGAAAATACACTTTCTATTTGAGTTTTCAACATTTCCCCAAATTCTGAATACGAAAGAAGCATTTTTGGTATTTTTTATATCGTGGGTTCGGTAATCGGTAATGCGCAATTTTACCGATTTTATTAATAGATTTTTTTCAGTTTGATTTTTTTTTTTTTCATGTGCTCCAGTCGCCACACACACACACACACACACACACACACACACACACACACACACACACACACACATACAAACACGTGAATTTGCGAAACTCTCGTGCGCTATGCTTGTCTCTCGCTCCTCGTAACCGTTTGTCTCTGTTACTGTAGACACCGCTGCTGCTGCTGCGGCTGCTGCTCGTGTTGCTGGCTGGTGTTCAGCTCGTGGTGCTGCCTTCTTCATCAGCAACGCCGCGACCAGTACTGTTACTCTCGTTTTTTTGCCCCCCCCCCCCCCCCGCCCCCGCCCCGCGTGCTCCGTGTCAGATAACCCACCCCCGTTTGCCGAGTTATATTTTTATCCGTATTTTATGATCTTTGCGTAATTTTTTTCTTCTCTTCCTTGTTTCTTTTTTTTTCTTTTTTTTTCCTTCCATTTTTACTATGTCTTTTTGTTTGTCGCGTATCTGGCGCGTCGAGATTCCGCGAGTTTTAGTTACTTTATTTATTCATGGTTTTTTTTTTTTTTCGTTTTTTTAAAATTAATTTTTCACATTTCTTCGAATGGTTTGTAAGAGTGTCGTGTGAGGTTTAAGTGGGTCGAGACACCCTCGACTGTCAACAATCAATCGAACCGTGTTTTATATTTTAACACAACTTTTGCAAAGTTTTTTTTTTTTTACAAAACATCCGTCGACTGTATTTATTTATAAATATATTATTATTATTATCATTATTATTATTTATCGGAGAAATAAGTAAATTTAAAGATAATAATAATAGTAATAATAATAATAATAATAATTTTGAACCACCCGAATAAGCAATCACATAAATGTGACAATATAATGATTATTATTTAAGTTTCTTCAAGAGCTCTTGAAATATTGATTATTGCGTGATAATTAATCATGATAATTTCGTTCGAAAAAATGATTGCAAATGTATTCTCGTTCAATGAATACCCTGCAGGGAGGGCTGGGTGGGGTGGGGGGGGGTGGTGGTGGTGGTGAGAGAGCAGTCTCTCGCTGCGACTATACGAGCCGCAACCCTCGGGCTCGCCATTCGTGACCCACGAAACCATGGACACCGGGCAAACGCGTTTGGAATGAACAAGCAGCGACCGATGAGAAACCCCCCAAGTACGGTCGACGGACACACACACACGCGGCTCTATTCTACATACATGGTGCGGTATGGCTCCCGCGTGAAAACCACCCCTCCGCCTAATACTTGGCGTACAAATCGACGCCGAAATTATTCGAGCCTCGAAAAAAAAAAAGAATAGCGTGTGTGTGTGTGTGTGTGTTTGTGTGTGCGTGTACAATAATAATAATAATAATAATAATAATAATAATAATAATAATAATAATAATAATAATAATAATAATAATAATAATAATAATAATAATAATAATAATAATAATTTGTGAACAAATAAATGAATAAGATGACGACAGCAATCGTCCTTTCCGTAAAAAATGATCTTCTGAAAATTCTCAGTACTGATAAACATCAACGAAAGCAGAAACCCAACTCTTGGAAGGTAGAGTCAGTTGGTCAAACCCTTTTTTCGACTGTCACTCGGTTGAGAACGGTTATTACAGCCGCGAACGTCTACGTCAGGTAGAAAGCAAAGATGGTCAAAGAGCTGCAACACACCTGTGTCATCTACATATATATGTATATTACACAGGTATCCAGGAGTGCAGACACATTGACACGGATGCACACACATTGGGAGCACTCGAGTGCATCTGGCTGGGCGCACGACTGAACCATCGAAACAATCGTGACGCGAAAGAAAGAAAAAAAAAAGAAAGTAAAAAAATGTTAAAAGTGTGAAAAAAAAATATATCTATGCGTATATATATATATATACATAAACAAAGAAAAATAACACAAAATCACGACACTGTACCTGACACTTTTTGGTAGTCGTGTTTTTTTTTTGTTATCTTCTACGTTCTTCATGAGAAAGAGAAACGAATGCAGCGAAACGTGTGTACATACACATTTTCAGACCTTCGCCAGAGTTCACACAAGCTTTTCCGATGAAAGTGTTGTTGGTTTTTTTTAAATTGTTTTTTTTTTTCAATTTCGTTTTTTTTGCCCCCAACCCTTTTTGTTTCATTCGTCCGGCCCATGCACGACGGTCTTTCATTTTTCTCTGGCCCTTGCCGACTGCCGGACTCTGTTTATCTCTCTCTCTTTCTCTATTTCTTTTTTTTCTGTTTCTCTCTTCATTTTCCGTCTGTCTCTCTTCTGTTTGCTCCCTCGTCCAGAGTCCCCTGCTACGATTTTTCCACCGCTCGGCCTCTCCCAAACACACACACACACACACACACACACACACACATTCTTCCATACAAACCCAAACACACACACAGTAGTGTCCAGTGTAATCTCCACGTCGGGTCAGATGGCTCGGACTCCTTTGTCCGGCATTTATACTCCAGCGTCCAGCTAACCAAACTGCAGTTGGTTTCTCCTACCTAAAACTTATTCACCGAGAAATCCATTATTTCTTTCTAATTTTCTTTCGTTTTTTCATCCTCAAACATTTATTCGTAACGCTTTTATCCCGCGTTTCCGAAGTAACAAAACGTTTTCATCGAAACTTTGAGTATGATAATTATATAAGTTACGAGTGAAAACTTTGGTCGTTAATGCGGGGGCGGCGTTTGGTCGATCCGGAACAATCCATTCAAATGCATCGAATCGGAAGAATTTTACTTGGATCAGAAAATGTTCGAATTCTTTTACGTTGCCATCAACGTTGCCATGTCTACTGGATCACGACCAACTCCTCATATAAACTGTATTTTCCCGATGTTTATTTGCTCATTATTATCATCACAGTCTCCTGATCTCTACTGTCAAGTGCCAAAAATGTTCTTCGAATATTCAACTTGCAGCTCAAGTGTTTTCATTAAAATCTGACGAGGACTTTTTGTATTGTATCAAATTGAGCGTGATTCTCGATCTCGATAAGGCTCCATGTTAAACGTGTGAAAATAAAAGTGTTGATATATTTTTTTTCGCGCTCCGGAAAGCCATAAAAATTTAACTGAACCTTTTTCTTATCAATACCTATAAGTATGCCAAGTTTCATGAAAATCTAACGAGGAACTCTCTTATACAGGATACCTGAAAAATAAAATCATCAACTATAGTTCAATAGTCGAATGTAACGAATTGTCGTACATCCGAAATACTCGATATTTCACGAATTCCATTACGTACGTGTGAATGAATGATAAAATCGACTGTAACCGAGAAGCGACGAGATCGATAATAATTCTCACTGGTTGATTAATTATAAAATGGCTATATTTGTCAATCGAGTTCGTTGGTCGTGGAGAAAAAAACGTTTTTTTTTTTTTTTTTTTTTTTTCGTGTAACGAATACAACGCGAACGGATGAGATTTTCTTGGGGTTTTTCGTTGACGGTGCGGATGAGATTGGAGATAGCCTCGTCTCGTGCGGTCGAAGCGGGCAAAATACGCGCAAACCGAGCAGAACGAAGCGACGTGTCGTCTCTCGAAGAGGGCGAAGGCTGCCGAAAATATAACTCGCTCGTCGAGCGAGCACCGGGGCTGCTGGGGCCACGGGTTTTGCGGCTCGTGTGCCCGCGGCCACGAATGGTTCTACCTGGCCGGCTCGGGCGAACACGAATCACGAAAAACCCTAGTGCACGAACACAAATTAACGTAGTACCCTCAACAAGAGAGTTCCTCGTCAGATTTTTATGAAACTGGGCATACTTATAGGTATTGATAAGAAAAACGGTTCAGTTAAATTTTTATGGGTTTCCGGAGCGCGAGAAAAAATATATCAACACTTTTATTTTCACACGTTTAACATGGAGCCTTATGGAGAATCACGCTCAATTTGATACAATACAAAAAGTCCTCGTCAGATTTTTGTGAAAACACTTGAGCTGCAAGTTGAATATTCGGAGAACATTTTGGGCACTTGAAAGTAGAGATCAGGAGACTGTGATGATAATAATGAGAAAATAAACATCGGGAAAATACAGTTTATATGAGGAGTTGGTCGTGATCCAGTAGACATGGCAACGTTGCGCGTTTGTTTCCCATCTTCTCTCTCTCTCCCTCTCACTAATCAACATGATAACACGCGACGTTGTCACATCAAAGTACTACGTACCTCAATCAGGAGATGGTATATCTTAGGCTTGCTTTGACTCTTACAGTTTGTGGGATACTACCTTAATATGTAACAGCTACTATTCAATGACAGAATATGTAACTTTATTTCGTAAAATTAAACGGACTATATATCTTTACATTATTATTCAATAATTGAGAGTGTCTGTCTTGAGTTTGGAAGAAAAAAAAAACCGGAAAAATCCCATATATATTTTCAATATAATTTTTTTGTTTACTGGGGGAATTGCCACTGGCCACTGGCCGTTACTGGCTGGCCGGTCTGTTCGACGCCAGCCGGGTTGCTACCTCGCCTCGAGCTTTTCCAGCGACGTGTTCAGACGTCCCAGCAGTAACACCAGTGAACAACCAGCACACCAGAACCGAACAGCGCAAACGACTCACGCTATGACCTACTTGCCCGCACGGTTATTCGTGAGGCTAGCGGAGGTACAAGCAAACTACGTCCAATGCAAGACATACACTTGCGAATAAATAAGAAGAAACTGAAATTAACATAAATTTCTCACAATCAAAGTTTTCCATTGAAAAGAAAAAAAAGATATAATAATGATGATAATAAATAATAATAATAATGAAATCGACATAAATGCCCGGGTGCAAAAAAAAAAAATTGAAAAAAAGCTATGTATGGGATCGGCTATATATATTCTATGTATAGACTATGTATAGTTTATTTATAGTCCATTGCATAAATTATATTTATATAATTTTTTTACTTTGGTGGCTCACAATCAAAATTTTACTTTTAAATGAGAATATAAATAATAATAATGGTAATAATGATGATAAGGGTAATATAATGGAGTGATGGATTATTAACGCGTCACAGATTAACAGCTGTGAAGAGAAAGATCCTGACCACGGTCCACGTGTTCGTCTCTATCGATCACCAGACGAGAAAAGTCTGAGAGGAATGTGAATAATAATAATTAAAAGAATAATAATAATAATAATAATAATAATAATAATGAGACACATACACTCGCACAGAAATAAGATGAAACTGAAATTAATATAAGTTCCCCTCGGTTGAAGTTTTACTTAATAATAATAATAATAATAATAATAATAATAAAGTATTCTTTTATCAAGGCGAGAATGAGAAAAAAACATTATCGATAAAATGACTGCAAGTCTCACCGACGCGAATCGTCGACCGAAAAAGACAAAAAATTTGAAAAACAGAAACGCAAATTGTAATAATTTATGTGGGATAAGGTCATCGGAGGTGTATTTCCGTATGTCTTCGAGGTTCAATTACGATGGGATTATGATTAAAAAAAGGTGATAACAAACAATTAATTGTGTCCGTGTTGAGTGGACTCGGTAAGGGTATTACGTCTCCATGCCCTTCTATGGGGCGTTCCATGAAAAATCGACGAGGTTCTTACTCTCGAGAATTCAAAAAAAAAAAAAAAAAAAAAAAAAATTCAAAAAATTCATAAAATTGAAGAAAAAAAAATATGCAAAGTGCACTTTTGTACAAAGCATGATAATATTAGAGCTAAGATAAAAGTAAAAAAGAAAAATCCATCGATGAACAATGAGCTCCCCGGGGTGAGATGCATCATGGTCGATCGATAAGTCGTTCATTGCCCCCCCCCTCTCTCCATCCGCTGCCAAACTGTCAATGACAATGAAATAAACATTTACTTCATTAATAAACATTTACTTTAGTTATTATCCACGTAACCGTTTTTGTCCAAACAGTGACCAGCGTGAAACACGTTATTTCGTTTCTGGTATTATGGTTTAATTAAATATTCATGGTTTCCGTATATGGTTTTCCCGGAAAAGTCTTATCAACTTCGTGTATCACGACGGACCGTACGACAGTTGATAAATAATTTTTTTCCAAAATTTCGCCGAATGGATTATATACTTCGTCGATCACGATGTTGATCCGAACGTCGTTGATATACCGGGTGGTCCGGGCAACTCACTCACACACACACCCGTATAACTTTTAATGTATGCATCGTATGAAAAAATGTCGTGTGCACAAACATTCCCCCAGCAATCACTCCCACTCTAAGTTAATTAAAAAAAAAAAAAAAAATTAATTGACGAAAAAAAAATGATACAAGCAAATGTTATACGACACAAATAATTTTCATAACGAATAATCCACCGATTTTTTTTGCGATATCATCAACGGGATGGTAAAATCGACTCGTGTACACCACCACCGGTGTACATTATTAGCCATTGGAATTCCGTGTTACAACACTGTGGGTATATTTATAAACCGGTGTGTTAGAGTATACCCATCGCTGTACAATCATGGTCGTGTTGGGTTGATTATCGAGACAACGTCGACGAAGAAGTATCTCTGTTCGTCGCCTACCCCCCCCCCCCCGCCCCTCCGCCCCCTTCACCCTCCCCCGCCGCGACCCCGACCAATGCAAAACGAGATGCGCTCGCAGTTGCATTCAAGTGCAACTCATGCAGTTTCCGAGAGATAAACGAAAAAAAAATGAAGAAAAAATATATGTATTAGATAACACAACAAAATTTCATCGATTTCGAAAGTCAAGACAAGCGACACGGCCGATTCTTAGAAGGGAAATGCCCAATATTTGTTTATCCGAAGAACAAAATAATAATAATAATAATAATAATAATAATAATAATAATAATAAATAATTTGATTTTTTTCTCACTGCTAATGGAAAATATTTTTGGATAGTATCGTCACTGATCGTAGGCATTTTGGGATGGACCTGATCATTGAAGAATTAAAAAAAAAAAAAAAAAAAAGATAGTCATCGAAAGTAAGAAAAAATTATTTTCCTCATATTATTTATCAAATAAACAAATATTGAAGATTTCTCTTGTCAATCGATTAAAAAGAATGTGTGCAGAATTTTATTAGCTTTAATACGAAAAACTAGTTTTTTTATTGTTTGTTTGGATCTTTTGACCCTTTATTTATCGAAAAACTAGAACCGATCTACTATTTTCGGAGTCGGACTCAATTGTGTTGACTTTTTGTTGTTCCTAGCCTGTGTGTGTGTTTAATGAAAAACAAAAAAATTCAAAAATAATAATAATGTTAACGATGAGGAATTCTGGGGTCTCACTTGAGGTGATGGAAGACATCTCCGAGTGCGAGAGAGACAGCGCTAGCGGCGCTCACTGCGGAACGAGAGAGAAGGAGAGAATTTATGTCTTCCATCGTCTCAAGGTTTACCTAATGTTATCTACTTGGGCATATAATTATAGAGGCTGGTAATAGAGTGCGAAAGGTAATCGTGTTAGTTCATAATTGTTACTTGATATATAATAACAACGAAAAAACGTGAAACAACGAATGTGACAATGGGAAAATAAATATTTTCTCCTCGTTCGATAGTTCGGGATACTTCACAAAATTTACGAGGACTCGATTGAGCCACGAGCCATTAATACGCTCTCTAGAGATCACAAATATTTACAGCTAAGTCATGATGCATGAGTGCACATTAAAATACATGCACATTTATAAATATATATATATATATATATATATATACACACACATACACTTATACATTTATATCATTGATTCGATTAATATTCAACGAGGAAGCCAACGACCTGCGCAAAGCCGGCAACTATAATTATAATTATCAAAAATAATATTCAGCCAGCGACTAAAAAGCTCACAAATAATTTTTTTTTCTTCTTTCACATTCTCCCACACACATCGTTCGTCAAGAGCAATTTGCTAACCGCCCGAGATTGTTGCGCTTGTACGAAAATTTTAAAAACAAGTCGACGAGAAAAAAAAATAATGTAATTATTATTTCTCGTGGGCCGGCAAAAACAATATATATATTCATTTGGCCATATTTTTTTTTTGTCCACCGCACAAACGAGATATATAGCAAATCATCGCCCCAGTAAAAAAATTAACAAAATTAACTAAAAATATTTTTTTAACTTATAAAAAAAATTGAATTTTGAAAAATCGTCGTCGCCATTTATAAAATTGAACATTGATGGAAAAAAAATGAAAAAATAAAATTAAATCGCACATGATGGACAAAATCCAATCGTCGACGGGTCGGTTGTCCGTTAGCAACGAACTATCGCCATAACGATTCAACGTTTCAACGGTTCAACGATTCAACGGCTCGGTTTTGGAGTAGTCGATTTTTTTTTTTTTTTTTTTTACTATCCCCGGAGCGTCCTTTCCGGTCGGGGAATGCGCGTGACTCGGGCGGTATGCCTCGGCCGAAAGACGTTTCTACGCTGCCGCGTTCCTTATGCTCGTGCCGTGAGCACGATATATATATTAGGGTGGTTCTTATTTGGGGTCAAACATTTTTTTTGCAATTTTTAAATTTAGATATTTGAAAAAAATTAAGCGCTTCATTTTTTTTTCAAATATTTCAAAAACTTTGAAAGAAGGAAAAAATCTCATTCAATATTTTTTGTTGAGAATTCAATTTTCTACAAAAAAGGTTATTTGCATTATCGTCGTATTTCACATAGTTTCCGAGTTATTATGAAATTTATCGAAAGCTTTTAAGGAACAAGTTATCTCAACTAGCCGATTCACCGCCGATTTCAATCACTGGAAAATGTTGAAAATTGATATCGAAGACCTGCTACAATAAGTGAAAAATGTGCGGAGTTTCGGATTTTTCGGTGCATTACTGCGGAAGGAAAAAAATATAAACTAATAGGTGCGAAAAACCTTGTGTTAATCAAATGGCGAAATTCGAGGGGCTTTGGGGAGGTACTTAGAATTGGTGTAAGAGGCTGGGCCTTCGGCTACGTTGAAATTTATTTTTTTCGAGACATTTAAGCCCGTGGGAGGGCCAAAAAATGTTTTGACCTGAAATAAGGACCACCTTGATATATATATATATATATATATATATATATATATATATATATATATACACACACACACGCACTCGGAAGTCGCTAGAGCCGAATATTTTTTCTAATGTTTCATCCTCTCGCACATCTAATACGATGCAAAGCCATTTCTTTCCGTCTCTCACTATGACAAATATTGTACAATGAAAAAAAAATAAATTAAAAAAAATAAAAATAATTTTAATTTACAAAATTGATATATAAAACAAAACATTATAATTCACATGTGACATAAAAATGTGATTTAAAAGAAAGTTACTCACGGCATCGCGACAGTTTTCCGGATGCAGATGGACGACCCTCTCGCCGGCCCAATAGCCAGCCGTTTTTTTTTTTTTTCCGCGATTGACGATTTTTGTTTCCTAATTACGTTCCGTACGACGTTTTTCCAATATCGTTCACGTTATCACTCATCAC